>JWHW01014207.1:277945-288643 GCA_000931545.1 Papilio glaucus
CATGTGACAAATTAACTTTCATTATCTTTTTTAATTTATTAAATATTAAGAAATCTTGTGAAGCAAGCATTCTTGTAGCATATGGTCCACTCTAATTAAAACGGCTTTACTCACGCGTGGTTCGGTGTATGTACCGACTAGTTTCGAGCCCTTCGGGGACTTTTCCTCAGGGTGAGTGGGGCTGGCATAAGTTCGCGGTCGCGGCGCGCCTCGCACTCAGGCGAGGACGAAGAAGGGCTCGAAACTAGTCGGTACATACACCGAACCACGCGTGAGTAAAGACGTTTTAATTAGTGTGTTAAAATATGTCTCACGAAAGTTTAAATAATTTCATATGGTCCACTATTACAGATTTCAATTTTTTGTACTTATTTTTAGCCAGTAAGCATGTAGCACCAAGTTAGTTAAGAAATTCTAAATATAATATTCGCTACACAACTTGACTTCCGAGTATCATTCTTCGCCTAAACAAGAACACGCGAACCCCGACACAAGGAAAATAAGAAACGAATGCATGCGAAGCCGCGGGCAAATGGTAGTTTATCAAAATTACTAACCCGAACATCACTGCCGCCATACTTGTTGCCCGTGTAGGTCGCAGTGCCACCGCCCTCGAGGAAGTCGGGCACGGGCTGATCCGCTTGACGCAATATCTTCGCCAGGTCCGCCATCAGAGCTACATCCTGTAAAATACAATAAACTCTTATGATCCTTTGTCTAATACCGAACACTTAGTAGTCACCCAGGGTAGCCAGAGATTACACGTTTCCATTACACATGACGGGTCAATGATCTGGTCAAAGTTGCTGGAGCCAACTAGATGACGGCGGCAGGAGAATGATTTTTAACTGTAAGAAATCCACTACACACATACTATTGGACTTTGATTTTTTTTGTTTGACTTGCGTTTGACTCTTGAAAGGTGGTTAATTCTAGTCACCCCAAATGTATTTTACCTATCAAGAGATCTTTCTGGAATTCGATTCATGTAAAGTTCACCACACACACATAAAAATCATCACTAGGGATTGTCAATGTACGTACTGAGTGTAATAAATAACTTGAAACATCAATTAACTAGTTAGGGTAGGTAATTTAAAAGATAAGTTTGTGGGTTTAGATATTTTATAAGTGCAAAGGTAAATTATTCACTTAGATCTGATTAGTTTGTTATTTTTTTTTTAATAAAAAACATACCCTACTGTCAGGGGTCCATACATAGCATACTGGTACTTGTAACTATTAATAATCACAGAAATACACTTACATGCTCAGCATCAAAGAAGGAAACAGCCATGCCCCTGTTGCCTACGCGTCCAGTACGCCCGATTCTATGCACATATTCGTCTATACTCTTTGGTAGGTCGTAGTTGACCACAATGTCCACGTTTTTGATATCTGTAACACAGTAAATATATTTAAACTTTAACATTGTTTGAATCATGCTTCATAAAGTAGGTTCACATATTTCTACAACTTAAATTACAACAATAGACATTAAGTTTGTAGTGGCCAGAGTGACATTGAATGATAATGTTTTTTTTATAGAAGAAGGTGGCAAACACGCCAGTGGTTCACCTAAGTGACTACTACCCATAGGCAAGCTGCACATATATTGCCTACTTATAATTAACAGAAAAAGGATACTTCCTTTTCCTATCTATCCCCCCGCCCTCCGTCAAATTCTCTCCCCGTTTCCATCCATTCTTTATAAGAAAAGGATAGGAAGGGGAAGAGGAATAGAATTAGGCAGATACGCCGAATACTTCATGACTGTCATGATGGTCGAGGTGGCCCATTCGTGTAACAGAAATTTTGGTGGTGAACAATTACTCAATACATAACTAGTCAGAAGTCATATTCGAGTTGTACAAACTTGAACTATACAAATGTTAAAAATATAAACAAAGCATAGGGGGTTACCTAGGCCTCGTGCGGCGACGGCTGTTGCCACCAGGATGCAGTGGCGGCCGCTCTTGAAGTTGTGCAACGCCTCCTCGCGCTCCTGCTGCATGCGGTCGCCGTGGATGGACGACGTCAGCATCTGCTGCTCCGACAGCATGGCCGCAATGAAGTCCGCGTTGCGCTTCGTCTCCACAAACACCAGTACACGCTTGCCATCTGAAATTAATCATACCAATTATTTAATCTATTTACAATTGAAAAATAATTATCTAAACTACATCTCGCTACATATTTGGAAAAGTTTTTACAGTTAAGATAATCCACATAATAATATAAAATGATGTGAGTATTTATCCTAACTAGCCACTTTCAACTAAAAATTAACAAGGTAAATAAAAAGACCACATACAAAGGTACATACAATTAACTACATTGAAAATAAAAGCAACATATACTCAACCTAGAACAATAGTACATTTATCCCTTATCATACACAAAAATATACAAAACTCACCATTCTCCTCAATAAGTTTCTTGAGTGTGGTCTGCTTCTCATATCTGCTGACTTGATGGAATATCTGCTCGACGTCAGTACTGGCGCCTCCCACTATGCCAACCGCTATGAATAGATAGTTGTTTAGGAATCGCCCTGCCAAGTGCTGGATGTCCTCAGGGAATGTGGCAGAGAACATAAGGGTTTGACGTTCGGTCTAGAAAATTAATAGATTTATCGCGTTTACATACTATAAAACACAAAAGCAGCGTAATACAGTATCAAGATATAACAGATCGTAAAGCAATAAAATTATAAAAATGAGATGAGACATTTGTGTACATGGTAACATCAATGAAAAGCAGACACTGATTTTTTCGTCAACCAAATGCATATTGATTAATTTTTAACTACATACAAACTTTGTATTAACATATATGTAACATTTTTCCACCTTATCTTAATCACAAGTAGTATATGAAGCTAACCAAGTATAGGAAGCATATATGCTTTGCTAGAAGATATACAATTTATACTTACACTAGGCACCATGGTGGGGTGTTCCATCATCTTCTCTACGGTGGGCATGAAGCCCATATCAAGCATGCGGTCTGCCTCATCCAACACCACGCAGCGCACCTGCTCGAACGACACGCGCTTGCGGTCAACAAAGTCGTGGAGGCGACCGGGCGTCGCCACTAGTATGTGGCAACCGCGCTGTAAACAATAACATGTATAATTAAACATGTTTTTTATTCAAAACATTATAAAATTGTTTAAAAAAATAGTAACATTCCTATTGACTATTCAAACTAAGCTTAAGCTTATGCTACATGGTTTATGAAAATTGTTTAAGTGTTATTATTATTTAATAATGTTAATTTATAAAAGATCTTACTGAAATGGCATCACTCTGGTGTCTGACTGCAGTGCCTCCATATGCAACAGCAACCTTTACTATAGAACCATATGAAAACTTCCTTGCTTCGTTAAATATTTGTAATGTTAATTCCCTTGTAGGTGAAACTATTATAACCTATAAAAGAATAATTTCTGTAATAACCACTGCATGGAAAATAATGTTAAGGTAAAAATAAATGTTATCAAGACGTACCTCAGGTTGAGCATTAGGACTGACAATAAGTGGTGCTCCATTTTCAAGAATTTTATTTATGATAGGAACAAGAAAAGCTGCCTGAAAATATCAAAATATACAATTAATAACACATTTCTAGATTTAAAATTGTCATTATTAGTTAAATACAACAAATGTACCATATGCCATAAACAAAGATAAAATTTCCAACTTTGTATGCTTATAGTGTGCTGTTTGTAAAACATATTAAATAGGTAGATTATTATTATTGGATAATATTACATAAATCTGTTTTGGTCAAGGAGGCAATTTCTATTGAAATATTTTCCTTTGGTAAACAAACTAGATAAAAAGCAAAGTACTATGTGTACGCAATAACATGAGTCCCTGTGTACTTGTTTCTAAAGCAAGCTGTACTTTATGTAGTAATGATTATCTTACAACATATACTTTTGTGTACAAAAATGCAATGTCATTATAAGACACAGGTAATTGTGATTTACAATCTGTTTTACCTTTAGCATCGTATAAGATTACAATGTAGATGATTTAGAGTATTAAAAGTTTGTTGTATATTACTCACAGTTTTTCCAGAACCAGTCTGTGCGCAGCCCATAAGATCCCGTCCTTCTGCTATAATTGGGATGGCATGTTTTTGTATAGGTGTAGGCTTCTTATAACCAGACCTCAATACATTTTCCAACACAGACTTCCGCAAGTTTGCAGACTCAAAACTTTCTACTGGTCGCGGCGGATTTTCACCACTCACCTAAAAGTATACCAGTCTCACTTATAATCAATAGGCAATACATAGTAGAGGTCCCAAATTTAACAACTTTGAAGTTCTCTTTATTAAACTAGATACTACTATATGATAATGCAACACTACTGTAAACACCTCACTATTATGAATAAAATAAAGCAGTATAAAAACCATTTCTTATTCTTTTCATCCAATAGTCATCCATGGCTGGATGTAGGCCTACCCCATTGATTGCCACAAATATTGGTTTTTTACCACAAAAAACATTTAATTGTGTTAATTCTTATTAAAATTGTAAAAGGTAAAATTTGTGGTGATACATTACAGCATTTTAAAAAAGAATAACAACTCTTAGATTTACTAGTAAAAACTTACTTTAACAGCAATGCGATCAAACTTATCAAAATTAATTCCCGAGCTGATAGTACTGCTGAACATTTCTTGCTCATTTTCTGTAGGTTCAGGAGGCACATAAGTTACAGGGGGCTTCTTTGCTTCATCATCACCACCTGCTTCATTATTCTCTCCTCCATCATTGTGTCTACCACCTCTGCCTCCTCCACCCCTACCCCTGCCTCTTCCTCTGCCACGATCACTTCTCTCACTTCTGTCCTCATTGTCCTCATCATTAAAATCTCCTATAAAATTGCATAATTATATCAAGAAATATGGACAATTTATAGACAGATATACGATCACATAATTAGTAAATGTTTATGCATAAGTCATTTATTTTGTAAAATTTTACACAGTTCACTGTTTTATCTAGATTCCTTGTCTATAACATTTCTATTATTTATTGGTATTCAGTCAGGCCAGCCTATGTATGCTGAATAGGTCTAGTAATATAATTAGATGAATTAAGCTTTATCTATTGATTTACTTAAAGCCTGTTTCACAAAGTCGGAGTAAAGTGCTTGTAATTCTTTGCCAAATAAATTAAGGGTCTTATTCACAATGTCCAAGTAAAATCCTGGATAAGCTACTTCGAACTTCTGACGAATAAAGTCATTGTTGGTGTTTCACATTCTCGAAATAAGAATAACTGGTAAATAAAGTGATAAGTAAATTATAGGATAATCTGTCAGATAAGGAAGTTTATAATTTTTTGTAGAATATGCATTTAAAGTATATCAACACATCTTGTGCTTAATCTGACACATAAAAGTGTGCACTGTACAGAAGAGTACAGTCCAAATAATATACTAGTACACCTTATTAGTACCTATTAGTACTCAGACAGTTACCTAAATTATTATAAAATAGTATAGTATATAATAAAATAGTAACACGCTCAGTGCAGGTACTAATAAACATAATATCAAGCGGCCGACAACTACGGTGCGTCGTATTATGTATGGGTGCGGCACTTTTTAAAATCAATTTTAAACTATGTATAGCACTGCAAAGTATGTCAATTATTTGTTTACAATTGTGATCGAAACAAATTTTCAGTGGGCGTCTATAAGACGCTCGCAGACACGTACAGTTAAACGAAATTATTTGTATTCTGTTTCATCACACTTGCCGAAATGGTATTTGAGATACTATAAACTCAAAGATTTTCTTTAAAGCAAAAGTAACAGGCAGTTAATCTATTCAAATTTTAAATTACCAGACAGTGAATATTTTGTATTACTGTGACAATGTATAAAAACGCAGCTTAAGGACTGAATAATAATGTGTAGTATGTATAACACGTAAAATCACTGCCACGCTCTATCCTACTAAAATTTCAACTCCAACTGTCTTGCTTACTCTTAATATCAACTGTATGACTCTTGTTTGTGAATGCTAGCGTATCACTTCAGTGAAGTTAGAGACAGGATACGAAGTACTAATAGTCCGACTGTCTGATTAAGACTTTGCGTTCAGTCATGTTTCTTTTCATGCAGTGTCGAGTTGTATCACCTTTTAGTACTTCTTACATGTGCTAGATAATGCTTCAGCTTATTGAATAATATTTTGTCAGAATTTTGCTTGTAAAACCGGAACCGTTTTAAATGCATATATATAAGTCAAATTAAATTAAAAATTTTGAACTAAACACAACTTATAACAAAATCTAAATATTTAATATGAGCGCGTCGAAAATGACGTAATTGCGTCTCTCTTGAGATTGTTTATTCACATTAACTATATCACAAATATAATACGTATTCACAAACACGGAATAACGCACAGAGAAAGAACAAGTTTATATTTTTACCATATTCCAAGAGTTCAAAATTGACAGACATTTTTAATTAACCCTTTAACTCCTTTAATAAGCATAGCAATTTGCTAATTTGGTTATTTCGGTGTTACACGTCTTACATATATAGGTATTAGAAAAATATACCCTCAAAATTAGAATTTAAGATTGATAGAATGATAGATTAAAACAAATAATATAGTTATGTGATTTTGTGTACTAGTAGTTGTTTTTGCATTTAAAATGTGTTTAGAAGTAGTGTAGTTGAATTACTGCCTGTGGTTTTTATTATAATAAGACTGTAAAGGTACAGTTGCAATGGGCATCATCAAAATTACTACCTATCTATTTATAACTACCTACCTAATTTTGATTCAACTATATTTGTTTTATATATTATTTACAACTTCCACTTTTGAACCAAGTTAAACCAGGATATACCAGGATTTTTAATTTATTTTTATAAATATCACTATACTCATAATCCAGAAAACATGTGATCATATGGCTGGATATGGCATAATTATATTACTATGATGCATAGGAATTAGTGGGCAAGTAAAGCTTGCCCACTAATTCCTATGGTTACCTATTGGTAATGGTTTTATTAAACCGTTGGTACAAGATCTTTACTTATTACAAAACATGACAATGCTGACAATACCATTTTACAATACAAAAAATCAAATGCATTTCTGATATTTAATTGAAAAAGTTCAATATCAGAAATGTATAACTTACTCTATTTGTAAAAAAAGTAAATTAATCTTATCTGTATCAAAACTCAGTAATGATAACAAGTTACTCTTGGATAGTTTAAAAAAAATATTACATTAATACCATTTGAGTCAAAGTTTCTGTGTTCCCTGAAGCCTCCTCGGCCACCACGTCCTCCGCGACCTCTGCCTCCACCACGCCCGCGTCTCTCTCCAAATCCATTGTCCGTGTCTTTTCTAAAATCTACAAGCATAACATATAGAACCTAAAGTCAAATATATTCACAGACTTAGTATAACTAATGCAACAGTTGGTGAGCCCATTGTCATCAGCGTACATACCCTTTAAAGGGAATCAGTGAGAATCAGTTAATTGATCCCTAGGATTCCGATACTAAATAGACCTAGAGGTATTTTTAAATGTTATCTTAAAAATATAGTGAACTATGGTCTATTTTCCAAGAACTTTTAAAACATTTTGGGAAATATGAAGTAATTAATTGAAAAGGAATGATTGTGAAAATGAAAATATTTGCATAATACATATTATTGTTCAGATGCAGGAAAACAAGTTTTACTTTAAACAAAAATAATAAATAAAGACTTTACCATTGTCATTAAATGACTGAAATCCTCTGCCTCTGGATAAACTATGACCTTCATCAACATTATCTTCACAATAACCGTTGTTTGCTACAGGCGACGGTACTACCTATAATCACAAGTAATTTTTTTTAGAAAACAATCTAATACAATAGTAATTTTACTATTTGTTTCTTCATACTTACAACATTAGGAGAATCATCCCATTCATCGTCCATTATCTGAAGAGATAAAGATAAAATAAGATTTAGGATTGGCGGCAAAAAAAGCCTTTGAAATTATAAATTATCTTTTTAATACACGTTATAAAACATTTGAAAAATAATCAATGCTCCATGAATTTTTTTTTTCATAGAAACCTAAAACTACCCTTTACTTAAAATGAAAATTTAACTTTGTGAAAATTATAACCTGAGATTACTCGGAACGTTTACTAATAATGAATATTCAAAATCTTTCTCATGTAAGGTACAACTTCTCTCATCTTATGAGAAAAGTTAGGTCTAATCGAAAAACAGTTAATTGCGATGTTGAGGACCGGCATTTGAATTATTCACACGTGCAAATGCTAACTATTCATATTCATGTTGTTCTTAATGCATATAAACAATTTGTATTTTAAATTTTAACAATACTTACTGATAATTATAGCCTTAAACTAAGTAAATGTATTAAATGTAGACTTTCGAAAAAAGGCGAACAAAGACATTTAACGACTAACGACAGAGCTTAAATGGCGGCTGATGGTAATGAGAATTGAGAATGTAATGGTAATAACTAAGAGGCTTGGCTTCGAACAAAAGAGTTATGTCACTTTGGCATAAAATTTCAACCAATACGCAAATATTTACCGTCGTATATTTGGAAAAACTAGCTACCAACTTAACGGGTAAATAGTGAATTTCACCCGCCGCACAATTTAATTTTACCCACACATCTCCATCCTAAGCTGAACCCTTTTAAAAACACTATCACATTCAATGTATTCGATTCGGTAAATATATCAGTGATTTTTTTAAAAATCATTCTTCTTAAAATGCTATTCACAAAGATATTTTTATTCGTGAAACTTCTCGATCGAAACATATCTAACCCATTCCTTGAAAATCCCAGATCTGTGAAAATTAAAAAAAAATACTAGTTAGTTGTAGTTATCAATTACTTTCAAATGCCTACCATTCATTTTACTCTTGTGAAATAAAAAGTCAATATCGTTTGCCTGGCCTTATTATATGTAACTTGTGATACCTATACATATTTTACGAGTTATATCAAAGATTTGTGTAATATGTATTAAAAAGGAATAAAATAATAACACTATTTGACACATTTAAACTATATTAATTGATTACATAATGTCAAATCTCAGTATTTTTTTAAAACGTGACGGCACACTTATCCGAGCGAACTTTAGGATTCTGTGTATGAAATCTCATGAAACCTCGCACACTTCCCCGCGTTGAATCGTCCGAATCTGGAACAACCCCAGGCCAATTGAAGTCGAGGCCTCCTTGTTTTTGCTTTATTTTTTACTTTTCAGCGTCTATAACACATGAAAATAAACAAAAGTACATAGTACTAAACACATCGCTAAGCTTAGCCCTCTACTGCGCGACTATTGAAATCAGTTGCGCGTAGTTTTTACTTATTTTGTGACATTTGCTGGAGCACGAATGGCCCGCTGGCCCGGTGAAATACCACGAAGACAACACAGAAGACAGGCGTGAAGCGGTAGTAATTCCGCGAATCGTCTGATGAGTTTGCGGAACCAGGAACCAGAAACTACCCCAGGGGGGTACCAATTCTACTGGTATTGGAGAATCCCCCTCCGCGCGTTTGCGCCTGAATTCCCGCTTGGAGTCTAGGTGTAAGCGCGCGGGCTGCCCTGCGTATTTTGGAGAGGGCATCATCCTGCTCGTCGCTGGAGCGCGGGGCAAACGCAGGAAACACCTCGCGACATCCTTTACCACGCTCGCCGTGGATTTCTGCAATATTAGAGGACTCCACTCTAATTTCGAGGCCGTCCACTACCACCTACGGACGGATAAGCCGGCCCTGCTTTTCCTCACAAAGGTGCAAATATCCTTTCCGGCGGACACTTCGTATCTATCCTGCCCGGGATACAAATTGGAGTATTCTTTTTTGCCTCGGGCCGGGGTGTGCGTGTATATCAGAGAGGATATCTCCTCTCGTCGCCTCAGTCTTCTTGAAGGTAGGACCTATTTATCTTGTGGTTGCGCGTAGATAGCGAAGATCATCCGCGAGTCTACGCGTGCCTATATAAGTCCCATAGCGGTAATGCCGAAATAGACCGCCTCATAGAGCAAGTCCAAACGGCTACAGATTCCATTCTGAGTCAGATACTATACGCCGAGACCGTGGTACTTAGCGATTTCAAAGCCCACCACGCCGATTGGCTTGGACACGTACCACTGATCACGCGGGGAGATCTGTCCATAACTTTGCCTTGTCATATGATCTAACGCAACTGGTTACATCGCCCACACGAATCCCAGATGTGGAAGATCACACCTTCCCTGTTGAACCTTCTGCTGACCTATATTGGCCGAAAGAGTAAACGCAATGATGGACGGCGATGGCATGATCCGACACTAAAGGCACTACAAAGACCGTTGTCATTGCATGAAAAAATGTCAACTGGCAAATGTCATAGCTGGACAACCCTGTCGTTATGTTAGCATCGTTTTTAATCGTTAAAATTTGTTGTAAATTGATTTTGGATATTTGTACGTTGGTATGACAACTGCTGCTAAATTGACCCCCATTATTATAAACGTAGTTATGACATACAAAGCCTTTGTGGAGATAATAAGATATATATATTGTTAGAGATTAGCCTTCGTTGCGTTGTAAATTATTTCTTAGGTTACCGACATTTGTAAAGTAGTTCTTAGACTACCTACATTT
>JWHW01014207.1:288775-299316 GCA_000931545.1 Papilio glaucus
AATGAAATTTTGTGCTATAGATTATAGATATGTTATACTAATATAAAATCACCGGCTAATGACGTATCTGCTACTTTTTATATTATAATATCATTGCTGATTTACTTTATAAATTTAAATTTATTTTTGGGAATTTCAACTCTTTATTCGATTTTTCAAAAACATCCATAAACATTATCGATTATTTCATCGTCAATAGTTCACTATCACACTACACTAGTAGTCTATCTAGAAATCTAGATTTAACGCCAAACTCACACTTAGTGTTATGGTAGTGGTAGTGGTGACCTTAGGTGGTTTATAAATAAACATTTTGTTATTTAATTGATTAACTTGTGCACTAGATATTTCTATGATAAAACAATATGAACGTGATATGTAAATACTGTAACAATAAAATCCTCAACCTTTTGGTGTAGAATAAGTATTATGACTGATGGCGTCGCCAGATTTTTTGTGATTCGATTTTAGAAAATAAACTATGGCATCGGTGGATACTGTAAAAGTATCGGTTGTAACCGATCGTACCCCTAATGTTATCTCGTGTTCAAATACTTTTACAGCTGAAGAGTTATGTATACTTTTATGCAAGAAGTATAACATACCACCTCTGACGCGCACTTTATTTGCATTAAGAGTCAAAGGCACGGATTATTTCCTTAAAGATAACTGTCTCGTTCTTGCTAGCTCTCGCGATTATGAGTTGAGAATTCGTTTCAAGGTAAGTAAAAAAATTGTTACGAAATTTTATTCTAAAAATTGAATATGTCAATGCAATGAATGCTGTGTATTTTAATATCCAATTCTCTTATTTTTTCTAGTATTGCACTATAAGCCACATAATTAATAGTTAAAAATTATATTTAGAACTACAACTATGCTTAGTAAAATATTCTATAGCTTGTAAAGTTATGATGAAAGTTTAGTGACTTGGAGTCCTAATCTGCTTGTATTATAAAGTATAGCACAATGTTAGGAGTTATATTTGAAAAATTGTTTTGTAGAATTTCATTATTGGTGGATATAAAAAGTACAATGTAAATATGAACACTATATTTTATTTATTTATATTATATCTACCAACAGCTTAGTTAGTTTGATGTTCACAATTATATGTTAAATTGAATACAATGCTGATAACAGCCAAAGAGAGGTACACACAACATTCAACATAATTATTGCAATCTGATCGATATCTGTACATGGAAGATATTTGAGAAAAACTGTTATCAGGGGTCTTCATAAACGCAATAGAACCCAAAACAATGATTACGAGAATTTTTGTCTCTTTGTCTGTGCGTTTGTGACTGCTAATCTCAGAAACGGCTTAACCAATTTGTGTGCGGTTTTCCCTAATGTATTGTGGTAAACTTCACTTAACATTTAGTGGTTGTTTTATCTCAAGCGGTTTATAAATAAAAAGTTATATCAATTTCACTGTGCTAAGGCCATACTGTGTCAACCCCATATACGCAGGAAAAGGGCAGTGAGGTGATGATCATGGGTTACGTAATATCATTTGCAGGGCGGGTAAAACCGCGGGGCACAGCTAGTTCTTATAGGTAGGGTTATGTCTGTGCCTCTGAAGTCATAAAGGAGTGTGTCCTGAATGTAGTTAGGGGCATGTTGAAGATGTTGATGTTATGCCAAGTTCATTGTATGTCCTACACATTTTGGGAATTGGACAGTTTAAGCCTAAATATTAACTAGGTATGTGGTTTCTTTAGGTACCTAGGCTTGGACTTCTAATAACACTAGATGAGACAACATATGATTATTATTTTCAACAAGCACGGAATGATGTTAATGAGAACAAGGTACCGGAAATTAAGTATCCAGAACACAAACAAGAATTACTAGGATTGGGCATTGCCGATATGTAAGTCTTAATAATAATAAGAGCATTTGTTTAAATATCAAATGGAGCTATAGAAATATTTGCTTCTGTATTACAGAGTTTTAGACAAGTGAAAGGTAAAGAAATTAAAATAGTTGCAATGTTGATTAATATATTATATATAATATATTTTTTTGAAATAATTAAAAAGTCATAATTGCATAAATAATAAAAGAGGGAGTCCACTGGCTGGCCAGAGTGCACTGAAGGACCGGAAAGGACTGGCCTTGGTTTTCTTATCTCCATTCTACCATTGGACATTTAGACATTGTTCTCCAACCATTTCTCATAGATATACTGTGTTTAAATAAAGCAAATCTTCATTTCTTGGACATACTGCAAATAATTAAAACAAGTTGCGGGTTACTGTACTTCCTTCTCATTACAATATAGGTACCTTTAAGGGAAGGGTAAATAAGTTGTTACTGAACTAGTGTGTACTATCTTCCTGTTCTTGTATTTTTTAACCTAATCACATAACATTAGCTGGGATTGTGGTGAATAATGAGTTTCTTCATTTCTAAAAAAATTGATAAATGTCAGATAAAATAAATATAATACAAACTATTGAATGCATTTTCTGCTTAGCACACTAACATGTAGTGTGTGTAGAAGGACAAGTAAAGAGTTGCTTGAAATAGGATGCTTTTGATTTTGTTTGATAAAGGTGTGATTTGATGGCTTAATTTGTGAACAAGACATTTAGGCAAGAGAAATAAAGAATAGTTTGATTAAATAAAGATAAATTGTCTTTATTAGCATATTCATTTTATTGAATATATATGTGAAAAAGGATAATTTTGAAAGTTCTCAAACTAATGGCATGTTGAAAGGAAGAAATAATAAATAGGCAAATTTATGATGTATATGTGAATGGCAGTGTTGGTAGAAGACAGTGTAACTTATATCAAACAGATTGGTATATGGACATATTAAAGAAAGTATTAAGTTCTACCTGGAACTGATAAGCATGTGTGTAGTTGTATGAATGCAAAAAAAGGTATTTAAATGTAATAGAGGTTTGAGTGTTGATTATAATTTTACTGACATATTTACTAAGATGCTAAAAATCTATGTAAAGATATTGTATCTGAAGTTTTAAGTGTGGAAATATTGAGAGGAACATTTAACTCTCAGTAAAAAATTATGAAAAATGCTCCAAACAGTTGTTACTGTTGTGTAATTGTAATTATATGTCAATGGTCAGTTAAAACATATTATTATTTTTAGTACTTCATCAATTGTGGAAAATTAAATGAAGATTTCTGTTTATCTTATCAATAAAAAGTCAAAGTGCATGTTAGTCACTGATTACCTATTACTTGTTCATTTTGAAATTATTTATTGCATAAAACCAGGAAAATATGTATGAATTATGATGACTATGAATTGTTTCATAGACAAATTTAGTTTCATATATATGACACTAAATTTGTCTATGAAACTCCATTAAATAAAAAAAGAAAAAGAACCAAGTTTTTTTTAAATTCAATGCTACAATGACTTTTTGTCTTTAAAATATTTTTAGTTGCAGTATGTTGTTCTATGGAAGCAGAGAGTAGTAATGAAAAGATAAGACATGCAATTATACATTAATTATACATTTTATTTTATCTTAATTTTGCTTCAGTTTGGAGAATTAATGCAATTATATTGGTGATTTAGCATCAAAATTCATAGAAGGCAAAAGAGTGCCGTCCCTAGTATCGCAAAAAAATGTTCTGTTTTTTACTTGTCTACTATTAATTTTTTTGGATGCCAGATTATAAATCTCGATGCCTTAATATGTTCTGAAATTACAATCAGAGCATGACAGCTAAGATATAAGATAGGATGCTGCATAGACAGATGGTTTGACCAGGGTAGTATCACAATGTGACAGAATACTGTCAGAAGTACTGGCCCAAAAATTAGTGTTGAAGTGACTGATGGTTGCTTTCTTCTTCTATAACAGAATTGGTTTTAGAAGAAAGCTATATTTTTTTTTTGGATAATTAATGTAAATTTTTAACCTTTCAGGACTCGTGCCATTCTAGAGGAAAAGTTGCCATTAAATGATGTAGTTAGAAATTACAAGAAATATATTCCAAAAGTTATTGTGAGGAGGCATGGTCCATTTCCGAAAAAATATGCACATGATTATCTTCCTCAACTGTGTTCTGTGGGTCATAATGTCAAGTAAGTATATTTATAATTCATTTTACGTAAAAAAACTTCTACTCACTAGTGTTATTTCCTGGAATGACTATCTAGGATTAACTAACCATAGATTAATATACTGACATATTAAATATGTTAGGGTTATTTATATTTAATGGTTTAGTGTTTTATTTTCGATGAGGGTTTACAGCTTATTGTTACTACATTTTAAAATACAACAAGGTTTATTTTAATCACTTAAAAAAAAAACATAATATTAAACTACTATATTTTTTTTTAAAAGTATGCCGTGTGAAATAGAAAAAAAAGTTTTTTTTAAAAGCCTTGGTTGTATATAAAAACTCAACCATCTGTAAAAAGCCACTGTATTAAAAACGAATCTGTGCTTTGTGAGCTAATTTTAGAAACCTTCACTGCATGTTACATGTCATAAATCTAATTATTAAAAATTGTTATTCGCAAACTTTATAAGGATAATGTTTTTGATTATTTAAAAAATTATATTATTCATTAAAATTAAAAAAAAATACTTTAGTAAGCCACTGGTACTTAATACCATTAGTAATTGTTATTTGTAATTTAAATAAATATCACTCTAGAGCAAAATTAATATTTAATTCTGCAGACCCCACCAAATGTAATGTGACAAAAACCTATTTATCTCCTTGAACATGACTGTAAATGTAAAAATGTTAGTTTTACATGTTATTAGGGGCCGCACCGGCTTCGCAAGGGTGTTTACCGAAAATTTCAAAATATAAGTAAAAAATTCTACAGGGATAATGTAGGATTCTACTGGTGAAAGAATTTTTAAAATCGGTCCAGTAGTTTCAAAGCCTATTCAATGCAAACAAACAGTCAAATCTTTCCTCTTTTTTCTTAGTTGGGTCATATGTTCTGTCACAAATACACTGTTAATTATTCAGAAATTATATATGAAATGAGAGGTAAAATTAAATGTAGAACACAATTTTATTTACATTATTTGAAATGCCCTCCCCTATTTTGAATGCATGCCTCGATGGCAGCAGAATATTTGGCCAGTATTCGGCAATTTAAAAAAATGGTTTTTACAGAACTTATTACCCGACTAGGTAATATTGGTTTAAACATGAATGTCTTAATCTAGGGGCCTCCTATTCTATAGTACTGGCAAGCAACAGGAGTCTCTATAACTGTTGACTGACGATGTCTAGGAAAACATGTATATAAATTAGTAACCCCCCCCCCGGATACAAAATGTTGTTTTCACTGCATAGAAAATGTGATGGGTGTATATAAATTATTATTTTTATTTATACTTCTGCATTTTGTTTAGTGATTGAGGTGTCTTAAGACAAATTGGATAGGGCAATATAGGCTGTCCATTTCCTTTAATTTTTTACCTACCTACTATATATCTGCCACAATTTATGAAGGTTACCTTTGTAAGTTCCATAAATCACTTTATAAAACTCTTACTTCTATGATTCTATACTAAATTAACTACAAAATTTTTCAGCTACGTCAAAAATCTCTACCTACAACAATTGTATGGCTTGGCTCCGAATTACTTGTCGGAAGAGTATGATAATGTTTTATGGCAAAATGGCGGAGATGTTATACCTGTACGAGTGGTGGTCGCGCCCTTTCATCCACATCACCCAGGAATTAGACTGTACAATACCTTAAAACGTGATGTGAGCCAACATTTAATATTATTTTTTTTAATTTTAAGTTTAATTCAGTTTTTATATCATTTCATTGGTATAAACATATTCTGTCGGTTTAATAGATGGAGACTAACAAGCAAATGAGCCACCTTATGTGAACACTGTTATCCCATCAGTACATGGTGGAAGATTTATTAAAATTGTTTCAGTTAACTTTTGTTTATCCATAACAAACAAACAAATCACTCTTTATATTGTTGGTATGGAATCATATAAATTCTTAGATATTTATAGATGATCCATTCTATCTTCGAGTTTTATAGGATTAAGAACTTATTGTCATGTTCCAACTAAATCACAACTAGCTGACATGTGTCTTACGTAGATGAGCTAGTTACTATTCATTGTGTCGTGTGATTTTATTGAAATAAATGCTAATAAAATGTATCATTTCACAGTGGTTTCATGTTTGTACTATAGAAGAGCTAATTTATCTAACGAGAAATGGTGATAATTCTGTAGAAGTTTCTCGAAGGGGTACACCATTATTTTTCAAGTTTAAAACAGAAGAACAATTGTCATCTTTTATTGCAATATGTGATGGATACTATAGGTTAGTATATAGTCGTAAATATTGCTGTATTTCATATAATTTTTATATTAAACATACAACAACATATTTTTTATAGGTTAATGGTAAAATGGACATTTAATTTATCAAAAGACGACGAGACGCCATCTTTAAAAGAACTGCATAGGATAAAATGTCACGGTCCAGTTGGGTAAGAGACAAACAAATTAAAAAAAAATATATAAACATTTTGTATGTCACATGTTAATGTTATCATTCTGTACAGGGGTGCATTTTCGTATCGGAAATTAGAAGAGAAACGTGGAAAGAAACATGGCTGTTACATAGTAAGGCAGTGCCAAGATGATTATAATGTATTCTACTTAGATGTTTGTACAAAAAACAGGTACTTGTTCCTATTATTTGAAAAAAAAACATGTTAATAAATTTTATAATGGACTTATATACATTATTTCATTCTATATTACATTCTATATTAATACATTCTATATTACATTTTAATTGCTTGTAGCACAACTGAGACGTATAGATTGGAGTTTAAAGGTCACTGTTACATTTTCAACAAGGAAGAATATTTTAGCATTGAAAGACTGGTTAGCTGTCATCAGAATCCTGAAGGAAGGATATACTTGAATGAATGCATTCCGCCATCGGAATACGGTAAGATTTTACCATGATGTCTTCTTGGGCTGTCTGGTTTTTGTATGAATATCTATACATATAATAAAAATGTAACTGATCGCTGTCTGTACATGGAAGATATTTGAGAAAAACTATTATTAGGAGCCTTCACAAACAATGCCAAACCAAAACAATGATTATTAGAATTCTTGTCTGTTTGTCTGTGCGTTTGTTACCGCTAATCGCAGAAACGGCTTAGCCGATTTGGGTGCGGTTTTCACTGATATATTGTGGTAAGCTTCACTTAACATTTAGTGTTTGTTTTATCTCAATCGGTTTATAAATAAAAAGTTATATCAATTTCACGGTGCTAAGGCCAAACTGTGTCAACCCCATATACGCGGGAAAAGGGCAGGTAGATGATGATGGGTTACGGTATTATTATTTGCGAGGCGGGTGAAACCGAGGGGCACAGCTAGTTGCACAATAAATGATTAGTAAAATTTGGAGTTAGGTTTTCAGCAAAACAAAGCAGTTAGAATATATGATCCGAAAATTTCCTTCACTGCGCCTTTTATACCAATACTCTACGATTACACATAGCTACATGGTCCCCACTTTTTTTTTCTCTTGTAGAATTGATTCAAGTTAGCCCTCGTTATCACTTCGTCTATTTTCAACCCTCTTTGAGTGGAGGGCAATAAAGATAACTTTTTAAGCTAATTTATTTACTTTGAAATTCGAGACAGCAATTCAGTTTATTTTATTAATTTTAATTGCGGAATTTTGATATTTTTCAATGAATATGATTCATATGTCTGTATTTTTATTGTAATGTTATATTTTTAGATAAGTCCCAGCTACTTCTGTGCGGTGAACCAGTGAAGAAAGGTGTTCGAATTGATCAAGCTGAGTTGCAGGACATTCTCAAAGACAACAGGAGTCCGCGGTGTCTACCCAACAAAGACATACTCCTCTATACAGGTATAATTGCTTAAAAGCAATTTTAGTTTATATTGAGCTTAATTTTATGCAATACCGACATATTTTCGATTTGAGGACATATATACCAATTTGATATCACAAAAGAACTATATTTTAATAGTTTTGCTATTTATGTACTTTCAAGCAGGGTATTTTATAACTAGCCTTTCTGATCGCCTGGGATTTTTAGTTCAACGGCAATTGCGTAGTTCTACTACACCGAAGGGTAGTCTCATTAATATAAGCTGGTTAATATGTCAACACTTCTAAAAAAATATGAGAATGTCTTTCCTGGTTTGTTAAGTTACTTCGTAGATCTCGGTGCCATTTCTTGTCACATTCGAAGGTAGGCACCTCGAAATTAGGTTACCTTGCTTTCCCTTAAGAAGCGTCTACATCATGTGAAAATGTCCTCCGTTACCAAAAAAGATACAAAATCTTTTTTTGTTTACTTCAATAGTGTAGTAGTAGTGGGGTGGGCTACTTTTCCTCAACTCCACGACTAGCGCGTATTTTGCGTGTGGGCGGGGGCTAGGATCATTCAGCCAGCCTCATCTCCCCGAAGAACCCCAACAACCGCTTTATGTTGCCGGCGATTTCCGGGAGTGATCCTTTAATAGTGTAATAATTTGTTTGAAAGGATCTGAGAAGATGGGTTCTGAGAATATAACAGCTACATACAAAGCGCTGTGGAAGCTTGACGAAACGAAAAAACTGGTAGTCGCTTTTAAAACTCTGCAAAGAGATAGAGCTGCAGATTACTTAAAGGTAGAATAATTTTTATATAATTTTAGCTTAATATTATATCATGTAGATGTTACCGATTGATTGTGAACCGTCAGTTTATAACCTCACAATAACGCAAGCAAAATATTATCAGTTCTAAATTTGACCATTTGTCCCCGACAATTATAAATATATATTATAAAGATTCGCTCAATTTACAATATGTAGTCAGTTTGTATCATGCCCAGATTATAAACTAAAGCAGTTCAAAATCAAATCGGTCGGTACCATAGACAATACAGATACACTTTATCAGAGATTTATACGACGATTTATTTATCTGTCGATATTTTTCCAACCTCATTAAAAAATAAATAATTCAGTGAACTCCCGTAACCGTGACTCAATCGGTTCATCTTATGGGAGTAGTTTTGTATGAATCTTTTTATTTAATTAGTGAAACTGTTCTTTTAGGATTTTATAGAGTTGGCCAGTAAATGGGCTTGTGTACAGTCGAGCTCAATAGTTAGATTGTATGGTGTTACACTGAGCTCGCCCACTGCTATGGTCCTGGAATACCTACCGTATGGACCATTTGATGATTATCTTCGGTAAGTGAAAGAGATTTCAGTTGTAATTTTACTTCCAGTATTTATAATTTCGAAAATTATCTATACATAATAAAAATGGAACTGATTGCAGTCTGTAAATGGAAGATATTTGAGAAAAACTATTATTGGGGCCTTCATAAACGCAATAAAATCCAAAACAATCATTATTAGAATTTTTGTCTGTATGTCTGTTCGTTTGTTACCGCTAATCTAATAAAAACGGCTTAACCGATTTGGGTGCGGTTTTCACTAATCTATTCAAGCTTACCATCACTTAAAATTTAGTGTTTGTTTTATCTCAATCGGTTTATAAATACCAAAGTTATATCAATTTAACTGTGCTACGGCCATAGTGTGTCGACCCCACATACGCGGGAAAAGGGCAGGGAGATGCTAATGAGGCTGTTATTTTATCGGCACCTACATTATTGTATAAGATAATAATAATGTACATTGATGGCGTGTGTAATATGTCGGGTGGGAGTAGGTGTATGCACACAAGTGGGTTGCCGAGCTAAATCTGGCGCTAACACTGTTAAATCTTAAAAACCATAATGTTTCCTAAGATAAAAATGGTTATTGTGAGACAACTATAGAAGATAGATATATGTGATCGCGGACTTTAATTTAGCTGATATAAAGAGCTATAATAATTTCATACATCATTTTAATGTAAGTCCTATAGTTTAGCCTACGTAAGCCAAGAAAGTAAAATTCAACGTTGTCATATTATGCATTATTAAGAATAACTCCAAAAGTACTGGTCGGATCTTGACTAAAAAAAAAAGGGACCAATCAACAAGCATTAGCTCTCGAACAAAAAAAAGAATCATCGAAATCGGTTCACCAGGAGCTGAGTTCTGAGGTAACAAACATAAAAAAAAAACATACACACGAATTGATAACCTCCTCCTTTTTGAAGTCTGTTAAAAAATGGCGAGTACTAGCTTTTGAACAAAAAAAGAATCATCGAAATCCGATAATAAATCATGGAGTAATCGATCGATACATAAAAAAACCCACCGAATTGATAACCTCCTTCTGTTTGAAGAAGTTAAAAAATAAAGAGGCTTCAGCGGTTGAATTTCGGATGGAGATAGATTGGACATAGATGGCCAAGTGATATTGGTATCGATCTACAAAACGTTTACAAAATGTAATTCGACAGTAGACTGAGGTAAACGAGCAAGTGGTTCATCTGATGTTAACTACCTGCTCAGAGTAACGGATGCCAGACTATTTACGGTGGGGGCCGGGGTCCTGGGTCCTAGCCTACCAACTGTTTTCTCTGAGGTTGT
>JWHW01014207.1:299575-320539 GCA_000931545.1 Papilio glaucus
TGCCATTTAACCCCCGAACAGTTTAGTGTCGTTACTGTACTAGGACCTAATAACTAGCGTGGTCATTTTTTTTAAAAACGTCAACAGCGTGAGCATCGATGCCAGTATACTATGCCGGCATTCGATGCCAAGGTATTCAAAAATGGATGAAGTTATTATTATGGATTTATGGCAAAGTTATCAGCCAACAGTAATTTTATCAAATTACAGCCAATAAGCAACGGATGCGGCTTAATTATTTATGGTCATCGATAACGAAATATAACGAGAACACCCATCTCTGCTGATAACCAGTGGTTTCAATAACAAAATTAACTTTGGAACCAATTGTCATGGGCACTATTTACTTCATGCTGTGGTTTACAAATGAACTAGGTGAACAATCAAAAGTTCATATCGTTTTTGTGATTTTTACTTATCTATTATTTTATATGAATTGCTTGTTTCAGCGTGCATTGGATACCAGTTGAATTTTATTCGGATTTGAACCTGGCGAAGCGTTCGGTCATAGCTGACATATGGGCGTTCGCTACTACTTTATGGGAAATTTTCTCTTACGGCCAGTCGCCAAATGACACCAATCCCGTACTGACTGCAAGGGTGTGTATAAATTTATAGAAAAAAATTTAATTTATGTTTAATATCTATTTGTTCTTACCGTGTCATCCATATCCATTGTAACATCACTATTACTTTAAATGATTGGTTCAACAGTAGAGTCAGCAGCAACAACAGCTGTTGTACAAATATGCCGACTCTACAGGGCAACACCATGACCTTATAGAAGATAAAAAACTCACGCGTTATTACATATGTACTTCTACGGTACATCTGATAAGTGAGCCGAAGACCTTATGCCATTGCCTTTCCCATCAGTTGATATTCCTGTTCTTTTCTTCAATTATCCTCGTCCACAGAAGTCAGCAACGCTTGCGTAACTCTTGTGATTGTTGCCGATGCTAGACGGTGATAAGATAACGTCTAGTGAGGCTCTTGCTTGCTTATCGCCTCTAAGGCGAATAAAATCATAACCTTGACACTGGTTGTAATATATTCGGGATGAAATAGATATTTCATCACAGATGTGAGAGTTTATTTATGTTTCCTTTTTTAGAGTTACGAGATGGGTGACCGGCTGCTGCGACCGGCGCGGTGCCCGAGCGAGGTGTGGGCGCTGATGCGACAGTGCTGGCAGAGCGACCCGCTGCGCCCGCAGGAGATCATGCGAGACATGAATCACATGCTGCATAGAGGTGACGCTTTGATCATTCATCTTTGTAGTCGTATACGAGCATGATTTGCACTGTTGCTATGGTAATGTTATGTGTTTTGTCAATAACTTTTAGACACGTTACCTACAAATTCCAATTTATTAAGCAGGATACTCACCTAGCCGTGTAGCATGTAACGTGTATGATACTGTGTCAACCTGCATGTTGGTACGGCTCGTCCACGGTCACCGCATATCCAGCTACGAGCTCCGGGACAATTCACTTGATACAGTATCAGACACGTTACATGCTACGCGGCTAGATGAGCACCCTGCTTTATACGCGAAATCAAATTACAAAACTTTCTAGCAAGGAAAATAAGAAAGGATTGCGCGCGAAGCTGCGGGCTACAAGTAGTTATATTCTGCTAACATTACAATGTTTCAATTTTTGTAATCTTGCTTTGATTGACATCACTACTCACGCACATTAACACTCAACACTAATAATTTTAACTTTTGACGCTTGATCTAAATTGTAGTTTTTTTTTTCAGAATATGTACCAATACACGCATACGAGGAACCAAAGATTTCTTTAGACCATTTGGAACACGCCGACACTGTTTCGAGTGAGTGATTTTTATTTATTTATTTGAAAACATTATTTAAATACAACTTTACAAATGTAATATGATAAAATTATTTTCAGGTGACAGATTTATACCGAGTGAACTGAGCGACGCGGGAAGTAACAAGTCGTTAATATCTGTCGACAGCAGTGTGCCCTCAATGAACGGTACCATGTCCGATCAGTATGACAACCCTGTAAGTTTTTCATTTTCATTACAAAATTATACATATATGAAAGAAGAAACTATCTGAGTGAGTGATATATCAACGAGCCCAAACTACTTGGCTTAGAGACTTGAAATTTTGTACAGATATTACTGTTATTAGGTGAGCACTACCAAGGATTTTTACGTTGTACCATATTAAAAGCTAGCACCTAATGGCGAAAAGCTCACATCCCATCACTACACAACTCATGAAAATGATTACTATGCGTAGTTCTCTGACAACAAGTCATCAAACTCTCTGGAGAATATGAACGCGCTGACGTACGCGTTGCGCGGGTCCGCGGGCAGTGGCAGCGGGCGCAGTAGCGCGTGCGGAGCGGCCGACGAGCGGGACGAGCTCGCCGCCAGCGCCGCGCCGCGGCTCATGGAGTCCATCGTCTCACAGGGCAAGACCTATCTCGTCACCCTCACCAAGAAGATAGGCAGCGTGAGTATACCAACACCATGTAACTGTGTAACATTCTAATATCTTGCACGAATGGGCCGGTTGTTCGACCGGTGAAATACCACGACCGCACAGAAGACATTCGTAGAGTAGAACTATTCTACTCTACTCTAAGCGTTTCGTTGCATGAGTAAAATGCCGGAGACATGATTCTAGTCCTTTTCCCCTTCCTATACTTATCTAATAACGAAGTGATGGAAAAGTGAAGAGGATTTGATAGATGGTGGGATGAATAGAAGAAGATTATCCTTTCTTCTGTTCATTAAATATCTTTAATGAATGCATCTGCAACTCATCAGCTAGGTGCGGGGATGTCACTTTACTGATTGCACGTTCACACGGCCGCTTATACGTTTAAACGTATACACACTCACCGGAAATGTTATCAAATCGAATGAACTTTAATGTACTTGGTTTGCAGTGGCACATAGTAAACTTGTCTCTATAACATGGTACCATATTATTCGTTTGAAATCGAGCAATACAAACAACATGCAGGACGACGTGTGAACGCACCCTAAAAACATCTGATGCAACTTTCAGATTAGAAGTCGTTTTTGCGACTATTGTATTAAACTTGTTTGTATATTGTAGGGTAATTACGGGCACGTGTACAAGGGCTGGATGGAGCGCGACAATCAGGAATCTCAGAGGAAGGAGGTGGCTGTCAAGAAGTTGACTCGGCAAGCTTCCGAAAGAAACGGAAATTTGTATGAAGACTTTAAGAATGAACTGGAGATTATGAAGGTGAGAGGTGACAAGATTATTATTATTGTAGG
The DNA here is from genome assembly GCA_000931545.1 of Papilio glaucus. Taxonomy (NCBI): domain Eukaryota; kingdom Metazoa; phylum Arthropoda; class Insecta; order Lepidoptera; family Papilionidae; genus Papilio; species Papilio glaucus. Next base: position 302,868 of record JWHW01014207.1, read on the forward strand.
CATCACCAGCAACATACCAATTTTTATATTGGTAACATTTATATAGTCCAATCTGTTTCCAACTACCGCTCAGAGTAACCCGCTTTTAATGCTCAACATATGAATCAAAAAATTCAGTGCAATGGTATTTCATTATCGCCAGCAACGACCTTTCACTGGTCCAGTGCCTGCATCATTAAGAATCCAACACTTATTGCCTTTTAAAATATTAATTATTTGCAGTCGTTGCAACACATAAACATCGTGGAGATCCTGGGCTACTCGTGGGACCACGGCTCCGACGTGCTCATCGTGATGGAGTACCTGGAGGAGGGCTCGCTCAACTACTACCTCAAGTTCCAGGGCGACAAGCTCCGGATATCGCATCTCCTCAAATACGCCAAGGACATAGCCACCGTATGTATATCTACACTAATACGATGTACACTAAACATTTGTACTTTTGTATGTGTGTAACGAATAAACTAAAAAACTTCTTACCCGATTTCAACAATTGTTTCACCATTAGAATGCTACATTATCGTTGAATAACATACACTATATTCAATACTAGAAAAAAATAAGGGTAATTGTAACAACGAGGAAAAAAATGAATGCGTGCGATGCCGCCGGCAACAACTAGTCATAGCGAATATCACTTTTACGTTATCAACTAAAGATAGTTTGACACGGCATATTTATTATGAACAAAATGGTAGGGTTTGGATGTATGTCGATCAGATTAGTGATATACGATCAGATTAGAGATAAAAACGTGCTAATAGAGTCTACACTAGGCGCTCTTACCTGGAACTGAATCCATGTGTGCGTATATGTATGGATACCGGAGAAGTGAGAGGTGGTGTGCAGGGCTCGTAAATAATAAAATTTGGTAATTTTTACCTATCCTTTTGAAAAGCTTGATTGGTTCTAAATAAGTAGGATGGTAAGGGATATGGTCGCCTAGGTCAGTTCCAGCGCTAGCAACAATTATTTAATAGATATTCTAGACATATTAGACACTTCTATCTAAGTGATAAGAATTATATGTTCATGATCAAAATTAAAGATAGTAATGTTCGTACATTATCTTTTGAGATAATGCGTCACCATCCATCGCTCAAAAACTTTGATAAAATATACTGATTCGATCACTTCGAACTTTAATAACCGTCTACAGCTATAAGTGATGGTAATTTAATTATCACGTCACGTGTTATGTCCAGGGTATGGATCACGTGTCCGCCAAGAACGTGGTGCACCGCGACCTGGCGACGCGCAACATCCTGGTGGTCAACAAGTATCACGTCAAGATCTCCGACTTCGGTCTCGCCAGGATCATACCCAAGGAGGAGAACGCCTACAGAATTAAGACGGAACGATTGCTCCCTATTAATTGGTAACGAAATTTGTACACCGATAGACAGTGACACTACTACTAGTTGACGCGACTAAATAAATCAAAAAATAATTACAAAGATGAACGAAAATTATGAAGTTACTTAACCGCGCATTAGAGGAAGTGTAAGCCTTCCTGCCAGATGGACCGACGTGTTCGTGAACACAGTAGAAAGTGTTTGGACGCTTAAAGCATTTGGCCACATATTGTGTAAGGCATTTTTATGGAAGAAAGTGGCAAACGAGCAAACGAGTCACTTGGTGTTAAGTGACCGATAGGCACCCGCAATAAGCAAATGAGTCGTAGAAGTGTTGGCTATCTTTAATGGAGAGAGGAGGGACAAACAGAAAAAAACACTTTTCTTTCTGTTATCCATTCCCTGCGCCGTCCTCTTCACCTTCCCATCCTATTTTTATTAGGAAAAGAGGGGAATGGGAGCGATTGGAGGAGGCATGTCCAGCATGGACGTGAAACAGACTGATGATGACTTATAAAAAAATTCTAATTGTTTCATCCAAAAGTACAGTAGAATTGTTTGAAATGGATAAATGAAATGTGTTTGCGTTAGGTATGCGCCGGAGTCGGCGGTGGAGCCGTGGCACTTCTCGACGAAGAGCGACGTGTGGTCGTACGGCGTCACCGCCTGGGAGATCTTCTCGCGCGCGCGCCACGAGGTGCCCAAGTTCGACGTGGACCGCCCCAGGGAGCGCGCCTCGTGGTAACATACATTTATTTATACATATTTTTTCATATGAATTCGTAAATCATGAATTGATAAACTAAAGTGAAATATGGTAGATACAACAGAACGTATGTAATAAAAATTAATTATTTATTCATAGATTCTATTACTACGCGTTTCATACGTTACGGCTGTACGTCCAACCATTAATTATAAAAATTGTAATATTTTACATTAGTGGGTATATTGTTTTAGTTTCCAAATCCCGGAAGGCTGCCCCTCGGAGATATTCCGACACCTGATGAAGGACTGCTGGACCGTCGACCCCAACTTGAGGCCCAAATTTATTGATCTCGTGCACATGTGCAAAAGATTTTTGGACGAATACAAATGAATTGACATTGTTTAATGTTGGAGGATGAACTATCGTGTAATATGTTATTTGTTAACAATAATTTAAAGCATTCAGTTACGACGAAGTTAATTATATGATTGTACATTTAATTTATTTAAAAAAAAAATAAAGATTCTCAATTGACGATACGATATGTACGATTTGTACGCCGTCATATTAAAGTATATATTATTTACAGAGACATATTATGACCTGATATATTTAAGCCGATTTTTTTTTATATATATAGCAATGTTATACAATAAGTTTTTTCTTCTGGACAATTTTAATAGTTTATTGGGTATAATAATTTTTAATCGATCACATATATGTAAATAATGGATTTATATGAAAATATACTCTATGTTATGACTGTGTTAGTATGTATCTGTTATATTTCAATATAATTGGGGTACATTGGCTAGACAAGGCTTTCGTAACTTGCTGTAGGTAGGCATGTATTGATGAAATGTTCAACAGTAATAGATACTAAATTAGTATATGTTGCATAGATTCTTAGCTCAGCATCGACCAGCACGCACATAGGTGAGGGCATAAGTGTCGCATACCACGCGCGTTATGTCGCACTACGTGCACGCTTCATCAATCCCTAGTCTGTCGTTATTTTAAGCCATATTTTACATGTATGTCCCGACGATCGTTGTACATACGCAGAATGAGTTTTTGTTATATTGAATATTGTGGTTCCTCGAAGCATTTGCCTTAGACATATATTTTAAGATTATTTTGTACATAGAATTATGATTTTGCTAAGTGTAATGAAGAGTTTTTGATAGTGACATGCATTTTAGTAATATTTTGTTCTAGAAATTATTATGCTCGTTCCGAAATTGTAAAGATATAGAGAATTATGTTAAATGAAGTCAGGAGATAACTTGCCGAAATATATATATTGTTTTATTTTAAAATATTAAGTCAATTTTTAGATTAAGAGAATTTATTGTACGCGACTGTGGGGTTTATTTACATTATTTATGGAGTATAGAGATAAGGAGCACACACATTCTGTTGTTTGACCCAACAGTATCCACAAAACAGTGTTAAATAAATAGACTAGAATGGCGCTGGTGTTGCGGAGGGTGTGGTCTGAACTAAACTGTTTTAAATCAATTAAAGTTAGCTGATTGTTTGTCTCAGTCTTAGCTACTTTTGGCGCTTTCTAGTTGAAGGCTATTTGAGGACCACTTTTTGTAACACAGAGAGTGCTCCTTACCTCTACCCTCCATACTTTTATTTGATTTTGCTAGTCTGACCATTCGGAAACAGGCAATGCTTTAATGTCAAGACATGATATAGGCCTAAGATTGTCTTTAAAACTTAACCGATATACTGGTATAAAAATAATTACCCGTCACACACATACAGTGCGTCAGTTTCAGGATGGTCGCATGCATTATTAACTTGAAACCAAAGATGATATTAAATGATCATTTAAAAAGTGTTGGATCAAAAGATAAAATATAGAAATACCTATAGTAATATAATGACGGTGACACAGCAGGTATTAGAGTGTTCGTAATTTGATGACATTAATTTTGTGATATAAATAATTTTGTATTTTCCATTAATAAGTTTCTAGAACGTTTTTGGCCAAAATATTTTTATGTATTTCGGTTGAGCAATTGTAAACGCAATAGATAATGTACATACAGGGTGCTCCTGTGACGCCGTCAATTTATAATTAATATTGCTGCAATAGTATTTGCAATTCACCGTTGAGAGTTAGCTTTTTATATTTATAGATAAGACTTTATGTAAACTAAGCAGGGAACATTGTAATTGTCTTAGCGTTATGTATGTATTTGTTTTGATTGGTTTATATTTATAGTCTGTGCCTATGAGGTTCTATGTGAATCAAAATTGCATAGATTTTGGTGTCGCCATATGATGTATGAATATCACACAAATTAGTTTAGGTTAGAATGAAAAGGATGTATGTAGTTTTTTTTTAACTTTGAGGTTATGTACAAATATTGTGACGTTATAAAAGTGATTTTCTATGTTTTTTTAATATCTTTCTACAAGGTGAAAGTTTTGTATACATAGTTTTTTTTTATGTTTACATCGAACCTCATAGCTAAAAGCCACGGATATTTATAAATGTTGTTTATAGATTTATTATTAATTCTAAAGTGTAACCATTTTTTACGAACAAAATAAGTTATTGTGACCACGTTGGCTGCTTTTGGGATGAAACGGTGCTAGTTGAAGTTTGGCCTTCCATTAAAATTAATTGAAATAAACTAATTATATTGTACATTATTACAAGTTGACCTGGCGGCGGCGGCGGCGGCGGCGGCGGCGGCGGCATGTTGGCTTATTTTGCATAAAAACGACTTATAATTATTAAAAGACGACACTGGCTATAGAATAAATATTGGATCAGAATACACAATTTTAATGTTTTTTTTATTGATGAATAAATGAATTGTTCGCATTTATATGTTCCATTTACTATGAACCCGAACATTTTTGAACCAATAAGATTATCGAAATAATTTACGCATATTTCTTTTATTACCTTTCCAATTAAGCTTGTGCACGACAATAGCCGAATGGCAGAATCGAACCCACGAACCTTATGTTTCGCATCCTTAACAATTAGGTTATTCACGCTTTACTTCCAAGCTTATCTATACATATAATAAAAATGTAACTGATCGCTGTCTGTATATGGAAGATATTTGAGAAATCTATTATTGGGGGCCTTCATAAACGCAAAAAAAATGATTATTAGACATTTTTTCTGTATGCTGTTTATCTGTGCGTTTGTTACCGCTAATCTCAGAAACGGCTTAACCGATTTGGGTGCGGTTTTCACTTAAAATTTAGTGTTTGTTTTATCTCAATCGGTTTATAAATAAAAAAGTTATATCAATTTGTGCTAAGGCCATACTGTGTCGACCCCATATACGTAGGAAAAGGGCAGTGAGGTTACGGTAGTATTACGTAGGTAATATAATTTCGTTTAAGTAAAATTGCAGGGTGGGTGAAACCGCGGGGCACTGTTAGTATACTAATAAAGTAATCGAAAAAGTATCCGAAATATACAAAATGACGGACATTAGTAATTCTGCCTACCCCTCTAGGAAGCATATGGAAGGTTGTGTTTTATTTTACTGTCGTGAGAATTTATTCAATCCGTCGATTAATTAGTACTTCACAACATATCGTCGTGAATTAGATACAATTATTCAATCTATAGGATTTTCTTTTCCATTTTGTCTTCTCTCCTTACATAAAAATTAGTTGTCACATATATATTTATATGTAGGACTTGATAAACAAATGAATTTGAAAGCTGACGAAGATTTTAACCGACTGAACATTTCATTAAAAAAAACTACGTATATAAACTTATCATAAAGTTGATTTTTTTAAACATTCCACAGACAATTTCCTGTTCCTATTTGTTTCAACGATAACCCCAAAGTGCTGCTGAAATGTACAAAATAAAGTTTTGAACCAACGACCGGAATAACAAGTCTGAATATTTTTCGTATGCATTTTTATAACAGTATGTCCCGTTTGTAACCTTGTATTGCAATATAGACAGTAAGGTTAACGTAATAGGTACTATTTAAAATTGCAATGGCCGATGACTGCTGATTGCATCAATGAATAATGTTTCTGATTGCGTCGAATCTAAATTTAGAACTAAATTAAAAAAAAAAACTTTATATCAAACAAAACAAATATCTATTGGAAAATATAGTAACTTTAATTGCTATACTAATATCGGTATAGTTTTATTCGTTAGTCTGTTATTAAGGAAATAACAAAATTGCTTAATTATTATATATCTTGAAGTTATAAAGCAAAATAATGAGGGTTAGAGGAATAGAGAAGACAATAACATATATTTAAGCTAAGCATTTTTACTAATTGGACAATTCGATTCCTCCAAGCAATTACCGCTCGTAAGCAGACCTCGAAAATGTGAGGCAAAATGAGTTTTATGATTGACGACCCTTAAATAACGTAAGTCAAAGCGTAGCTATATAAAAACATTATCAGCAATCATAACAAGAACAATTACTCGAGAAACAAAGAAAATTGTGAAACATATGTTTCTGTTTTTCTATGGTTAGGAAAACACAAGGCAATGAGTTTGTCGGAATCGTGCAGAAGTTACATTTGGACGACGTTGTACGTAACATAATTACGTTCATCGCGTTAGTGAAATGTTTCCGCAGGTCCGATGTCTCCGATGTTAATCCATTAGTCACAGTGTTTGTGGACAAAGAATAATGAAACTCCCATAACCTATATATGTTTGCGCTTCTAGCTCATATTGTGTTAAAATATTTACGAGAAGAGTGAATAGGCTCAAATAATGCGTAGCATCATTTGACAACATCACCGCTTGAAATCGGATAGGATCGTGAACTATTTATGAAACTTTTTATTTTAATAATTTGTGCGAATTGAAATTACTTTTTTATCATCAAAATTTTGATTAATTATTCAAACGGTAAATCGATTTGGTTTACGATAATATCTAAATATTTACTCAAGTATGATGAGAGAGCTTATGGCTCCATGACCGACCCGAAACTAACATATTTGATCCTTGTAAACAGAAATTCAACACATCGCTACAGCTATAAGAACCTTTGGAATAACCTAGGTACGAACGCTATCCGATAGGCTGCGTCATTCTTATGTAGTAAATAAAAGTTAATAAAACAATGAAAAATTTAAATTGATCGATTTGTACTAAATTGATGATGAACAAGGCTCAAATTACAAAATGGAGTACTCTGTTTACTGATTGAATTAATTACGGCCAAAGCAATAAATATCGACAGTGATCCTCTTTGAAGTGTCTAAATACACGAACATATACTGTACATGTATGTACTAAACATGTCATTTGCTTAATGTCTATATCTGTTATAATTAATAGTTCACCTAATCTATTATACATACAATGAATGGTTCACATGTCAAATCGATTAACTCCATTCACTGTTTTGTTTTTTAAATTTCAACGACAAAGTACGTAACTGCATATATTACAAACAAATTTCTCTCAAAATAACTATTAAAATCACAAAAATAACTATTACTTTTGGCAAAAGAATTTTCGTTTTCAGTAGTGAAGTCGGAAATGACTCCGTCTTTAAAAACCAACACTATTTAATCGTAATAAAATTTTAGTTAATGCACGACGTACGTACAGGTATAGTTTTTAACTACAAATTCGGGATTTTGACTATCAAATTTAGCTAATCAATTCGGACTGTTCCATAATATGGACATATAATCTCAGTTTTATATGTAAAAGTAAATTTTATTTTCATACGATACGATTTTTTTCGTAATTTTATATAAATAAATCAAATATATTCAGTTATACTGGCAGTGCCCTGCGGTTTCACCCGACGTGCAATTTATAAAACGAAATCATATGACCTACTTACTACTAACTTAACAAAATAGAGAAGATTACAGACAGAATGTTGCAATTAATAACATCGCTAAATCTTCTATATATTGTAGCTCTTTCAACATCCAATGATTTTTTTTGTGTCTAAGACTAAGACAGTTATGAAAAATGTATTTAAATGTATTTTTAAGTCAATTGCAAGTTTAAGTTATTGTAAATAACGTTGGAATATTTAGTTGCATAGATGTATAAATACAATACATGCACTAAACTAGAACTAATAAAAGTGTGAATTATATGTAATACGTAATGAAACATTTTAATACGTGGATCAATTGTGTCTGAGCTAGATTATGATGAGAGATATTCATTAGACCGTAGCACTTTATTTGCACATTCAACAAAGGAGTGTCAAACGCTTGTCTGCCACATAATGGAGCATAATGTAATAAAAGGGCAGAGATCATTTGCTATTGAAATATTTTGAGATGACCTATTTAAAATAACATTAATTGTTTTGAAGATCATTATACAAGAAGTTCTATGCCAATACACTGTCATATTTGAGACCTTATAAGCTCAGCAAAAAGCAGCTTATAATTTGTTTATTTTAGTGCAATTAATAAAACAGCTGAGAGTTTATTGTAGTGCTGCTTTGAAAATGTAGTAAAATAAAATGTATAAGGGAATAGTGTAGTAGCATAGAGATTATTATTATTTAATTCATTATAATCAGTTTAAGGTCTGTCCGCTGCGGGACATATGCTTTCGTTAATTTTTTCCACCATATACAGACTTCCGTTTTTATCTTTCAACTGTTTCCCGTCGTCACAACAGGCCATCGGTCCATCTTGAGGAAACGCCTATATTTATTTTTCCTATAAATGGCTTTCAGTCCAAGACTTTTAGCCCCAGTCTGTCGGCGCTAACTCGAATTCCGGTTTCTATCTTTTAGAGTTCTCTCTATTAAAGTGAAATTTCGTGCTCGCCTATAAAGAAACTTTAAGTTACATTTTGAATAATAGCTAGTAAAGTACATGTAGTTATTATATAAACTGTCACTTCAAAATATCAGTTTGTAATTATAGTTGAGTGGGTGTCGGTGCATGAGTGCACTGTTTTTGGTTCCACAAGTAACTTTATCTACGACCTCATATCGAACTATTCTCCGATAGTCGTCACATTTCCGTTAAGAATTATTACAATGAAAACTGTTCTGTGTATGAAAATAGCATATCGTAAAGATAATTCATTAATATTATTATAACCGTTCCCAGTGAACCTAAGGCTTGTGTTAGGACATGGTTCAATTACAATAGTCGAATGGCGGATTAGAACCTCATGTTTCGCAGTCTGGACCCGAAGTCGTTTGCTTATTGGCGCTTTTTGCCAAAAGTCTCTAGCAATATTGTATACAGAATAAGTTATTTATTATGTAATTGAACTTGATATAATAAATTAAAAAACAAAGAAGGGTTTGTTTAAAATGTCTAAAAAGATGTCATAAAAATCTCCATTTATAATTTATCCCACAACGAGTCTCTAGAATGCGGGAGGTTACGAACGGTTTTACGCATCGTCGTCGTTGGGAAGTTTCGCTTTTCGTTCCACAGGGAAATCAAACAAATGTTTCAAGTAGACAATCTATTTAAAAAAAAAGGTTGCAATGATGAGATGACTGATAATAAATTATTCTAAATATACTAATTATTCTAAATATTCTAAAATATGTAGCAAATGAAAGCTACATAAATTGTAGCGCCGATAGTTATCAAGTATAATTTTGTAGTATATTTATCACCATAACTTACCATCTACGTTGTATAATTATTAACCATTATTCTGCAAAATTTGTTTATGACTCATGACAGAGCCAGTGTTATAGAATAGAAACGCTGTATCGATAATACTCGAGAATGCTTATATCGATTGGATTAGTGACGTACTAAAAAAGGACGATATACCCTTTACTGGCAAGCATATATGCGTAGATGTATGGATGTAGAAGAAGCGAGGGATTCAGGATCGCGCCAAATGGAAACCCATGATTTTGTTTTACTTTTTTTTCTGTTTCTTCATGTAACGTTATTTTTTGGGTAATAAATTGCATTTCATTTCATTTCATTTCATTTCTGCCTATATGAGCGTATATTTATTTATTCAGAAATACTCTATTGATCTTATTGAGATTTCGCATAGACTTGTAATTCCTGTTTCATAAAGCCAAAACATATTCTCTACATAGATTTATGATTCTCCTATACCTATTTTACCACTTATTGATTACTAAAACATACTAGTCGAGACCTGTGAATGTAATATCTGCGTTGTACGCAGTATTAGTACTTTGTTGTTTGTACCTACTTTTGGTGGAATAAACATTAAACGGGGATGGATTTTTTGTGTTGGATGATCAACAATTTGATAATAATAAAAAATCAGCCTTTTTGGTACGTTTCCCCACTGCAGGGTCACAAGTTTCTTCTCCGAGAGCGTGAAGGGGCCGTAAACCAACACTCTGGCCCAATGCAGGTTGATCGATGTCACATGTGTTCGAATTTTGGTGGGTGTTTCCCTTCACCGTTTTTGGTGCAGTTGTAATGAAATAAATTACACAAAGTAAAGCGCCTGCCTGGGCTCGGAACCGCTCTAAAAAATACAACAATTTACTAGTTTGTAAAAGTTACACGAACGAGTTAAGGTATTCATACCAAATAATTACTCACTCTTGCAACGGCGTTAATGAGCTGGCTCCATTGGGGATCGATATGTCAAACACGTCGCAGTAAAACTTCTTGCTCGCTTGTGTGGTTTGTATACAGGGTTTTTGGTAATTCGACGTATTCCCGTTTTGAGTTATTGTGTTTTTTAGCTTTATTCTAAATAAGTCAAAAATGCAACAACAAATTAAAAAAAAAAGTAATAATTTAAATCTCATTTTTTCTTCTGATTCCATTTATAAAAACAATTAAACACTGGTTATTTATCAATATTAAAACAACAATTATCAGGTCAAATTTAAAAACGTGAGACGAGATCCTAAGGTGAAATTATAGTTTTGTTTAAGTTAAATCGACTCGAATTTTATGTGATTTATAAATCTGGGGTAATTATTATCAATTTTATTCTATAGTATTCTAGTTAACCGCCCCGCTTCGGGTGCAATTAATAATGTTTATCAAACTACAGGATTACCCGCTAGGCCAATCTGAACACGTCCTGAAAATTTCTTCGAAATCAGTCAAGCCGTTTCGGAGTCTATAGGGAACAAGTATACAGAGACACGTCGCCTTTTATAAATAATCGTCAAATTCACATTTATATGATCATCTATGCTACGGCCATTTCTATGTTATTTTATGTTAATCAGTAATCTTTGAATTAATTTTAACCCTGTATTATAAATGTCTTTTGGTCTTATCACTTTTATTAATGAATATTTTAATTTAATATATTACTTTTATGTTAAACATTTTAATACGATTAATTTACAATTTAAGATGCATCTAGCATATTAACTTAGATTATTTTATTATAGCAGTGTTTACTTATAAATAAGTATGTAACTAGTTAATAAATGTGCTGGTAACATTGTAATAGTTTTAGGTAGACTTAACTATAAAATATAAACCATTTAAAATATTTTTTTTAACATCTGACACGTTCATAAAATCAGGGTAGAGTATAAAAGATGGATCCCAAACTAAGCAAAAACGCTTTGGTAGGGTTTTAAAATACCATTGGGAAAAATTTACACAGCGTAACATTTCCAAAAACGTTCGTCGCAATCTTAGTCAATCAGGGTGAAACTAGACAATTTGGACATTGGAAATTGTAGGTAGAATCACTAAGAAAAGAATGTCCAAAAAACTTTGTCCGATTTTGCTAGCTAGCTGTTTTCGTATATGGTATAGGCCGGGGGTTGGCTACAGGCGGACTACGGTCACATTCCGAATCTGGACCGCGGAAGGTCTAAATTCGAACTCTCCAAGAAGGCATAACAACTAGGAACTTATTTAAAAGAATCTAAAAAAATGATCACAAAGGAAGCAGCAGAATTTCGTATTCGAACTAAACTTAAGGTCGGTTTATATAATTTCCATAAAATTAATTAAAACGATACCTAATATAAATAAAAAAAAATACAAATTGAAAATAAAATTTAGAACCAGGAACAGTTTAGTAGTAATAACAATTAATAATAAGTAACATAATTGTATATCTTAATATACATTTTGTATTTTAGTCTAATTAAAGTTCTTGCTCGAAGTGACTTCCTCTATTGTGTATGCAAAGTCGCATTATTGAGTTGTATGAGTTGCGACTTAATTACCGAAGTATATAACATATGAAGAATAGCTAAAAGGAGTTTGAATTGACGTAATATTTCCATTTAACTTTCATTTATAAATGAATATATAAATAGGGGCCTAAATATTTAACATCACAAGATATCATTCATTCGATTTGATTAATTCCTTCAAAGTTATTTATATTACGAAATTTCTTATTAAGTACATAAGCTTCTCACGGATCTTTATAAAAAGATTATAGGGATGAGTTTTTACATTAATGAATGGAATTACGATTGTTTTTAATTAATATTTTAATGGTGTCCACTGTCCAGTAAAGTTATTTTTATTTTTCAAGCATACAAGCGAAATGATTTTAATTACATTGCTTACATTTGATTATTGAAGTTTCAACCATAATGAACTAATAATGTTCATAACTCGTTGCAGGGCTTATAATCCGTAATCACTCATTTAGTTCATGCCCTAGACAAGTGACCGGCGGTATGTAAAGAGTAGAGTAGAGTTTTAACGAAAAAGTGTGGGCTAAATGAATTGAAGAAGATCGGCTTCGATGGTTTGGGTGTGTTGAATGAATGTGTGTTGCGAAAGTGAGTGAGGGTGTTGGGAGGGGTCGACCTTTTTTTACGTGTTATGCTACAGGGGGGTTTGTGAGGCTTACCCACTAAAACCACATGCGTTCCCTCATGGCCATTGTGTGGACGCCGCGGGAGCATGACAAGCTCATGACATCGCGACGAACACTGGCCGCCCCTGGATGGGATTCCACACTACGCTCCAAGATTCCCTACCCCATTGATACCGCCTTGAGTTTTTTTATAGAGGTTCACTCCTCGTCTTGAAAAATACAGAGAACCGCAGCTCTGCGGTGCGACCCTGCTAAGTCACGGAGGATAGGGAGAGTGGCATTACCAACACTCTTCTCCCTCTGCAACTCACCCTCCACTGCCCTCCAGCTCACTCGACGGGGTGGACTCCGATGAGTCCATCCTGAGCGGCCCTCTCTGGCTGTTTCTACTTCACGGACCAGCCTTGGGTTCCACTTAGCTTCACCGCGGGTGGGTCGCGCCCACGCTTACTGAGCCCCACCGCAACGACAAGGCGGGAACCCGGTAGGGGGTGGAAGGGGTCGACCTAGATTATAAGTCCCCATTTCTTTCAACATAATCGTTGTCGATAAAAAGACTAATCGAAATAGATAGATAAAAAATACGGATTATTTAATTATATATACCTAATAAAATAAACACGATAATTAAATAAAATTCTAACCATCCATTTGCTTAAGTCTGCTGTCCATTTATTTTGATTCAGTGTGATAGTAAATCTTACTACGAACGTAATCTTAACTAAAGACAAAGACACTAAAATGTCCTCCTTAATTCTCATTCGGATCCCCTTGATTTCCCTGGATTGAGGATTTGCTCTAATTTTGGAGACTGCAAATTGAATAACATTGTGTACAGAGTTAAAATATCTACAACCAACATGACAATGTTGATCTCATAAAAAAAAAAGATATTGAGTTTGTCTTAGTGGTCGTTAATGATTCATCATTCAATCCACGATCTCAATATTGGAAGGGTATCCAATCACTCGTCTATCGTGACTCGAATTTTGTATTACGTGAAAATATGAAAATGAAGTTTCGCAAGTTATAAGAGGGACCAGGAAATTAATCAAAAGCTTCACAACGGCTTAAATTTCAATCTTCCTTTCAACCATAAATTTCTACGACGCCGCAAAAGCTTAAAATATTTAAGTTGGGGAAAGACGTTCGACAATATAAAGGTAACCTCGACTTGCAAGTCGCGAATTATATCCGAAATAGTGTCCCTTTTCCGGATCTTTATGTACAAATAACTTATTTGTAGGGTATAAAATAAGAAACTGACTGACTGATATATTAACGCATAGCTTAACCAAGTTTCGTGCCTAGAGATTTGAATTTTTGCAGAGATTTCTGTTATTACTTTGATGATTTTCCTAAATTCATTCCAAAGATATGAAAGTAGAGTGGGGCATGAAAGTTTGTATGTAGTCATATTAAATAGGGTGCAGCTGTTTAGTTGTTGGCACGGTCAGATAGGCTAGTAATAGATACTAACGTATTTAAAATTTTAGAGAAAAACGTATTTAAAAGTTATCAAACTGAAATCGTATATAATTATGACTTATTTTTAAGTTTCGATTCTATAATTAGACAATAATCAACAGTGAAATTTCAACGACGCGTCACGGTTATACACAATTCGTTACACGAGCGAGAAGGAAGAAATAATGTGTACTGGGGAAAGAGAGCTATAGACTGTAAATGTTGAATGAATGTCTTCTGCGATGATCTCTCATACACATTGAATCTCTGTTTTTCTTTATTTCGTTAATTATAACAATCATTTTTAATGAATGCTATATATGTATTATATATATTAGTAGGTAATACGAATACAAAAGAGAAACGAAATATTAATTACACTAATTAACGTCTCTACAAAAAGCAATAACCCAAAAAACTCGAGTGGATAACGATTCCGTATTAATGTCTGACTTCCTCGTTGTTCTGTTCGCTCCAAAATATAAAGTCAATATAGATATGTTTATAAATTTGGAAACCTCTATTCAAATCTCAGAGTGATATTGACATTTACTGAGTGCTTTTATGAAGATCAAATGTGGTAGGTACTTTTATATTTTGCTAATTGTTAAATAATTAAATGTATTTAAATTAATATTTAAATATAGTACAATTTGATCAATAACGCTCAAATACTAGAGTGGTAGGTTGTGATAACATATTTCTGTATGGCTCGGTCCTAATACATCTTTTCACTTCTATATTCACACATCTATATCTCTATCTATATTATTTTTAGTATGTCACCGATCTGGTTTGTTCATGCTTAATCAAGTACTCAGCGGTTAAGGTTAAAAACATTGCTAAATTTTTTTTTAAACAAAAACATAAACTCTAAATAATTTCATTTATTTGGCTATTACCAAGCTTGTGATTTAAGCGAAGTTTTAAGTCGATTTCATTGATCAAAGTCAGTCAGCAACAGGCAATTGACTGTTTCAGCGAAATCAATCGGAGCGGAGTTAGAAGCAATCGAATATAATAATAACTTACTGAGATATCGTTCAAATTGTTTGCTTTCCATATCTTTACCTCGAGATTTATGATCAATAAATTATTTGAAAGTTCGGCCACAGAACTGGTGGTTCTTTTTTATATATTTGTAAGTTTATTAAAGTAGGATTGTCGCTGTTATGTATTACTATTAATTTTCAACTAAAAATTATATGTCAAGTATATAGCAAATAGCAACTAGTATTAAGTAAAATCTTACGCCTCAACAAACTTTGTAAATCAATAAGACGTAGGGTATCAATAAGCGGTTTTAAGGGGTCGCCAAACTGCTGTAGTTTAGAGATTCGAGTGCTCTTAGCGTAAATAGTTCACAGTTTGCAAATATTTTATTAAAACGCTAGTCCTTTTGATGTTTCTACTGCGAACTCACTGACTCACAATGGCAAACTGATATATGTACAGGAAAAATCCGGTTTAAATTTGTAGTTTCAGCGATTTGCGCCTTCATTTGGGTAGAGCAAGGGATTGGAAGAAATTGTAAGTTTCAATCGTTCCGTCCAACTATAACATGGTTACCTATGAGAGGACGCTAACCGAGGATCGAGGAGCGGGGGCCCGGATCCACTTCGCTTCAAGTAACTTAAGCCACCAAATCATCAGAATTCTTAATCCATGACAAATTTTGAAACGAACTTCATACTTTAGCCACCATTACTCTACCTTGTTTTTTGTGCTTTTTTAGGTTTTACCTTGCAATAACTAGAGGGTCAAGTCTCCCTCCCTCACCTAAATCACAATACAGGACCCGCCACTGACGCTTACCCTGAACTAGTGCGTACCATCTTTCAACCTCATTGGTTCTTTATATAAGTTAAAAAAAATCTTGCTGTGAAGTCACTTTTTTCTCATATGGAATTTAATTAGCCGTTGCTTTTCGTCATCAACAGAACAGTTATTTATAGAAGATAGATAGATAGAAGCAAAATAATAAGTTCAATAAATAGTATGGAGCAAAATAAATAATTTATACGGTTATAAAGAACATGTAAACCTACAAGAAAGAGCAAGATAATTCAAAAGTTAACTGATTACCGTCGCTACTCGACCTCAAACAAAACAGAGAAGACGAGTGCCTGAATAAGGTAAAATAATATAGAAAATCTCGAGACCCGAATCAAATCTCAGAAGACTCAAAAGATCGGCCTTTTCTGAGCTTGTGATTATTCAAATTCAAATAGATAGAGACGTATACAAATCTCTGCTTTCCATCATATAAGAGTATCGATAATAAGTAACGGTTATACATAATTTTTATACATAATTTATGATGCACATTTATTTAATAATAATCTAAAAACAAATATTTCCTAAGGTATGTTGATGTAAAGATTTCCGATCCCGCCCCACATAGATATTAAACAGAGTGTTAAAATTTACTATTAAATCTTTACAAGTCTATTGTAAAACAAATTATACATCACACCTTTCTTCATTGATGCAGTAAATTACTTTATGATCAGATTCTAAGAACGTCTTTAACAAATCAATGTTATTAAAATCCTTGAAAAGTATTCACATTATCAGAATGATATCGCTGAAGTCCAACTGCTAAAAATATTAACGGAAATTGTTTAATGTGTTTACGTTCATTAATGGAGGTACAAACGTTTAACAGAACAAATCGTTTTTGAAATACTAATGCGGAGACTTCCTGACATGATCGTTTTAGATCGTGTGTGCAAACAGCGAGTTTTGTTCGATACCATATTCTTCTTCTCTCAGTTTTCTATGGCTGTAAGTGTAAATATTAATGCACATTAACTTTGTGTGCGTCGGCTACGGACCGCTCAGTCTTTGATCGCGGCTTACTTTGAGTCAAGATTACTGTGAAGTATAAGGATTGACTTCAAACAAAAGAGTTATGGCACTCTGGCAAAAAATCAACCAATATACAAATATTTAAGAAAAAACGATGCTACCAACCTAACGGGCTCGATAGTGAAGTACGCTCAGTTATCGATATCCATAAAATGTAGGGTTTTGTCGAGGCTCCCATAAAATTTTAAAATTCCATATTTGAAGCAACTTTACATTATTGGTAATTTTGAGCAACAACATTAAACTGAAATGTGGCCAAAGGGTTGCCACACCCGATCAAAGGCTTAGGCCACATCCAAACTAACCTCCCTTTGCCCTCGATTGCCTCCGACCATCGATGCGTGAGGTACGCACAAAGGTCACCAGCCGAGCGACGCTGACGGAAACCGTATTGATGATCGCTAACCAGCTGGTGCTCCTCGAGGTACCTCGTGAGCTGGCAATTGATGGTCGTTTCCATGACTTTCGAGAACAAGGTGGTAATGGCAATCGGCCTGTAGTTAGACGGATCCGAGCTATCGCCTTT
>JWHW01014207.1:321007-332270 GCA_000931545.1 Papilio glaucus
TCTGCGGATGCCTCGGGCGCACTTTACATTATCCCTTAAATTATTAGATTAATTAATCAGATACTCCCTTAGGTAGAATATAATATAGCTATTTGATATTAATAATCATTGTTTTGGGTGTTATTGCGTATATGAAGTTTTTAAATATAAATAATAGTTTTTCTCAAATATCTTACATATACAGACAGCGATCAGTTACATTTTTATTATATGTATATAGATAAGTAATAATTACTGAATATACTTATTTATTAATAGAAATTAGTATCAAAACAGGCAGTCATTAGGACTGCCGACAGAAGTAAAAACTCGAAACAGTATTGCCGAGCAAAAGTTTCAATACTCAATAATCAACAAAAAACTCTTTTTTCTTAACATTAAAATTTACAATTGAATACAAAAAAAAATTAAAAAAGTTGGTCGAAATAGTTCCAAATTCAAATAACTTTCAATCGCTTCGCCCGATAACACTTTTCGTAACTTTGTAGTCGCGCATTCACCAGCTTACTCCCCAGGTCAAGCGTGCCTAAAGAAGTTTTCATTTAAAAAAAATTATATTTATTCTGCCGACCTTCGCTAATCAGTGCTTCACCTTTGTCTTTCAACTTATAACATCAACGTATGAAGCAATTAACTTAATTTTACCTGCAGTTTGCTAAGTTATTTTTTTCCTCACGACCGGGCAAACAGTGTGGTAATAACGTTGTTATGGTAATGGCCACCTTTAGCATGGGCTTGCCTTTACTATAGTACTACAGGATAACATAAAACAGTAAAACATTTTTATAGCCATACACGTGTATCTCTTACCGTGGGTTTACACTGCCGAAAACATTCACATAAAACATATTGTCATCTTAGTTTTCCCAGAGAGAAAGATACAGAGAAAGGTTGTATCACAACACGATTTTATGCCAGTGGTCACGGTCATATCTTTCAGTCCTTCTGCTTTATAACCAACAAGCTGAGCCCCGCGGCTTCACTCCCGGACTGTTTAATTATTTAAAGATTTTCAGCCTGAGTTGAACCCTATTAAATATGATTGTGGACATAGATCTAAGGTCAACTTACTTTGGAATAAGATTATTTCTCCATACAAACTTCCCTTACTTGAGACCTTTAAATCCTTTTTTAGTTTGTTTGTTTGTTGCGAACAATTCTTATTGCGCTTAACAGCTCAATTATAAAGAAGGTATACGATATTTAACATCACGCTATAACTCTTAGGAGTTGAGCAAAAACAAACAGAAAGCTAAGCGAGATAATGTAATATCGCGGGTGATCTTGGCTAAGCGAGACCATGCACGTTGAGATGCAGATGCAAGAAGCGATGTATATTATGTTAGTGATTCACTATACGTGGCGGGTGGAACCGCGGGGTGCAGCTAGCTATTTAATTTAATATATTACTACTGACGAGTCGCCCCGGGAAGCACGAATTATAAATAGCCAGGTAAACAACGCGACAGAGTGACGAAAATTAGAAAAGCTGTTGAAGTGTTGCGTCAATAAGCTAAATTACACCGCCATCTATTAGAAAATTACAATTAAATATATTGAGGTCATTAATTAATATAAAACTTATCCTTTCTCTGAATTTGGACTAATCTACAGTTGAGTTCATCACGGACCAATATCGTGAACACACAGTAAGGTAATTTTATATTTTGAGAAGATAGCGTTTTATCTGATTATTTATATAATGCAGGTAAGAGGAGGATGGTTTTGCCTTCTTGCATAAAAATGCAAGATGATTGAGGAGACGAATTAATAGAAATTAAATAGAAAAGCGTTGTAATGTTAAAAATTAATAAATAGTCGATTTAGCCGACAGAAATGAATGTGTTTACATGACGCATTAACATCGTTGTTGTTGGTATATAGTAGACATATTTAGAGTAATTTATAAATATCTTGGTACGATCTTCAAAAGAGTCTTAAACTTCGTACGTGTAACGTTACAGAATGTTTATTCAACAGTACGGTATCACGTGACGCTTACTAAAGAGATTTAAATGGTATTAACAAGGTTTTAAAGCAAACAAAATCTCGTATAGCCTCGCAGTCGGTATATTATATATAACTGGTAATATGATATATAATATAACTAGCAGTGGCCCGCGGTTTCACCCGCCCTGCAATTTTATCTATATGATATTACCTACTTAATACTACCGTAACCTCATCATGATCTCCCTGCCCTTTTCCCGGATATGTGGGGTTAACACAACATGGCCGTAGCATAGTAAAATTGATATAAGTTTTTTATTTATAAACCGATTGAGATAAAACAAACACTATATGTTAAGTGAAACTTACCACAAAAGATTCGTGAAAACCGCACCCAAATCGGTAAAGCCGTTTCTAAGATTAGCGGCAACAAACGCACAAACAAACAGACATACAGACAAACAGATAAAAATTGTAATAATCATTGTTTTGGGTTTTATTACGTTTATGAATAATAGTTTTTCTCGAATATCTTCCAT
Organism: Papilio glaucus; assembly: GCA_000931545.1. Lineage (NCBI taxonomy): Eukaryota > Metazoa > Arthropoda > Insecta > Lepidoptera > Papilionidae > Papilio > Papilio glaucus. The sequence goes on from JWHW01014207.1 coordinate 323,497, forward strand.
GTACAGACAGCGATCAGTTACATTTTTGTTATATGTATAGATAGGTGAGATTCATTTGTTAAAATTATGTCAATACATGTTTTAGAATTGATATGATAAAACATAATAGAAAATTAATAAATATCAGAGCACGATTCCACTAACTTTAAATGTGTTTCAAATTTGCACATAAAGAAGAATGGAGTACTGGAATCCCCTCGACAGTTGTTATTTGACACGTTTTCGATTGAATATTCCGAGAAATCGTACTGGCCACTCTTTTGTTTTTGTACCGTTCTGATCTATCGAATAAAAGGGGGTTTGTTAAAGGATTCATTGTCATTTTTATTTATTCAATAAAGTACTTTTATACCGTCGATTTAGTATTTCATTATAACCAATCAAATTAAAAACATATCAATTAATTGAAGGTGCTTGATATTAGACACATTATTAACACAAATTGTAAATTTAGATAATCTAGTTTGTTTAGTGGACCTTTCATATACTTCAGTGGCTTTAAATTCCCTGTGCTTTTTCATTCTTTTGCCACCTTTTCCTTCATTCTGGTTCCAACATAAATGTGCTAACGCATCTGAAACTTAATTGATGGTCAAGGGTCCATTGCTAGCACTGGTCCCTTAACTTTAGATGTATTTCTTGCTTGTTTTGCTTGTTTATCCATGGGTGCCATAAAACCTGGATTCGAAAGCCAATCAATGTAAGATGCATATTGTCGGACATAATAAGTTTATTATTAAATTATGGAACCTTCGTTAAAATAATAAAAAAAACCAATAGTAACGCTGCTTATCGCACGCTGGTATCCCACTTCGGAGTTTATTATACCCTATTAAAAGCTTTTGTCGACCATTGTCATTGAAAGCTTTTGTCGACCATTGTTATTTCAAGATTTTATTTTTCACTGGATTTTGCAGCTTTATTCTTATACATCTTATTTTACTATAAACGTTCATGAATGTCTTGGATCGAATTCTAAGCACGGCATTCTAAAAACGTTTGAAAAAATTGTATACGAAATATTGTCAGTTCATCAATGGTACGAGGGTTACCTCACATTTACATATTTTTTCTGATGGAAATTAATATTTGTTCAGATAATATTTGACTGGCATTTATTTTTACCACATCTTTTATGGTGCAAATAAAATGCTAACCTTCCTTAGAGTCAACATTATATCAAAATGTTGTTTCGTTCTTTGATCTACTTATACATGTTTGTTAATGAACATTTCCCAGTATTCAAGAGACTTTCGCAACGAAGGTTAGCGGGGACTTTTTGATGAGTATTTGTGTACCAAGTAAAATATAACTCCTAGTCATTAGTGTAGTACTTTCTAAAAAAATAATACAGTGACGTTGGACTAAGAAACATGTTTTTAAATAACAGTTAATTTAAGAATCAATAGTCAATTTAAAAAACCAATAAATCCGAGTGAATGTATATCCTTATGACACCGCAGTGATGAATATGAAGCTAAAGACATCTTACTTTTCAAAATCGATCAAGTCGTTTAGGCTGCCGGTGACAATGGAACGAACAGACATACCTACACGCAGACATATTTACATATAACCCGCGAAGCACATTACCATCCTGTCAGTCGGACAAAAAACAAAAAAAAAAACAAATGGCTTTATGATTATCATCAATCATCACATAATTGTGTTAGCTATGATACTCCGGGGAAGTATATTAATCTAATGACACCCCCAATCTAATCACTCACTCTTCAACAGGTCAAGGCGTTTAGGAAGTCACAATAGAATGGACGTACTACGTACGCGTAAAACATTACTACCCATTCCCGGTCAGTTGGGCAATTAAAACAATACATTTAAATCAAAATTTTGTTATAGGACACCGTTCCAGTACGACGGCAAGTTATAAAAGAGATATTTTTCTGCGACATCATTGAATTTTAATACAGATAACATACAGAAGTACAAAAATGCAGCCGGCTGAAAATAGCACATCTAATATTACCCAAGTCCTTTCAGACTTATTCGGAGAAGTGCTTCTAGCATCTGAGACATCTGATAACAATAGAAGTAACTTGGGTATATCTCAATTTCTATCCGTATTGAAGAATAAGAAGCATTCACCAAAGGGTATTCATGATAACTTGGACTTTGGTACTTTAATAAAACTAGTGGACGGATGGAGAAATAAACTGAATCTAACAAAGCCCCTGGACGCGGCGGCGTGCAATTATTGTGATGGCAGCTTCCGAGACATCGTACTCGCATATAACAGCATACATGGTTACGTCAGTTTAATCGTAAGTATTGGCATTATGAGTTTTTTTTCTCCCCGCCCTTTTCCCACTTATGTGGGATCGCCACAGTACGACCGTAGACCATCCATGCTTTTAAGGATTTGGATACAGTTTTTTCTAGCCGACCTCCTACCCGACGCCAACCCTCCTCGGGCCTATACGAAATATTAGTAGATTATCCAAATAATTTACAAATATTTCTTTTAACCATTCCAAATAAGCTTAAATTTTTTCTGGTACATGGTTCACAATTGAACTATGTTTTTTATATTAAAATATATGTTTTCGAACATAACTATCACAGTGAATAAGAATATGAAATTATAAGTATGTTGTATATTTCTTGGTTTGCTGTGGCTACCGACAGTGAAGATGCTGAGTGTGATGTTTTAAGGTATAGTGATCGTGAAGTAACGTAAAGAAAATTATATTTTTCAAAGTTTTGTTAGTAAACATGTCCGAACTTAAGTACTTTTCTCGAGTCTGGTTTTATTTATAGACGTACGTCGTACGAGAGATAAGGAATTTTGCAATGCTGACTGCCGAACTGCTGGGTATTTAAAATAACATGAACACTGTTATTTATGTATATTCTAAAATTATACGTCTACGAATAATATAACCGCGTATAACTTTAACTCACACTAACCAACGAAAAACTTGACTTGCATTGTAATTTAAAATGTCTTGTAGTAAATAAACTCTTCTTTTGGCAGTGGGTCCCAGTCCTTATCATTCATTCAAAATTCTCAGTATGGTTTTGTTTATTATTACTCTGTGTTGCTGTAATTTTATTACCTGGATGTACGAATATTAAAACCATTTTATTCGTTAGGCGGTTTAAATAGAATTTTACGTTCTTATTACAATTTTATTACAAGTCTACGATCAATGAAAAAAGCCGTAATATTAATATGTTTAAATTACATTATTGTTATTTTAAAATCCGTTGCATTATTATGTATTGTAAGGGTCAACTCTGGAATTACAAAACCGATGTTATTGATTATTTCTCTACTAAAAAGCTACAGGTAAAGCAGATGTGCATGGATATAACACGGGCTAACGCTAGACTAGAATAGCTTTTCTTAAATAACTAAACGAATACATACTATTGATACAGGATTTTTAAACGAAATTCTGAACGAGTACAGACGTGTAACAAAGTACTTGAAGAAGTATTTTGTTATGTATATTACTCCTTATGGTCGTGGCTTATGGCCTCTTAACACTACTGTTTTGTTTACTGGCTTGTGTTTGCCTTAAGGAGGTCTGAGGAGGCAGGGCCCAATGGACTAGCGGATACCTCTTTATTTTTATTCTATATAGGTGGTTTGGATGCACTGTTGCTACAGCAAGTTATATCTATATAATATACATTTGTGAATTAATCGATATTATTGCTTGTAGCTTTTGCATTAATTGAGATAAGCTATTTACACTGCAACTAAAACATATCCAATGTTTATTGTTTTACCTCAACGCTACATGTCTTTTTAATTTAAAAAATGAATCCTATAGTTGTTGTATAGTGAATATTAAAATGCAAACAAAACAAGTCATTAAAATTATTTTTAAAATAACATAAAATATTATCTGTTAATGAAAACCTGTATCAACGTTACACTGAAACGAGAAAGCATAAAAATTTCCTTTGTAGTTTTTTATTTCTTTATTAAGGTCAGTCTGTGGGAGGCAGCGACGTCGTTATGAAATCATAAACTCAATATTGACAGGTTATTAAAAATATTAATTGGGGAATATTTCCATTAAAGCATTGTTTTAAAATTGACATTGACTTATCCCACAATAAATTAGATATTGGGGCGCTAAGAATTCTGACGTCATCTCTTTCTCTAATCAAGTATCTGAAAAAAACTTTTAAACAAAAACAAAACCGACTTCAAAAAAACTATATTCAAAAACAACAAATGCACTTAAAAGTATAAAATAATTTTACGCAATTAAACAAAAGAATTAATTCTTAATCATATATATTTTTGGAGTCGGTGTCAGCGTCGGCTATTACCAATATACGAGGATGCCTTAAGAAAACATTTTACAAATGAACTTTATATTATACTAGTGACCCGCCCCGGCTTCGCCTGGGTACCACTAAATATGTTGATACGATCGCTACCAAACACAGCTGACACCGATTCCATAAATAAATATGATTAAGAATTAATTCTTATGATTAATTGCGTAAAATTATTGTATGTTTTTTTGAAGTTGGTTTTGTTTTTGTTTCAAAGTTTTTTTCTCGATATTTAGTGAATTTTACATGAGAATACATGATAACAACCAACTTTCAATGAAAGAAAGATAATAAACAAAAGCACATAGTAATAAACACATCGCTTAGCCCGGCCGTCTACTGCGCGCCTTTTAAAATCACTTACACTTACTTTGTAGTTTAAACTTTTGATATCTTCTAAACTATTGGTCAGAATGATATAGTTCAAAGAACAATTTTAATCTACGTTAAATTCTCTTGATAACTAGCACATTTAAATGGATAAGGATTCATACCGAACACGAATAATCGCGTAGTATCGAGTGCATTTTAATTGATGTTTCCTAAGAAAAAAATGGTTATTGTAAAACAACCATAGAAGACAGATATTTGTCATCGGGGCGCGCTTTTATTTAGCTTATATAAGGAGCTACAATTATTTCATACATCATTTTAATGTAAGTCCTATAGTTTAGCCTAAGTAAGCCAAGAAAGTAAAATTCAACGTTGTTATATTATGCATTATTAAGAATAACTCAAAAACTACCGGTCGGATCTTGACTAAAACAAATGGGACCAATCGACAAGCATTAGCTCTCAAACAAAAAAAGAATCTTCACCAGGAGCGGAGTTCCGAGGTTACAAACATAAAAGAACATACAGACGAATTGATAACCTCCTTCTTTTTGAAGTCGGTTAAAATTGCTCGAGTATAGCATAGTACGACCGCCGATTGCCTACCATTTTTATTCTTATTCATGATTTCTTTTTTCTTCTTAGTTCTTTTCTTTAAATTTTTGTATTATTCTTTTGTACACCTTTTACATATATTTACTATACGCCATTTCAAAAAGGTTAATATCGAGTTAGATTTGGAAGACTAAAAGAGGTGGGCAGCTATTAAAATTATATCTATGTGAGTTTGGAAAAAAAGCGGAATAGCGCTAAATACAATTCTTCTGCTATTTTTCTTTTAACAGAAAATGTTACTATAAATATAAACTCTTGAAATACACCGTTGTGTATTTGTTCAACGATTATCGTGTTTATGTTTATAGGTGTGTTTCTTCGGGAGTTTGGCGAACGCTCTGAACGTGGCCGTGCTGACGCGACGCGACCTGGCCGCGGCGCCCATCAACCGTCTGCTCAAGTGGCTGGCGGTCGCCGACGTCTTTGTCATGCTGGAGTACGTGCCCTTCGCAGTTTATCGCTACCTCGTGAGTTTATTAAATTACTTTCTAGTTCCGACGAATTTTTACATAAGTAGATTTCATCGATACTAATACTAGTATAGAAAAAGTTTTTTATTTTTTATGTTTGTAACGAATACTCACATCAAAACTACATTGCCGATTCCAAAAATACTTGCACTGATAGAAAGCTCTTCCATTAGCGAGTAACAAAGGATATTTTTATTTGTCTGCCCCGGGCGAAGCTGGGCCGAGCTGCCAGTACTTTATATAGATACATTTATTAATTTCATCAACATATTCTGTACGATATACTATATTTATACTAATAATAAAAAAAAGAGTTATACCAATAGTGATAATAATAAAATCGCTATTTTTTACCCATCAGAGAATATGATATACTGCCCGGAATTGAGAATTCTAAATTCCCTCCCAAATGAAGTTTTATGTTTGCGAAAACTGGTATTATAGATATATATGGCTTTCTAATCTATATATCAAACGAAATATGTACATATAAATTGGTTCAGTAGTTTTTGCTTGATGCGTGAACCAAGGAAACCTCAACATTTTTATTTATATAGATACATTTGTTAATTTATTTTAGTGTGGAATACTTACAGCGTAAATTTAACGAGAGTAGCACTAATGCGGTTATTGTATAAATAACGAATAACAAGTATTTATAAAGATGACTCCTTAAGAATTATAGAAATGTAATTAAACAAACCATAAAACAAATACGCACGGTTAAAAGTATAGGCATGTTTACAGAACACACAAACACATACGGATAAAAAAAATGTTTACCCCTTAATTAACCACGTTATTTAAAGAAGTCAAGGCTCAAACACCTCCTTGCCGAAGACACACTTGTTGAAAAAAGATCCAGATTGTGCTGCTCACAAAGATTATTGAAATTACCACTTGTAGAGGATTGTACCGACTGGTCTTACTTGGTTATTAAAAGAGATTTTAGCTGGTAGCTCAGACCAGTCAATGTCATTTTTTAAGCATTGAAAAAAGGAAAAAATCACGACATACATAAAAATAAATTAGTAGACGTATTAAAATTATGTAAATGTCCCCCATGTCTAAACTAAACCTGCATCATGGTTTTATAGTTAAGCTCAGGTCAATCGTAGCGGTATGATTTATGTTATCTATTCGATTATCTTATATCAGTTATCTATTCGCGGATACAATCGATTACCTTTATCAGCATCATCGTACAGTATTCTCTTTCTATCATTATAAACGTGAGTTTTTGAAAATAAATGAATTGATGGATTCTTTGATGCAAAGAAGGGTTTTGTATCAATAGAACATTTTATATTAAATATGACGTATTAACTACAAAATACTAACAAAATAATTCATTGGCTACAAATTAATGGACTTATTTATATTTATACAGATTTTTTTTATATAAGAGAAGGGGCAAACGAGCGGCGAGAACACTGAGGTGTTCAGCGTCCCCCATGGACACCTGCAACCCCAAAGGAACTGCAAATGCGTTGCCGGCCTTTAAAAAAAAGATAGGCTCGCTTCTTGAAGGACCCTAAGTCATACTGGTTTGGAAAGTCTAGGTGGTGTGGATGATACCTGGCGGTTTGTCGTGTCGTCCGGTGAGAAACTCGGCGGCAGGAATCGTTCCAAACAGTTCTTTGGAACACTCCCCGTGGTAAATACGGTATAAAGTACAGAAGGAACTGACGTCCCTCCGCAAGGCCAAAGTATCAAGCCAATCCTAGTCGCTCGCCGTTGTATGCGGTCAAATGGAAGAAGCTGGTATTGGGGTGCTCCCGCCCAGAGATGCGAGCAGTATTCCATGTGGGGCCGAACTTGCGCCTTGTATACTGCTTCACTCTACTGAGTACACCCAGCTTTTTAGAGGCCAACTTGGCCTTGTCTTCTAAGTGACCGCGAAACTGAACGTCACTCATAATTATCAAAGATATCGTATAATTTGGTCAAAGAATAATAAATGTCAAGTAACCCTAAAATATTTTCGCCATTTGAGAGTACGTTGTGTACAACACTGATTATGTTCAACAATAAGCCCAGAAGTTAATTTAAATGAATGTTGAACTGTATTTCTTTTTTTAACTTTTAATGTCTCAATAAACTAATTTGTATAATGTCTAAAAAATCTTAACGATCTATTTTTAAAGCAACTTGATTTTCAACTGTTGTTCACCTCTACGTTTCTGTTTTTTCCTTATAAAATATATTAAATATTTAACCGGTACACAGGTACACACAATTGGTGCGGTTGTCGTTTAATTCACAAAACAGGATATGATTTTTGGTTTGTCAACAGAGGAAAGGTAAAAAAGTTATATTTACTTGTAGGTTCAGGACGTATTTCCTTTCCATCCATCTTTAGGCGTACAAAGAATGAGCGGGTAAGCGGGCGAGGAACAATTATACACTACCGACGTTTTCACACTTATTAATAATTACAATTTATAGTATCATAATCGTAGCAGATATAATTAACCAAAGCATATTACAAACCAGCACTTATTCACTTTATCACTGACATTTAATTATAACTTTAATCTTTATTTTAAAAGGCAAAGGCTTTATAACGTCCTACGGAGCACGCGGTGCGGCTACCGCTCTCAGTTGCCATAATTGAAAATTCCCTGAAGCATCGACATAAGAATATCTAATATAAAGAGGAAAGATTTGTTTGTTTGTAATGGACAATCTTTGAAACTACTGAACCCATAAATAGTTTATCGTACTACATCCGATGACCATCCCGACTAGAAAACATATATGTACATACATAAGTCTACTACTAACCTAAATTTTTACAAATTGTATTGCCTCGGGCTGGGATTCGTAGTCAATATCAGCGATATCACAGCTAGGCATTTTTAATAATTTAATTATGATCGAGGGAGAAGATAACATTGCAATAATAGCAGATTTAAAGTCTAAGGTGCTGTGACAGCTTAACAAGGAATTAACGAGGCTTTTGTTCGGTCAAGCTTTCAACGAACACTTGAACACGGATCAAATTGACGACGTTGTGAATGCCTTTTATTCCCTTTG
>JWHW01014207.1:366114-383490 GCA_000931545.1 Papilio glaucus
CTTTTCGGTCCTAGCATACAAACGCGGGCCATACACAATATCTGAATAATTTAATTTAGATAATACCAGCGTTTCCACTAATTGGACACGAAGTCATTCATTTAAATAATTCCGAACTTTGCACAGCACTTTTAGTCTGTAGAAGCAGTTCCGTATGATTCCTGAGATGTAACTTTCGTAGCGCAGATTAGGGTCTAACTCTAATTCCAAATTCCTGGCTTTGTAGACACGCTCGACGAACTCGACTTAACCCGGCAGTCTGATGGGACATTATTGATTTGGTATTTAGAGCATTTCAATGAATCATTCACTACATTCAACATTAATTGTAAGTCTTCTGCTCATGACGCAAACACGACCTGGTCATCGGCGTATAAGAGACATTTTACAATTAGCTCACCCATTCTTAATCCACAATCTTCGTCTTTTAAAGCTTTCAAACAATCATCCATAAACAAATCAAATAGCCACGGGGATGCTACACAGCCCTGTCTTACACCTTTATTGATGCTAAACCAGTCTTAGTAGGCCCCGTTAATTCTAACACAAACAGTAGACTCTTTGTAAAGAGATTTAAACACTTGTATTAGATCACTGTTCAATCGAAACGCAACCAAGGATGACCATAGATCATCTGTCTTAACTTTATCGTATGCCTTTTCTAAATCTACGAAGGCGCAGAAAACTTTTTGATTTACAGTCAAAAAATTTCTGTAATCATATATTCCTTTCCTAAAACCTGCTTGCACATCTCACATTCCTTTTTCTGTTTCATTTATGACTCTTTCAATCAGTACTTTAGCATAAAGTTTTCCCACAATGTAAGTATTTATACGATTTTATTAATATATCAATGCAAGGGAAGCTTTGTCGTATTTTACGTTACGATACACGTTAAAGATGAAATGCGGAAAATAAAATGAATGGGGCTATAGGTACAGTAGTGAGGAGTCAGAATGTGTCTTTGAAGGCTCGTCTGGCAATACACAATGCTGTACTAGTCCACGCTTTAATTTATGGAAGTGAGATCTAGGTTTGGCAGAAAAAGCATGTTAGTAGTATTTCATCATTATGTAATTCGTATCCGAATTACATAATGAGAAACTATAAATAATACTTTTCGATCTTACCGACATAATAATAAAAAAACAGTAATAATAAATAAATAAATAGTTGACAAAAATAAACCCTCGCACCTTAACAATAAAATTCAAAATACAAGAAAAATAAATGTAAAAAAGTTCGTTGAAACTGTTCCAAATTCTAATAAGCATGTTGTAGACGCGTGTTGCCGACGCATGACGAGCATTTTCCCGCGAACCTATAAGATTTTTCCCTACCAAATATCTTCTAACGTGACTTAACGTGTAAAACTTCTTGTTTTCACTTCAATAATAGAAACATAAGTTAAGCCCTTTTTATAATTTTCTTTTACTCGATGCTTCGCTTAATGACAGCTACAAAGAATTATACATTGTTGTGTAAAAGTAACTTCATTCATTTTCCAACTGTACTTTTTTAGTAGGTAATAAGAAACATTCTCAAGTTACGTGCTCGGCTTACGGGTTCGGCTGTATTGGCAGCCCGGCTCGGGTCAGCCGAGCCCGGGGGCCGGGCTGTCAATATCAAACAGTTGAATGTAATGTAGTTGTCAGTGGCGGATTTAAGCTTGCTGCCGCCCTTAAGGCCTTGTCTGACGCGCCGCCCTTTTTGATGGACAAAATTCTATTTTTTTTTCATTCAATATTATTATTTTAAAATAATTTTTAATTTATTGAAATATAATTATAAAACAATGCAAATAAATATTTAATAAACTCTAACAAAATAAATAATAAAAAAAATGCGCACGCCCGTCATCCAGAGGGGTAGGCAGAGATTATGGATTTCCATTTGGCGCGATCCTGGCACGCCTCTCTCGCTTCTTCTACATTCATGCACGCAGGCATGCTCGTCGGTTATGGGTGCTCCTTGTATCCCTTTTTTAGTAAATCACTAATCTGATCGATATAACTTGTCCTAGGGCGTCCTTACCAACAATTCAACTCACTTAAGCAACATAAATTTGTTTAGTAAAATAAATAGTAATTATTTTTCTTAAACTGAAATGTCGGCACGGGCCGATTGGCGTGGTCAGTAAGATACTTACTATTCACGCCGCAGGTCGTGGGTTCGATTTCCACCCAGGACAGACATTTGTGTGCATGTACATACATGTCTGTTTCTCTTGAACCTGGGTTTAGTTATCTATTTAAGTATGTATTTATGAAAAAAAGTAGAATACATGTATATCAGTTATCTGGTTTCCAGCACAAGCTATGCTTGGTTTGGGGTCAGATGGCCGTTTGTGAATAATGTCCCAGGTATTATTATTAATGCTCATTTAGTAATTCGTACAGCAATGTCTACATTCATATAAACATCATGATGTTTCCTAGAATGCAATACATCGCATATCCCTTCCGCGGAACGTACATCTTGGGACGGGTACATCCGTATATGCTCGGGAATCTTTGAGTTGATAGTGTACATGAGTGCTATAATCACTTAAAGTTTCTTCCAAATCATCAGAAATATTAATATTCCTGATGATTTGGAAGAGACTTCATAAAAAAGAATCAGATCTAATATTTAAAATAAATTTTAGTTACATTTTTGGGGTTAAAAATTTTGGCGTTTTGAAAAATTTGCCGTCCTATAAATTCTGCCGCCCTAGGCCCGGGTCTCACGGGCCTAGGCGTAAATCCACCTCTGGTAGTTGTCGCTCACATTTCTAGTTTAACAGAAATACATGAATACAACTCTAAAACATGAAGTGCCCTCACTGACTTCAGACAACAGAGTCTATTGTTAAAGGAAGAGGACTCACTTTAGCACCTGTAAATTGTCGTGATAACACCTCTTGAGCCCCGAGCCCTGAATGTAGTAGTCTTAAATAGTGTGTATATACTGTACATTGTGTAGTGAGAGATTAGGCTAATACCAGTTTGAGATATCATATGTAGTAGTCTATTTATTTTAAACGGTTTTATTTGGGCTCTGTTTGTTGTACATGTGGTCTAATGTGGTAATTTAATTACCCCCTCCCTGATGGCAGATTGAAATGGTATATGATGAACACCATTGGTTTTGATGCCAATGCAATAAATAATATATTCAGTATCAGGTTTGTAAGAGACGGGATTCTTACCACGATTAGCCCTTTTGAGCTCCCGATATTTCGGCACAGTTGCATGCGCCATGGTCGCGGGCTGACTCAGTCAGTCGAGTCAAAAAGGCTATCGTGGTAAGAATCCCGTCTCTTACAAACATTTTAATAGTAAAAACCACGAAAGTTTAAAGTTTTATATTCAGTATCGTTGTAATTCCAAGATGGAGGCCGCCACAAAATGGCGGGTGACATTTTTCGTAATCCCCTCAATATGCGTATCAAGGCTTGACTACTGGATGCTACACTATGAAAAAAATCCAAATTCCATAAGGTAATAAAAATTAAACGATTTTATTGTAAAGAAAGATTAAAAATTATTGGGTACCTACATAATTATTTTTATGACTTTCAGAACGTTATTTACTTAGTTATAATCTCTCTTTTCAATAAAACTTTTATTTAATTACAACGAAAAGTGCTTTCTTGTAATTGAACTCGGTCTGAGTTAAATTAGTATTGTTTGAAATCTTTAGTTACGGAAGCTAGGAGTCTCAAGAAACTAATTAAGATGGCAAATATAGCGAGTTATTACTTTTACAAAATGAAACTCCATTTATATATGTTCGTTTAATCTTTTAATTAATTAATTTTGTTTAATAGTTTAAAAAGACTTTAGAATTTTATTTGTAGGTAATGTGTGAAAAGTCACAGCTTTAATATGGATAAAGAAAGTAACTACTATCTATATATCTACAGTTTATCGAGTTAAATAGGTCACAGATAAAACAGTCCAAGCTTATCGCCTTACAAGCATTTTAAATATTTATAAGGATTTAAGTTGCAAGTATACAAAGGAAAATAAAAATTACTCTTATTATGTTTGTTATTTCATCTGTTCGCGATAAACTCAAAAACCACTGAACGGTTTTTGATAACGCGCTCAAATATAAACGGATCTTACACCGATGACGGGACCCGCCTGATACGACCACTGCGGTGCCGCGCCCCTCATTGTCGCCCACTGTGCTCAGTGTGCTTCAATGAAGGGAATCGACCGGGTGTAACCTATCTAGCAATTAATATATCTAATAAGACAATATAAATTAAATCTAAGGCGGAATGAAGTTTGTCGGGTCAGCTATGTAAATATGTAATATATAAGTATGTTTCAGTATGATGGGTTCTGATCATATTAAAAACATACGACTGCCAATAACTAAGTGGAAGGGTAAAATAAACATTAGTTTATATTACATACATTTATTATTCAAGTATTCACAATGTAGAAAATATTTCACAAAAATTGATGTAATATAGTAGTTTCACAATAATAACATAATTAATATGTGAGATCATAGTCTTATTAACTTAATTTTTAAATGCTTTGCATGGCAAAAGTGAAAAATTGGTAATTGTAACAACAAATTTTGTAATACCAAGCTCCTAAAATATTAATTTGTATATGTTACCAGCCATACCCATTTCAGGCCAAGACGAGTTTGTTCTAGGTCAATTGGTGTCTGTACTATTGACATCTTTCATACTTTCGTACTATTGAAATTCAGCGGCGGGTTGCTATTTAAAATATATACGGAGGTTATTATAATATAACATATCCACTTTAAATTGATCCGTGTTTGGTTGCTCGCTACAAGTCTTAAGTCCAACTCCATCTAAGCAATATAAGTATTCACATTTATGTATATGTACATGAATTAAAGAACGATACACTAAAACTTACAACAATAATTATATTTAAACCATTAAAGCAGGCATTCCCTAATTTGATTCTTCCATTAGGATGCAGATGACATTTCAGAGTAATCGACGAGTAGCAAAAAAAATCTATACTTCATTTTAACTCTAAATGATAGTAATAATTTAAATGAGTAATATTTTATACTTGTTAGACTAGAATATAATGGACAATAAATATCTTAGAAATAAATAATAATAATAACATAATAAATATTACAAGTAATTAATACCTAAGATACCGACAACATTTTTTTTTATTTATATTAAAAACCCCTTGCTGACACATCTAGCAAGTTACAACTTAAAAGTTTTATAGAATGTAATTAAAACGCTGTTTTTATGTTACAATTTCTGGTGATATTTCATTTTTAATTACATAATAAACCAACGTAATGTAACTAAAATAAATGATTATTCAGGTTGACCACAAATGATTCAGATAACAAGAGTTTTTGATATCCGGATCAAAGTTATATTCGGACCGGAAATCCGGATGAATAAACTTTAACGCCGGGATGAAAATTTTGTTTAACATAGTGGAGTATCCGATCTGAAAAGTTGCTTAGACTGTGGAAATCGTTAAAATACGTGTAAATACGTTAAAACTCTGCAATTTTAACAAATAAAGAACCCAAAAACTGCACAATAAATTGTAAGCTTATGTATTCTATGCGAGTAGATTAATTAGATTAAAATGTATGTACAACTCACATGTCAATGACAATATTTGTATTTACATTTTCACATACACAAAATAAATATATTTTATCTAAATGTTTATAAACGGCATTTCTCACGTTCGCGTACATCGGTATTTGTACCGAGCACTGAGCGTGCGCGACAAGGCGCGACCGCGAATTAATCCCACTCACCCTGAAGGAGGATGGATATCCGACAGGTCCGAAAAGCCGTTTTATAAACATTATGTAAATAATGTCTTACGAAAGTCTTAATAACTACTCATCAAAATTCGTAAAACATTTAGATTTTTAAGTAAAATTACATACTAATGGTTAAAGATAGAAAGAAGCATTCACGTCCACTAGATCTGATTGGCAGCCTTACTGACATTAGTAGCTAGTTCCCTGACGTGATCGATTATTGTTTTAATCCGATACATATAAGTATATACATCGATAATTTGTATTATAATATTTTATTGTGTGCGCACTTTGATATGTGCGCAGGATTATACATTTTTATCAATTAATATTCCACTTAGTTAATAGTATTAGAATATTTTTTTGTGTGCGCATGATTATTATATATTTTTATGAATTAATATTCAACTTAGTAAATAATATTAGAATATTTTATTGTGTGCGCACTTTGATGTGTGCGCAGGATTATTATATATTTTTATTAATTAATATTCCACTTAGTAAATAGTATTATAATATTTTATTGTGTGCGCACTTTGATGTGTGCGCAGGATTATACATTTTTATCAATTAATATTCCACTTAGTTAATAGTATTAGAATATTTTTTTGTGTGCGCATGATTATTGTATATTTTTATGAATTAATATTCAACTTAGTAAATAATATTAGAATATTTTATTGTGTGCGCACATTGATGTGTGCGCAGTATTATTATATATTTTTATCAATTAATATTCCACTTAGTAAATAGTATTATAATATTTTATTGTGTGCGCACTTTGATGTGTGCGCAGGATTATTATATATTTTTGTCAAATAATATTCCACTTAGTAAATAGTATTAGAATATTTTATTGTGTACGCACTTTGATGTGTGCGCAAGATTATTATTTATTTTTATTAATTAATATTCTACTTAGTAAATAGTATTAGAATATTTTATTATGTGCGCACTTTGATGTGTGCGCAGGATTATTATATATTTTATTGTGTTCGCAGGATTATATATATTTCATCAATTAATATTCCACTTAGTAAATAGTATTAATTTACTTAAGAGCCATAAATTTATTATTCTTCTGTACTGTAGACAGCTGGTTGCCCTTTGGCTAGAGGGTTGGGCAGATATTACGCGTTTTCGTTTAGCACGCATAGTTCCGACGCACCTTTCTGGCTTTGATATTCCAAGGTCGTATTTCATTTTAATAAAAACAAACGTTGAACGTTCTTATAATTACTGATTTCATATTAGAAATTTGTTATTTGCTCCGTATTTGTTTTTTTTTTCATATCAGTATCTTACATGTAAGTTAACATATGTAGGTAATAATTACCATGGAATGTTATCAGTCATGATATAATACGTTATTTCAGTTAAATACACATTAAGCATTATAATCTGCTCATCAATTGTACAGCATATTACGAGTATATAAGTCTCATTCGTGACTTACATGACATCATATATTACTATTAAAAATCATTTTACGAATTATACATTATCTTTATAAAATGCATATTATATGATACATTGAACTTATACGCGTAATTTACACCGATAGCTGGCCAATCCAGCAACTAGGTCCCTAGATTACATTAGGGACCTAGAATTTTTATTTTTTAGCTCATAATCACTCGGATCGCGAGCCCTGTATTCGATGAAGCTGTAAGAACCGTGAATAAGGTTACCAGCAACTACTTCTCCGAAAATACATACATACGCCTAATATGACATTCTTAAATATTTGAGATTTGTATACATTCCGCGTGTCACTAGCATTCGATACGGAATACAATATCAAACATATATTTACATAATTTTTAAAATACGAGTAGTATTCGATTACTTGTCATCGATGGCACGTTATTTATTAAAGTCCCGATGTTCAACTGAACTCTTCGTCAGTTGAATGTTTCTAAAGGAAATGTTCGCACACAGCGGGAACATTCGCTTGTCGGACCCGGCCTCAAGGCACCGACGTCTTCGCCCTGAAACAATATTGTTTTATAAAAAAGTTAAGAACATGAATTGTAAAACGGCGCGTTTTGTACCGTACTGTAACAAAACAAAATTTATGAGGACATTGTAGTCGAAGAAAAATTTAATTGCTTTTAGGAATTTGAATTTCGCTCTAGAAAAAAATATATTTTGCAAGCAACTTGTACAGGTTAATTCGAAAGAGGAGTATCATCAACTTGTTCCAAACAAATGACTATAGCATTCAGTAGCTGAAATTCCAAAGCATCTTTTTATTGTAGAAGGTGGCACGAGTAAGCAAGTCACCTGAAGTGACCGCTACGCATAGACATCCGCAACAAGCAAATGAGTCGCAGATGCGTTGCCTATCTTTAATGGACAGAGGCGAAAATAGACGGGAAAAGGATATCTCCTCCCCCTCCCAACCTATCCACTTCCCGTTCCCATCCTCACCTTATTAGGAAAGGATGGAAAAGCGAAGGGAACTGAAATTAGGCCTCCAGCACTTCCGGCCTTCTATTTCACGCTTGTCTTCAGTCAGCTTGTCAGGTCGTGGTATTTCACCGGTCGAGCTGGCCAATTCGTGCAACAGATGTTCTTCTTGCTGGATCTACCCCTATTCCAACAATGATGATAAAATTGACAGGGAAAAATGTTATACTAAGTTAATGTGATGATCTCTTTCTGTAACGAAATAAATACTTTGCAGATTATTTTATGTTTTTGTTTAGAACTTACGCCTGGTTTCTGAATGGTTAATCAAAGAAAAATTAACCAGACAGCAGTCAAATGTCCGATCAAATGTCATTTGAGTTGCTAGAATTTGCTTTTTCTTTTAGAAACTCGACTCGGTTTGACGTGTCAACTTAAACTTGACAATAGTTGAATAAAATTCGACAAACCTTTCTTAAACGGGCGTAAGAATATACCTATATAAATAGTCAAAGATACGTTTTAATATAGTAATTTCTGTGATACGCATTTTAACCAGTAAACGTATGCAACAACGAAATTTTCCATGCATAGGTTATTAATTACTTACGTAGACAGTTTATGATGAGCTTCCAGAATTATCTTTTAATCTTTTCCGTGCACCTGTTGGAGTATCAGTTATAAATAAAACGAAAGTATTGATTGAAATTATTTCAATATAATTTGAAGTGTTGCCTATTTTTTTATTACAAGAAAAGAAGAACGAAGGAAGTTTTTAAAAACATATACTATAAGTAGGTAGCATATAACTTTAAATATGTCAAAGCTCAGATACGGGAAGAGGATTGGACGGGGGGGGACTAATTGGGAAAAGGAAATATATTTCTTCCTGTCTATGCCCTCCTCTGTCCATTAACATGGTGTTAAAGGTAGGCAACGCATCTGCAACACATGTGCTTCTACTTATTATTAAGATTTAACTTTTAAACCACTAAGAAATTACACTTTTACAAGTACTCTATACACCGAGTCGTTCGCCAAGGGGTTTAGCAGAGGTTCGATCGCTAACGAAGTACTACCCCTACCACTGTCGAAGCATGGCCTTATAACGCTTCCGTCTCATTATCAACCAAAGTCAAATTGATGTCCGTGCTTTACACATCCTCCACATTTCATTCTTTTCACATTCTCTTCACTGCACGCTATTGACATTCTCTACACTTCGTACTATTGACATTGAGGTAACAATGTTTTTAAACTAATTTCAATGAACAAAATCACAGATCGCATGATCACAGTAACCCTAATTACTTGACCAAATACGTTAAACTATTTTAATAATCTTTTAACCTAACCAAACAATAGCATAGGGGATACAAAACACTGAACAACAGCCAGAGCCACATACCACATTCATTCATCCAACCTTAAATATACTCAGTACAACTTTGTACGGTTTACTGGAACTTAGATCATATAAAACCCTCGAGTAAGACATCTAACGCCACGGCTTACGCAGTCACCACACGATATGTATCTGCAGACCACAACCTGTGCCATAGCCTAAAGGCGCATCGCACACCCACGGACTACCCGAGTTGCCTCAAGAGTCACCGATTCCTACCGGGCTACGACTACGCAATAACTACTGGTACGGTCAAACACAATACGCCCGTTAGAGTCTGTTTCCACTACAACTTAAACGTGTTCTTCATCATTCAGTCTCTACTGGTATGTGACCTGCTGGTACTTTCTTAGCCTATCGTGTGCGTATTTGTAAGTACGCTCTGAATTTAAACGGTTAATTATTAAAACTCAACTGATAATTATCTGAGTCTCACCTTCATGTGGGGCACATTACTAAATCACTAAAAGTGAGGTAACACAATCGTGAGACATCGCTAAGACAGCGGCATCGCTTAACCATCGGCTTCCCTTAATAAGGGAAGCCGATGACTCTTGAGGCAACTCGGGTAGTCCGTGGGTGTGCGATGCGCGTTTAGGCTATGGCACAGGTTGTGGTCTGCCGTGAGCCGTGGCGTTAGATGTCTTACTCGAGGGTTTTATACGATCTAAGTTCCAGTACGCCGTACAAAGTTGTACTTAGTATATTTAAGGTTGGATGAATGAATGTGGTATGTGGCTCTGGCTGTTGTTCAGTGTTTTGTATCCCATATCCTATTGTTTGGTTTGGTTAAAAGATTATTAAAATAGTTTAACGTATTTGGTCTTGTAATTAGTGTTACTGTGATCATGAAAAGTGTTTTGTGAAGCTTGCAATATATAGTAATAATAAACTTACGTATTTTGGTTGTGCGATTCGGAGTGCGAAGCCGCCGGCGGTAGGAATCGTACAAGGGGTCTCTGCAGCAACAGCTGTCGGAACGTTTGCCGAAACTGGCGGGACATCGAGCAGTACAGGATAAAGTTGATAGCACCGTTCACCAGAGCCAAGAGGTCCATAATCTCTCCGAACAAATTATAGCATCTTTTGAAAAAGCAGAGGCCAAGCACGCCGCTCATCAGCCCCATGATACCCTGAGGAAGTTCTGTGACAAGAAACAGTAATAGCACTGCCAGTAACATCTTAGTAGTTCTGTCAGTCCTTTTGTCCGCCTTATGCTGCCTTTTAACCATCTTTTCCGCTGCAGGACATGTGCTGTAATTTCTCAAATTTTTCTGATGCTGATTCGCGCTATACAATGCTCCTATGAGCCATAGGCTTATGACAGTTAATATACAGCAAGGCAACAGTTTGATAAGTACTCCGTGCACCCAGAAATTTATAAGGTATAACGTGCCTTGGCTGTCCGAATCGACGTGGTACGCGATGTCATGGTGGCCGTTTACGTCACTCACGTTCTTTGTATGGATATCAAATACCTGCCAAAGATAATGCAAACATACATTCAATGGTAATTTGTATTGTGTGAAATTCTTATGAATTAATTAATTTTTTTACTAAGGCCAAGAACGTTTTCACTACAGAAGCAACGCAATACTATTCAAAAATTATTGCTTCTGACATGATATGACTATGATAAAAAAAAATTGTAATACAATTTCATTACAAGATGTTTTAATGAGTCAATTAATCATCTCGTTAGATATCAAATTTTAGTCAAAGCAAAGGATTATAACCACCGTTATATCTGTATAATAGTATTACTCTGGTAAGACCGAGCTCTTTAACCGAATGCAGCTCGATTGATTAGCCTCTAGAGCAAGACACGTATCAATGTATACCCTAAAAAGATGGTCCAATGAGCCAAACGGTTTTTATATCGCTGAGCTTGATTTTATTTGTATGAATTGAAGGATGCAGAAGAAGTCTCCTAACTCATACAACATTCTAAACCACTTACGACCCGGTTTCTGAAAGGCTTGTCAAATTTGTATTCAACTTACACCTCTGTAAAGTTATATTTCATGTCAAATGGATTTTAGTTTTTAAAAGAAATAAAAATTATATAACCATGCTTGCAACTTGCTAGCAAATTAGATGATATTTAATCGGACATTTGACAGCTATCTAGAGTTTTTTTCTTTCCTTTCAGAAACCGGGCGTAACGTAACGTATGTATGATTCTTATTTCGCTATTTTACCATAAATGTCGGAATACACAATATCGGCGGAAGAATGAAGCTTGTGAGAATTGCGATACTGCATCTCCGTTCCGTGCAAAGTATATGGCTTCTGTCGGAGTACCTGAAAACATTTTATATTAGAGTACATATCTATCACAGGCTCATCAAATACAAATTAAACAGCCATTCTGTTTAATTTGTAAAACATAATATTTAAGAATACAGTCCAATATTAAAAAAGTACTTTATAATCCTTTTTCTAATCACATTGTGTAGGCGCAAAAAAGTAAACAAAACTGATAAAGGACATTAACGCGGGCGAAATTGCAGATAAAGGGAATTTAAAAAAAATAAGAATTTATTCTTATTAATGATATATATGATTTTTTTTAAATCGAAAAAAATCTTTGTTCAAATAGAAATATCTGGCAAGGATGAAATGTAGTATAATGAAGTAATAAGCGATGTGACTAAAACTAAGCTATGCATATATTTGTCTCTGTGTTTTATATATTAACTATATACAAAATGGAAACAAGTGATCTTACTTTATGGCTACATATCTCCATATGGCCAGAGCGAGCGTGAGACAGATAGACGCCGTGTGCAGTATCTGAGCAAAGTGCATGTGAAATAGTAGATACATCGCCCAGGAGTACGGAAAGTCTAATTTTTCCGGCAAAACCTAAAAAAAACAGATCGATATAAAATAGAGTAGTAACTTAATTATATATACATTGAAATACCAGATGAGTGCCGACTTTCAAAAGAAGATGGTACCTGAAGAAGAAGAATCAAACACTTTACAAAGCTCAATCAAACACATGGGAATCGAAAGCGCCATTTTTTTATTTTTGTGAATTATATCCTGGTACCATCCTGGCTTACTTTAGTGTTTAAATTAAAAAAAAAAACTGAATATAACATTTGCCAACTCACGTTATTACAAATAAAACATATCGATGTCTTACCAAGTATTTATATATCGCAAAAGGAACATATTCGACCATCACAAACACGTCCGCAACAGCAAGCCATTTGAGTAGACGGTTGATGGGCGCAGCCGCCATATCCTTTCTGGTCAGCACAGCTATGTTCATAGAATTCGCCAGAACACCTATAGTGCATACCTTTAACAATAACAGTATAATAAAGCTAAAGTCAATGTCCGTAAATTAATCATTAAGTCAAGAGAGGAAGGAAAAAACACATGCTGCAAAATTGAGCATGTTGTTCTCCAAGGGAGACTTATATCAGTTAAATACTTGTAATTAACTAATAGAAGAACAATATTAACAATGTTGATATTGCTTTGCAATCATGTTTGTGTAGATGATGAGGTGAGATGATGAGAGATGTATTACGGTGAAAGAGTTGAGCAAGAAGTGCATGACCAGTTCTTTGTATTTTGTGACAGAAAAGATATAACACGATATAACTTAAACTAATGTGCGTCAGTAGTAACATATTTATTTTTTGAAATAACCATCATATTTTATTGTGTTTTGTTCATTCTTATTATTCTACTATGTTGCACCAATTATTTTGTCCTTCTGGCTAAATAATAACATATATAACAATAATAATAACATTTTAGAAAGAGAATAATAAAAAATTGTAACATGAATTAATTATTAGATAATAAGTCTTTTCCCGTATCCATACAATAACGAAATTTGGTATTAGCCACATAATTATTATGTCGATATGTCTTTGTAATCCTTGTGGATTACAAAGACATATCGACATACAAGTAATAAGATATGATAAATATATATTATAAAAATAGGAACACCTTATTTCATTCTGTTATTTCCCAGGAAGTATTTGTACAATTCACTTGTTTATGATGTCTGATACATGTTTATTGTGTGGATATCCCACTAGGTATAGAGAAAAAGGGCCTTTAAAAACAGATGTACAGACATCGCAACCTATATATGATGCATATCCTTATTCGGGATTTAGCTTAGTATAGTAAGTAACTACTTTTTTAGGGGTGTTAGAAGATATTTGTCAGGAGAAAACCTCATAGGTATATATACCACAGCAAAATGTATATTTGAATTTGTAACAGTTTCGATTTTTCTTGTATTCAATTTTAAATTTTATTGTTAAGGAAAAGGGTTTATTTTTGTTTGATGATTTACTTCTGTTTGAACTATTGTCGCGCCTTCCCACTGGTTTTGAGTTTTCACTTCTGGCAGTCCTCATAACTGTCTGTGTTTTTTTTTAATTACTACAACTTGTGTGACTATGTGCTTGGAATCGAAACTACTATGTGCAAATACTGTAATTCAATCGCACTTTCCGTTGTTTATTTGTTCAACAGTAACATTTGTTCTGAATATTAATTGGGTGTAATGTTGATTAGCATAGTTTGAATCATCTGACAACCACTTAAAAGTATAACAAAGAGTACTTAAAATTCAACTTTAAAAATTAATGCAAATTAAAAAATGGTTCAATTTAGCTTAAGTTGAATCAATAATTGAATTAATAAAATTGAACTCAATTTAAGGTGCCATCTGTATATTGAGGTAAAGTAAGATCACAATCAACACGAGTTCTCCCCGAGAAACGAAAGATGATTGAATAATAGTATTCAATAAAAACATCCTCAAATTTTTAAAGTATAATGAATATTTTTTGGCTGCGGTTTTTTTTGTGACTGACTTGTCACTATAAGCCTAAAGGAGGCTTGTAGATTAGGAGTCTTTTACAGATTTGGCTGCGGTGACACTTAAAATTTTGAAAGAATAAATGAGGTGAATTTGTTATAAGATGATAAAAGTACTATTGAATCATACGTAAAATAATTATTTTTACGTATGTATAATATTAACTTACCTATTACGGTGTATAACATTTTGAATGACTCAATGTTCAGTATAATGAAATTATGTGGACATGAATTATTAGTGACGTACTTATTGAATAAATTAGAGTGTGGCGGGGCTGGGGACGGGGACGCTTTCACGTCAATTCGATGTTTTCGCGACGTTGGCTAGTAGAATAATCTGTATCATAGACAATTTCTCAGCTTTACTTGTTTATTTGTGAAAAAGTGTTTGATTAAGCTGACAGGATTATCAATTATTCCTAACAGCGTGGATGGTAGAATAAGTGGGAGAGGTTTAACGGGACAGTGCCAAATGTAAATCCGTAACGTGAGAGCGTATATACATTTTTTTTTCTGATTTATATTTCTGAATTATTCTAAATTAGCTTTGATTTAAACGCTGATTTTTACGTAGTTATCGTAGAAGAAATATACGTATAATATTATATTATTATACGTATTGAGCATATTCAAGATTGCGTGACGCCTAAGACCTTGATAATTCATCACGATTAGGTAAAAAATTATTAGCACTTACGATTTGTATGTTAATTTGGTTAGAATCGAAGATTTATTATTTGAAAAACATTGATATGTTTTGAAACAAAACGAAATACGACCGATTTTTAAAATATTAAACGGATGTATATACACGTGAAAGAAAAGATAGGTCATTTGTACGTCTGGGTGTGATTGCAATTGTTTGTAAATATTTTTTTTTTGCCTTGTGACTCTAAACACAACGTTGATCGGTTTCCAAATTTATTTATTTACCGTAAAATTCTGTAAATACTTGGATCCAATATTGACTGATTGCACGAGTCCGAAGCATAAGGTAAAACTATAAATATATATAAGAACTAACAAAGTAAAAGAAGTTAATATAAGCGCTTTAATGACAACGAAATGTACTTCTTAAGCTATTAGGGCTACAAATAAAAGTTTTATATACTTTACAAGTAGTATTTGCAATAATTATTACCAGTAAGCTGACATATCCGTGAATTCGACTGTATGTTTCGATGACGTGCCTGAAGTCACCGTCGCAATAGCCACAGGAGTCCGGCTTGATGGTGAGGTTGAGCTTGCTCTGTGCGTCGCTCACCACCTTAACTATAACAGATCCGATGTTCCCCTGACCTCTGGTAGCCTGTTCACGTAGTATAGACAGGATATTGGTTTCATTAATGCTCTGACTATCCGAAGAGTTGCCAGATGCGGCCAGAATCTGTTGAAATATATCATAAAGGATCTGCGATTTGTTCGTCATTTTGAATCACTGTTGTTAATTTGTAAATGAAGTCATGTATTTATTCAAGGACTGCTACGTCTGAAGTTTGCAACACCATTGTTGTTTTCACTTGCGGTAAATCTGAAACAATAGAAGAACTTTAATGTTGTACACGTTCAGTGGCTTAGGCGACAGCTCATTTACAAACGGGAATAGAAGTATACGGTACAAAAATATCGTCACATCTAAATATCGAGGAATATTGAAATACTACCGTGTTACTATTGCTTACGAATATTCTGCATAAAAACATCGACAGTCAAGGACTACCGAAAAAAGTAACTACTCAAAACAGGTTGGAAGGCGTGACAATAGTTTTAAAATAAACCTTTGCAACGTAGCAAAAAAAAAACAAAATTTAATACAAGAAAAATAAAACCGACTTCAAAAAAACTTAAAAGGATCAACATATTTAGTGGTACTCAGGCGAAGCTGGGGCGGGTCACTAGTATAGTATAAAGTTCATTTGTAAAATGTTTTCTTAAGACATCCTCGTATATTGGTATTTCCTTAGCTGACGCTGACACCCACTCCAAAAATAAATATGATTAAGAATTGATTCTTAAATTATTTTATACTTTTAAGTTTTTTTGAAGTCGGTTTTGTTTTTGTTTAAAAGTTTTTTTCTCGATTTTTAGTGAATCTAATTTATATGGGGCTTTTGTAATCACTTGCGCGAAGTTTTTACTTACTTTGTAGTTAAAACTTTTGAAATCTTCTAAACTATTGGTCAGAATGATATAGTTCAAGGAACAATTATAATCTACGTTAATTTCTCTTGATAACTAGCACATTTAAATGGATAAGGCTTCATACCGAACACGAATAATCGCGTAGTAAGTATCGAGTTCGTTTTAATTAATGTTTCCTAAGATAAAAATGGTTATTGTGAGACAACTATAGAAGATAGATATATGTCATTGCGGACTTTTATTTAGCTTATATAAAGAGCTACAAATATTTCATACATCATTTTAATGTAAGTCCTATAGTTTAGCCTACGTAAGCCAAGAAAGTAAAATTCAACGTTGTCATATTATGCATTATTAAGAATAACTCAAAAACTACTGGTTGGATCTTGACTAAAAAAAATGGGACCAATCGACAAGCAGACAGCTAGCTGTCGAACAAAAAAAGAATCATCGAAATCGGATCATAAATCACGGAGTAATAAATGTACATACATAAAAAAACCCCACAGAATTGATAACCTCCTTCTTTTGAAGTCGGTTAAAAATAGGAAAAAATTATGTTTTGATTTTAAGCAAAAATTGTGTTTTTATAATTTATGTATATAGAATATATTGGTATTGAAATAAATATCGGCATTCAAGGTTTTTTATATTTTTAAGAGTTAAGTTCAAAAATTATTAATATTTGGATTGGAATCAAACATTTATATTATGCGTTTCAAATGCTAATAGACGCCATTTTGTTTTAGTGTTTCTTTTTC
>JWHW01014207.1:385539-401563 GCA_000931545.1 Papilio glaucus
GTTGTCATATTATGCATGTCATGTTATGGATTATTAAGAATAACTCAAAAACGATCGATCGATCTTGACTAAAAAAAAACGGGACCAATCGACAATCATTAGCTCTCGAAGAATAAAAGAATCATCGAGATCGGTTCACCAGTAGCGGAGTTCTGAGGTAATAAACATAAAAAAAACATACACACGATTTGATAACCTCAAATTAATAACCTCCTTTTTGAAGTCGGTTAAAAACAGTTCGTGTTGCTGACTCATGTTGCGCATGTTCATGCGAACCTATAAGATTTTGTGTATAAATGTTTCCATTACGTATATGGATGTAGAACATTCCATGGTTGTCCAGCCATGACAATTGGCAGTTGAAATTATTCAATGGAATGACAAATGGTCTTTGTAGTGCGTTTAGAGACGGGTCATGTCATCCCCTTCCATCATTACGGTTATTATTACGGCCCATACCGGCTACTACTGACCTGAAGAGAATATAATACTACTATAATACTAGTGATGTACTATAAACCTATCTATAATTTTTGTTCCACAAGAGTAAAATGTATGATGTCATTTAAAATTAGTTGATAACGGCTATTATTTTTTAATATTTACAGATGTAAGGAATGGGTTAGAGTTCCAACTATAAGGGTTTAGCGTATGTTCCGATCGAGAAGTTTCACGAATTAAAATATGTATGTGAATATCATTTTAAGAAGAATTATTTCAGTAAAATCACTGAAATATCAACTGAACCGAATACTTTTGAATGTGAGTGTTTTTAATAGGTTATAGCTTTGGCTGGACATTTGACGGTTAAATTAAATTGTGCGGCGGGTGAAATCGCGGGTTCATCTTGTTACCCTGCATGTATATAAATATACTTTTAACGGACATTACTTTCTCATTTTACTTACATTTGGCCACATTTAAGCTCTCTGTTGTTTCAGAAAAATACCAATTATAAATCATACAACATTGAGCTCGAATGTATAGTTGTAGCAAATATGGAATAAAAAAAAATATAGGAGCCTCCATAACAACCCTACATTTTATCGATATCGATAACCAAGCGTACTATATACTATAACTATATTCCTTACATAAATATACCAGAGCTAGACGTATTGCGGGAACGAATATCGAAGTTATGTCATTAGTATGCAATTTGAACTTCTTGAACAAGTGAAGTGTTTGTGTAGATTTAAATACATATTGCAGAATTTTATACGAAAAAACAGTTTCCCACCATATTTTACAAGTGTTCAACAGTGTTAGAATCAGCACCAACAGCATCAGTTGCACGAAATGGGCTCGACCAGTGAAATACAACGATCTCACAGAAGATAGGCACGAAGTAGTAGTATTCTGTGTTTCGTCTGATGCACTCATCAGACGAAACACAGAATACTACCTCACTAGGTACCGGAGGCCCGATCCCAGTCCTCTTTCTATCCCTTTCTCATTTGTTAGGCCACAAAAAAAACAATGCAGTTAAAAAGAGGAAGATTTCCGCGTATAAGCTCTTTTCAATTCACGCGATTGTTCAATAGCTTTCAGATAAAATAAACCAAGTGATCTAAAGATGGAATGGTAGAGTGGTCACGTGTTCACTCATTTAAATCCAATAAAGTTGAATGAGAGATTTTACGGATACGAAATGTTTCCATTTCATAAAACCTTTGGATCCTTAAGACATTGTTACCGGTACCGAATAAGCTTTGCCTTTGGTGTATAAATGTTTAATGTGGTAGTTATAAGAACTTAATATGTGTACAATATGATATTGATCATTCTTAATGAATAGAGTTACAAATAATTTATTTTCAGATGTACGAATTTTGTTTGGAACCGCGGAATCGTGGTTTTTAGAATATTAAGTTGCTACTGTTTAAGGAATTTTCTTGAAATGAGATTTAAGTCTCTGGCTAAGGCCAAGCAAGTCAAAAACATTTCACTCGACAGCACCAATGTCTTCAGCCTAATGCATCTTTTGTAAAGGCGATAATTACACCTTTCAATGCAAAGAGTTTGTCAGACAAAGCTATTAAAAAAGATTTCGGAAAATAATTTATGCCTCAACTGCTTCATTCCAAATCATTCGGCCAAAGTATGCTTGAGAAGTAAATGTTGTAATATTTGTAAAAGAAAGCATCGTTCGTTACCTTCTTGAGGTATCACAGGCTTCGTTTGTAACTGAGGACCTTGTTCAATCAGCAGGTCTAAAAATAATAAAAATCAACGGCGAGGTCACAAGACTTAGTGAAGGAAGCAAACTACGTACCAAGTAGGAAGTCAAGTTGAAATTAAGCTCAAGTATTGAACCACACTTCACTATGTCCGTTAAGGAAAATTACAAATTACTTACCTTCACAAAAGTGCATCATTAAAAAGTTACCAAAATTTGAGTCAATTACACAAGTGGATCCTTAAAAATGTAAACAGATAAAATGCGTTACGCAAACCCCCGCACCGATGGGGACGGTGCGAGTGGTTATGTGGGACTCTCCTCACCTAGAGGAGAGGCATACCCACTAAAAAGCCTGTTGGTGGTCCTCTGTGCTCTCTGCGGACGCCGCGGGCGCACTTGCGTGTTTCACCGCGACATCCGCAAGCTGGCCCCAGCTTCGGCCACCAGAGCATCCGCGCCAAGGAGGGGGGGGGCTGATCCACATGGTGCCCCCGTAGACGTGTGGGCTGTTAGTTCCGGCAGGGAATCCCCATTCCCCGCCAGCCAGCACCACTATGGGGGAACGAGGGCGCAATATACTGCCGCCTTCTCCTCCCCGCTCGCCTGCGACGGAGCGGGGGCGCTAGGGGGTCTCCCTCGCGCTCCCGCTTCCCTTCCTCCTTCTGCGAGGTGACTGCCTCGCAGAAGGAGGCGATGGCTTCCCATGCCCTCTCACCTCCCATTGCATGTACGACGCCGGGAAGCGAGAGGTCACCGCCGATCGTCGCTACCAGTGCGGCGGCGTCGGACCAGGCAGGGCACACCTCTAGGGTGTGCTGAGCCGTGTCCTTTTCGTCGACACTATTGGATCCTACATTCGATGTGCCTAATAAAATATTCATATTGCTAGAGGCTGAGGTTTATGCCATAATTATAGATGACGGATTGTTAAGGAACTCTGCAGGAATGATTGCTCTGAATACGTTAGCTTGGATTTTTTCCGGAAAAAACATCATGGTCACCACCAGGAAGATCAAAAATAGTTGTGAACATGTACATATGCGATTGCGATAACACGTTACTACGGACATTTTACGTTATAGAAAATGATACAAATATTAAAATACAACCATAAAACAAAGAAAATAAATACAAGGTTCAACTACCTTTTAGGGGAATATGATAATCCTGTAGAAAGGTGCGGAGACAGAAAAGAAGTAGCCATTATCTCGGCTTTTACAGTTAGAAATCACAAAAACATCATTCTACATGGATGTCTTACTGGTTGTTATAGTATAGAAGGACGGGTCACCAATTTATAGTGCTTTTTAATAAATATTATTTATGTATTAAATTAATTTTGGTTTTTAACCTTTCAGGAGCTGCGCCACAATAGCATCGATGAAGGAATCAAAATATACGATGACATGATCGCATTGCTAAAAACGGAAGGGTTTGAATTAAGAAAATGGTGCAGTAACTCAAACAATTTTTTGGCTAAAATGAGCGAAAACAAACCATATCTAAAAGAACCATATGAAATTTGATGAAGTTATTAAATTTTAGGACTGGTGTGGGATAGAAATTTAGACATATTTAAATTTTAAGTTAAGGTCTAAGGAGAATCCTGTAGATTTCGAGAGGAATACCAGCTGAAGATCTTGTTGCTTCGCAGCTTTGGTGGCAAGGACCAAAATGGCTAAAAGACAAACTTAAATATGAACAAAGAAAGTCTACTTATACTACAACCCTAGAAGGAAGAAAACAAAGGGTTAAGACATTTCACTGTATATTACAAGAGGAACTTATTCATGAAAGCTTTTCCTCTTTAAATAAAATGAAGAGAGTAGTTACCTTTTGTCGACGGTTTCTTTATTGGAAAAAATAAAGGCGAATTATTCAAGAAATGTACAAATTATTTAAGCACTGAAAAAATTAAACAAAACATTGCAAAATTGTATAAAGGTCGCACAGAAACAAGAATTTATGGAAGAAATACACGACTTTACAGAGAGGAGCGTAGTGAAGAAAAGAAGTATATTAAGATCACTATAGAAGAAATAATGCAGCCTGTAATTTTACTAGAAAGACATCAGGTGTAGACTTAACATAAATCTTTTAAGTCTTTTCGTTTGTATGAAAACAAAGGCAGTACATCTTAAAGCGGTGAGTAACCTTACCGGCTAGAGATTCATTGCAGTTTTCAGGAGATTTACATCAAGACGTGGACATTGGTCAGATATCTGGAGTGACAATGGGTTGAATTTTGTAGGCGGAGCAAAGGAACTCAAAGATAACGCAAAGATTAGCAATACACATTTGAGAAAATAAATATCTGATTTATTAGCCAATTACGGAGCTACGTGGCACTTAATTCCACTTACAGTGCCTAATTTCGGTGGTCTTTGGGAAGCCGTTAAAAGCCACTCACTTTGTCAAGGTCATTGGAAATTCAACGCTCACTTTTGAAGAGATGGCAAGTTTCTTATTACAGATCGAAGCTTGCTTAAATTCTAGATCCCATTTGTCAACTAAGTGATCACCCAGATGATTTGTTTCCATTGACTCCAGCTCATTTTCTGATTGGTGAGTCAACTATGATAATCCCTGAACCAGATTACGAGAGCATAAGTCTAAGCGCATTAGACGGATGGACTTTAGTACAAAAAGTGACACAACATTTTTGGAAATGTTGGTTAAAAGAATATCTTCAAGGTTTGCAATGGAGACAAAAATGGCAAAATTCTTCTGTTTGCCCTGATGTCGGCCAGTTGGTTAGCATGCGGGATAGTGTTTTACCTCCAGGAAAATGAGTGATGGAGAGAAAACAAGGCTTGATTCCTGGGCCAGCCAAGGCCGTTAGAGTAGTTAGGCTTAAATGTAAATCATCTATTTTGACGCGGCCGATTATCAAACTTATATTTTTACCCCTGTTGTGGTATGATGTCAGAGCGCAAGAAGGGCCTGGCCTCTACATTGAGTGACACGTCGTCTTACATGAACTACCTCGACGCGGATGCAGCGCAATAAGATCTTTAGCAAAAATATGAAGTGTCCGCAACCATCACCTTACTTGCTCCATGTTTGGGCAAAGGTCTCGCATAAAACTGGGGATTGAGGGGGTCTAATACACTTCAAAATTAAAATATAGTCTTTTTTAGAATAATAAAATTTAGTTGTTTATTGTCATTTAAACAAAATAAGTTAGTTGAACAAATTTCGCCCCGTTTCTACTTTTCCTATCAAAGTTTTTTTTTTATTCTTACACTCAGATATATATTACAGGTAACTAAAAGATAAATAAAAAAAATATGCGCTCACGCCCGTCCCCAGAGGGGTAGGCAGAGATTATGGACTTCCATTTGGCGCGATCCTGGCACACCTCTGTCGCTTCTTCTACATTCAAGCATCCACGCATGCATGCTCCGTATATCGCCCTTTTTAGTAAACTACTGATCTGATCGATAAGTTCTCCTAGGCCGTCCCCTACACTCCCACTCACTTTTGCAACATAAATTTGTTTCGTTATTCTCTCTTCATTCATCCTTTCAACATGCCCGAACCACCGAAGCATTCCTCTCTCAATTCTAGTCATAACGTCCACCTTTAAGCCGCACTTTTCCCTTATAAGTCTATTTTTAACCCTATCATTCAAAGTCACGCCTAACATAATTCTTAAGGATCGCATCTTAACTGACACATTCTGACTCCTCACTACTGTACCTATAGCCCCATTCACTTTATTTCCCGCATTCACACGTCGTTCAAAGTCTTTAACATGCTTACCATCTCTACTAAACATACACGAAATCTTCCACCTGTTCCACTTCTTTATCGTTTACATTTATTTCAATTATAGTCTTACTTTGTTCTCTTATAAACACCATTACTTTCGTGTCATCTAAATTCATCTTCATGCCTTTATCTTCTAATGATTCATTCACTAAGTGCAGCATAGGTTGTAAATAGCTTAAAGCCTAAAACAAATCAAGACCACACATTCATTATCACACGCATAGGTTTTTAAAGAAAGGAAAATTCATTTCAGCCCCGTCTTATGCTTGTCTTGAATGACTTCAACGCTGATTGCAGAGATTCCAATACGATGCTATACATACTTTGAATAATAATAACAATAAATGAAAAAGACAATATAAACACAATAAACAGCTAAACACTTAAATTCACATAGTTCTCCACACATTTGAATTTAGCCTCTGTGAATTTCGACTCGCTACAACTAAATATATCTATATCTTTAGATACGATATTTAATAGCCTTATAGCACGCGACATCGACGCATTTCTTAATAAGTTTTATAAATTTCTTAATAAGCAGCACGCGCCACACGCAGCGGACGAGGGCCACGTCCCTGCGCTCGCAGCGTGCTGTATCCTACCATGCCGTTTACGAACCGAGTCTGTTCATACATCGTCGGTACATCAACAGGAAGCACGGATACACTCCATACTGCTTGGAATACAAAAACCTCGTAAACTTATTTTGTATTTTTTCCACCATGAGACTGTATTTGTTTTGATGGGGATTCCAGATATACGCATTAGTTTCTTTTTCTAGAAATTAGTGTTAAGCGATGACGAGACTTTTATTTGTGACCAACGAAAAAAAGTGAAACTTTGACAAAAAATTATTCGACGTTTTTTTCATTCCTGGCAAAGTTACGCTCTCGACGTCATTTGTGTGGCAATTCCAAATAATACTTGACCTTAGAGTTCGATGTATTGTAATGTGTAAACATTTTTTCATTAGAAATTAATAGAATCTCCCTAAGTGTAAAGGGAAAATGGCCTGGGACATCCGCGGCATTATCTAAACAACATCGGCTGTACTGGCGCAGGGTTAAGCAATTATTGAGAATAATTGCTTAACCCTTAATCAATAAGAGCTATGTGAAGTTAATTGAAATCGGGACTACAGCTTCGTAAAATATTCGAATTCCCAATGAATATTGTCGTTCCCGTTTAAATGATTTTATTAGATATCAATTTATACTTTCATCAAGGGTATTCGTTTGAACAATTTTAAAATCAATTAAATTTATTAAATTGGAAATCGAATTTACAATTTACCATCTGAAAGTTAGGAGCTCACTTAAAACAAGAGTTTTATGATTTCCGATGGTGATTTACAACAAATATTTACGTTACATTCAAGACTAATTGGATGTCGTAGGACAGAACTCGTTTAGGAGTCGGATGACCGTATCACATTCGGGGCTCATTAAATTCAGTTAGCGGATAGCGATTGTGGCCGCCGACTAGTTCAATGGAGCGAAAAGTTATTTCATCTTTACTACTATACTATTTGATATATTTTTTTTGTAAATTACAGTATGCAATACTAACTGTTGGGCGGCTTTGCACGCATTCGTTTCTCATTTTCCTCCCTTAATTTTTTTTGTAAGATTTAATTTTTTCTAGTACAAATATATCTTATTATTCAGGGATAATATAGAATTCTTTTTGAGTTTATACGTTACAATCATACAAATCTTTTCTCTTCATAATGTTAGTGTCGATAAAAGTGTGGTGTACAGGCATAATTTTGAAAAATGAAACTAATATTTCTTTTTCTAATGTAAAATAAGACTGGTGCTGAATATGAGCAGCGCACTCATGCGTTATCATTCCTTTCATAAGTCCTAATACAGACATTAAGATGCTCTAGCCAAGCTAAATTTATCGGTACATAAACCTTTGTCAAATTTGTAAGAATAACAAAAATGAAAGTAGTCCAAACACAGAAACAACATGTGAAATGAAAGTTAACAGTGGTAGAGCCTGCAACAACAACATCTGTTTCACGACTGGGCCGGCTAGATCGAAAGACCGTCCCTTACCGCGCACACTTCGTTAAATTACTCAACTTTGACCAGATCATTGTACAATCTTGTAGTTCTATTTTATACTATTTTGCTCCATCGACCGTTCGTCTGAGTCACGTGCTCAAAACCTCACAAATGCATAAATAATTCTCTAGCTATAAATTCACGTGTAAATACTGAACACGAGATGACGATTCGCTGCCTTTGTATCTAGGATATTACCGAGAGACTCATTGCACGCGAATAATATTTAGTATAGACAATAGTCCAATTGTCTATAGTAAATAGTCAAATTAAATTAACTCTACACTATACGATTCGAGACGAGGGCTCAATAACAGCTGTCAGTTCCAAAGGTGGTACCCAAACTTGGGCTTTGCAACCAATTATTACGGAATAAATGTATGGGTAACCTATTGTTCGGAAGGTATCTCCTTTAATTTTCATGGATTTTTGTCTCCGGTAGAAAAATGTTTATTTTTGAACTGCTTAAGAGATATCACCAGAAGATTGTACCTTGCCGGCCTACAACAAATAAACGTCGAGACGCAAAAATGTTTTACATACAAGCCTCTCACATATATAATAAACTTCTTGAGAAATACAGAGTGAAAACGTACACTAATAAATAAAATTATAGATTTAAAAAGTTTTTATTCAATTTGCTTAAGCAATATAGCTACGAGAATTTGGAAAATGGAATTGTTATTTAAATAGATAACATACCTATGTGTATTTCTGTTTCTCGTTGTATATTTGTATTCTGCACCAATGCTTTGTACCTATTGGGGTGAACAGTGGCTCATGAGATACAGCTAGCGCTAGTTTATGAGCCAGGGAATCGCCTTGTATTTTACTTGAACTGCGTACTTCTGAATCATATTTCTTTGTTCTGTCACATTTTAGTTTGTGGTTTTAAAAATGTATGTATTTAGATTTTTTATGCTACTCCGACAACTGGAAAATAGTCATTCACTGTCCACAGTATTTATAAATATACTTATAAATTTTTCCTACATGCACTCCAGTGAATGTAGGAATAATTTGTAAAATTTATTAAAATACGGTCTGTATTTTTAAAATATTTCTTGCTCAGTCTAACTCGAAAATAACACGTTGTATTTTTAATTTTTGTTTATAAACACGAAAAAAATACTACGGGAACGAGAACTTGAGGTTATTTCAAACTTGTGCCGTCATAGTATTTAGTGTTAACATATAAGTCCGACCGGACCGATTTCGATGATATTTTCAAAACACATTCAGATTGATGATATAACATCAATTATTACTCCCGATAATTGCTAATGCGCCTGGCCGCCATTTTGGTAACGTCTATTAGTGACGCTCAATATTCAGTATCGTTAGAAACACTATCTTTTTTGCTGCCATTGTTGTTATTATTGTCATATTTGTTTAAAAATTAGTCGAAAAATACTTCACAGTCGTGATTGAGAAATTATTATTTAAGTATGAAATACTATTCAATGTCACGGATATTCAGAATTTGAGAACGAGATTAAAATAATCTTAACCAAAACATTCATGATGATATGGTGATATCAAAAATCTTAACATGCATACCAAGCTAGTATACATTCTTCATCCTTGCATGGGACTCAACATCGGATGATCAGTAGACAATAGTTTATCAATACGTGTTTTTTTAAGTGTTAAAGGTGGCAGGCGATCAAGCGGTTTATCTGATGTTAAGTGACCGTTACCCATAGACATCCGCAACAACCAAATGTGTCGCCTACCTTAAATGGCCAGTGGAGGAGATAAAGCTGATAAAATATTCCTTCTATTCATTTCTTTCCCGTCTAATTCTCTTCCCCTTCCCATCATATCCTTTGTAGAAAACAATAAAAGGGACAGAGGACCGAAACTGGGCCGACATCGACACCTCACTCATCGGACGAAACGCAGAAGTATAAAATACTCTTTATACTTTTTCGTTTCGTCTGATGTCTGTCTTCTGTGAGGCGTGGTATTTCACCGGTCGAGCCTGCCCATTCGTGCAACGGATGTTGTTAATGGCTCTACCACTGTGAAAACGTATCTACAAAATTGTTTTATACTTAAATCCCTGTTATACATTTCACAATAATTATTAATAAATTAATTTCACTAATGTTTTATAATTATTATTACCCGTATTAGAACTATTTTGTCAACTTTTTAGTTATGAAGGTTCATTATTAACTTACAATACATTTTGTAATTTACAATCACATATAAAATTCCATCTCACTTAAGCCGATACTTTCTGTATTTCTCAGCAGTAAAGAATTTGTATTCGGTAAGAAAACACCTCTTGTAATGATGTCGACGTGTTCTGAAAAACTAAGCAGTTTTATTTTTTGATGGAGGATTTTATATGTGTAACTTTCTTATTACGCTAATACATACGGGACTTATAATGTTTTGTTTGAGAATGGACTGCGAAAGTATGTTGCACAAGAATCGAGGAATTTTTTCTGCGCTAGCGAATCTTTCCATTGTACTATTTTTAACCCTAATTGATTTATAAATGTAAATGTGAAATTGTCTATTTGTTACGCTCTAAAGCCTTAACGACTCAACTGATTATCGTGGATTTTTGTACGCACGTAGGCGGACTGTAGGAAAGTACAAAGGGTACCTTTTATTCCGAGAATAAACTGTTTCCGAGGGATAAAAAATATAATCTTCATTCACAATAACGGCTGCCGTGGCATAACCATATATATGAAATAACTACAACAATAGTGAAATTTAGCACAACCATTGTCAGACCACCTTTTATTCCGAAAATAAAACTTCCCGAGGTACGTAAACCTCGGTACCTCCATTAACAATATGGTATGGTAATGTTTCATGTTTTGACAATAACAACTACTTGACACATAATTACACGCGGATCATCCACACACAACACAAATTTCCAGCGTGAGGAGAAACGATTGCGTGTTAAGTCGCGGGCAACAGCTAGTTTTCATATTAAATTGGTATTAATTATGCTTTTGACTCTACTCCACGAATTAACAGAACACCTAAACGAATTAGTATATCACCTATTCACCTTATTTAAAATGTACATTTAAATTAACAAATAAACCGACACTCAAGGTTGCTGTTGTTACTAGAGATATAAATCGAGTCAAGTAGATGATTTATTCTGAAACTTGACGCTGAGGAACAAAAATAAAATACTGCGACCGCATTTTCTTGTAAAACTTATTATACAAATGGGACATGAAAGTCAAACTCTCGCCACTTGGATATTAAAATTGGTAACTTTTCACTGGGACATGTTTATTGTGTTACCGTTAAAGTAAAGCAAAGCGTTACTTACACCTGATAGTACAAGGTAATTATTTTGTGAAGGTGCGGTCTCTTTCCTCGGGCTATCAGCATTTGTGATTTTTTTTGTTGAACTGATAGGAGGTTAATGTTTCTTCGCGGGCATATTTATATGTAAATATATTTGTATGTATGTATGTCTGTTCCATTGTGATCTGTAGTCTAAATGGTTTGACCGGTTGACTATTAAAGTATCTGTTTAATTCAGCCACTTCACCATTAACTGAAGTCGAAAATTAATACGTTGTTTCTTCTTAACATCAGCCGAGCAAGCGGCTCCGTCCGTCCGTCCTTACAGTCCGTCCATTTTAAATGTGAACTGAGTGACATCGCCACCGTCGCTTTTTAGTGTTGCCGTTAAAATTGAATGCGCATAAAATCGAGAGTGTTCGAACAGTATTGTAATTTATACTCAAAATTTAATCAATTCTTCCTGTACAAAAACAATAGTTATGGTGTCCTTGTTATTATTATTTCTAATTAATTCTAAGGGCAGAGGTTACATTATTCTGCTATTTACGCAGATGACCATATCATAATCATATCCGTAACACTATACAGGAGTTTTTTCAAGTAAATAAAATGTCGGCGTAGAAGCTGACATTAAATATTATCATAACAATAGATCGTAGAATGTTTCCTTAACAGGAACTCATTGTTTGATAAACTTAATCCAAGCTTTTGTAAATGTAAAATACAACGGAATGTATTATTTTCTACAACAACTTGTACTTTATAGCAAGTGCCTCGCTGTAGCAAGGCGGGCCCTACACTTACAGTAACTTTGTTCAATATTTTTATGGCGCAATGTGATTTAATAGTTC
Source organism: Papilio glaucus (assembly GCA_000931545.1). Taxonomy (NCBI): domain Eukaryota; kingdom Metazoa; phylum Arthropoda; class Insecta; order Lepidoptera; family Papilionidae; genus Papilio; species Papilio glaucus. Next base: position 397,716 of record JWHW01014207.1, read on the forward strand.
CATGCCCATATCACCTGTATTGTCATACAGGTGATAACATAAATACATCCTTTGCTCTTCGACTGCACCAAGAGAAACACGCGCGAACATTTGTTCTGTGAACGTTAGCGAAATTCCCTGGAACCTGGAAATGTCAACTATTGTATCCAAGAAGGGAACGCCAAGACCGTGTCAAATGGAAAATCGTTTCCATATCTTATTATGGTATACATATAATAAGCGATGTGTATATATGTATGTATGTTTGTGTGGTCTCTATAGAATCCGAAACTGCGTGCCGATTTCGATGAATTTCGATTTTTCAGAAATGTTCAGATTAGCCTAGCCGGTGATCCTGCGAAGTTTCGTGGCGATCGGATCAACATAATTGGAGTCACTAGTTAATCTAACATTATTGTAAAAAGTTGGCTCATATATAAACAAAATACTCATGTTTTCCAGCAACAGGAGAGATACCATAACAAGGATTCTACACCTTACAGTTACTTGGTGCCCTAAATATATAGTAATATATAGATATAAAATATATAGTTTATAAATATATTTCGACATAATTACACAAAATTTGTTGATGAACTTATTTAAAATATAACCAAGAGTTTTAACGTGTAATTCAATAAAATCGTTTCTGGGCATTCTATTCAATATTTTCAAGTATCAGTATAATATTTTTCATGTGAAGAGGCTTCAATAGGTTTTTATAAAAACAATAAATCGGTTCCCGATATTGTAGCTTGCCGAACAGAAATATCAATATTTTGCAAATCATAAAAAGGAAATACAACTAACTATTAAATAAGTAAGAATATAATAATTCGATAATTCATAAATTTTGAAACAAGTAGAATAAGGGAAAGAAAATTTGTACCTAATATTATTTTTAATTAAAATTTAACTAAATAGCTGTAGTAGTTATTTGATAAAAATTTAATGCTTTTAAATTTATAATTTATTAAATTTATAAATATTTAAATTTTTAATTTTTTAACAGATCATAAATAAAATAGTAATATTGTTCTTTGACAGTTACATTTTTAAACTTTTGTTTTGTAACAACATAAACAAAATTTTTAAGATAAACAAAACCGATTTCCGAAAAACTACATTCAAAAACAACATATATGCACTAAAATATAAAAAATAATTTTAAGCAATTAAACATAAGAATCAATTCTAAAATCATATTTATTTTTGGAGACGGCGTCAGCCATGAAAATACCAATGTACGAGGATGCCTTAAGGAAACTATATAACAAATGAACTTTATACTATACTAACTTTATACTATATCACTACTAAACTTGACAGAAACACCCACTAAATACCTACACCATTCTGAACATTTCCTGTAAATTTCATGAATTCGGTTCAGCCGTTTCGAAGTTTACAGGAACATACACACATAGCCTTTTTTATATGTATATAGATAGACTATTTGAAAGTCGCACTCGGTTGTTCCCCTCCTACCATCTCACCGGAAACTCGCGTCGAAAGTACCTTTAGTTACAGACCTACCTTGGCTGACGTCGACTCTAAAAATAAATATGATTTAAGAATTGATTCTTATCTAGACGATTAGGCTAGGCGCCTTCTGCGCGCTGCCTCCTCAAACCCGGTGAATCTGTAAAAGCCTCCTCTAGGATAACAGTGACAAGTCTGTCACAAAAAAAAAGATTCTTATGTTTAATTGCGTAAAATTATTTTTTACATTTTAGTGCATATGTTGTTTTTGAATATACTTTTTTTGAAGTCGGTTTTGTTTAAAATTTTGTTTGTTTCCTGATTTTTAGTGAATTTAAAATTTGTTTTTCAACTCATTTGTTTGTCGGGATATGGGTAGACTTACTGAACGCATTGCTCAAATGAAAAAGCGCCGTTTCAATGAGACAGACGAAGGTAGGACGGAATCCACTACCAGGACCATTTCAACACAGACTAGTGGAAACCCAAAAATAGGCTTTCTAAAATGCGGGCTTACATGAAAAAAGTTCCGAACATAGAAAAATTTCAAAAAAATTATCACCGTCTTGCTTGATACACGATCGATTTACCACAAAAAACTTTTAAACAAAAACAAAACCGACTTCAAAAAACTATATTCAAAAATAACAAATGCATTTAAAAGTATAGATTAATTTTACGCAATTAAACATAACAATCAATTCTTAATCATATTTATTTTATGTTTTATGTGAGCTACAATTATTTCATACACCATTTTAATGTAAGTCCTATAGTTTTGCCTACGTTTAAACTAAACTACGTAACAAAAAAACAATCATGGAAATCGGATCATAAATCGCGGAGTAATCGATGTACATAAATAAAAAAACCTATCGAATTGATAACCTCCTCCTTTTTGAAGTTGGTAAAAAGCAGTCATACGTTAAAACTTAATAGAATTATTATAAGAATAAGTTTTGTACATACCGAGAAAGTCACACCTAAAACAAGTATACTTTCACTCAGATTTCATAAAACAAATACTTTTATTATTTTTATTACCAAATAATAGATACTATAACTTTTGATAAATATTGTGTTCTACGAACGCGCGCGTACGCGGCCACTAGCTACGGAACTCGATCGCAACTGAAACAGGGACGGTTTTAAGGAAAGCTGACAGGGTGGCCACTTAATAATACTATTTTACCAGGACAGTTTTATCAATGTGCTTTAGTCTATAATTGATTACTTATTTCTATTGTTTTTGGTAGATTATTAGTAAGTATATATAAATGATGTAGCACAAAACTTCAAACTTAAAAAAAAACTTGAATTAAAAAAAAAAAACTGTGATTAGTAAAATAACGACTATGACTTGAGATGTGGCCGTTAGAAGTGGCTTCTTTGGAATATAATTTTTCACATTGTTATGTAAAAATCATTTAAAATGTACTAAGATTGTTTGAAACGGATTGTTTGGTGTCAACAGGTGTGAAATGAAATTTGTTGTTTTTTTAAATGCTCAATGAGTGGTAAATATAAAAAAAGTTATAATTAACAAGACTTACTTGTGAAAAATGCGCATAGAATATTTTCGGGACGATCCCTTAAATTTACAAGAGCTGGCGGTACTTGTTGCGATGCTCTGGCAGCTTTGTCACATCTTGTAAAAGCCAGCGAGGTGCACTGAGCAGAACACCTTGAAAATGTGAATCTGTAACTTTCTTAAGTTATAGATTCAAATTTTTTGAACCAAAACTAAATTCTTATATTGACCACAATTCTAAATTCTAATGAGTTATTTTGTATTCTGAGTTATATAATAAGCGTTCAAGCTTAAACGAATTTGTCTACAGTACCTATGAATAACCAAACATGCAATTTGAATTCATTAGCGTCCGCCTACGATATCTCTGTGGAAATTGTAGTGCAATGACATGGACACGGCTATCGGTTCATAAACAAGAAAATCATAATAGTTTTTTTCCATGAATTTATTTTACACCTGTATCGTAAAACATCAGATAGATATGCCCGAATGAGTATAGCCACTACACTGTCGCAAGCTCTTCAGATAACACGTTATTGCTTGACGTTACTGTTGTAGCTAAGCTCACATGCCTTTTTAATCCACTTAGGGTGGGCAGAGACCGCTCTTCTCGACTTTAGTGACGACTGTCCAGTGAGGATAAGGTGGCACTTGCGAGAGCATCCTTAGCATATTGCTAAGGTGGTCCCGGGTGCTTCCGGCGAGATCCAAGCTCTCCACGGCAAAGCTAATTACAGAGGAAAACAAGAGGATACTCTCGTTCGCCTTGGTCCAGGACTGTTCTCTTTGCACTGATCTTTTTATGAAACATTAAAAACTGTATTTTTATCAGACATACATATTTTTGTAAGAC
>JWHW01014207.1:427679-441803 GCA_000931545.1 Papilio glaucus
CTGCAGCGCGCAGCCGAGCTCGGCGTGCGCTTTAACCGTGACAAGTGCGTGTTCGGCGCCGCGCAGGTTACATCAATATACTACGAATATTGGGGCATTAGATACGAAAAATGTCCACCAGTTACAGAACAAGCCAGAAATGGTAGGCCTTAACAAGGTGGAGCAATGATGTGGTCAAGGTCTCGAGCGTCCACTGGACGAAGGCTTTTCTGGAAGGCCTACGCTCAGCAGTAGACGGCTGATGATGGTGATAAACAAGTTATGAAAAATTTAACAATATACTTATCCTTACCAGTAAACTGACGTAACCATGGATACCGTTGTACCCGACGACGACGTCACGGAATTCACCGGAGCAGTAGTCCGAGCGATCGCACTCTTTGATCACGGTTATGTTGTATCTGCTTCTCCAGTCCTCTAAAGTTCTGAGGAGCTGGCTGATCTTTAAGCTCTGGTTGTTGCCATGTTTCAATATAGACATCAATCGTTTGTCATCGAACAAGTTGAATGTATCGTTCAGGCTACCGCTGGCGTCGTACCTGTGATGGGAATCATCGGCGGCCAGCATTGTGATAATATTTATTAGGATTTCTTTATCAATTCGTTTTAATAATTACATCCATGTTCATCGCCTCGTCGTTGATAAAGATATCTTTTCATAACCACGTCATGATGTCAGTGGGAATTGTGTTTCTGTAACAAAAAATGTATATTATTTGTAATGAGAATGTGTTTTTAAATAAACTCAACGTAAAAATTATATTTTTCTCACTATAATTCAAACGCGGTTCACGGTTTTCTTAAGAGCCTTTTTTGTGATGTCTTTTGTGATGTGTAATGAAAATGGACTCTTATATAAAAACAATTACAAATACCCTGTCAATCAGACATTGTATAGGGTTGCGTTTTACACTTTTATTTTACTTATAATAAACCTTTCTTATTTAATTTTAGTCCTGTTTCGTTTCGTTGCAAAAAAAATCGATATAACCTACGTGATGCCACATCACTAGAAAATTGCAATGTCCACCTGTCGCGTGCATATTATATATGCATACGTGTATTTGTCATTTATATTACAATATACAAGAAGACGTACGACGTGCCTACACGGTCCTGTTGAAGCGATGAGACATACCAGCGTGGGACGGAGAACGACAGCTGACAGCGCCCTTCCACCGTCTCCCCTGAGGGCAGTTCAGTTGGTACTGTAAAGGTGCCGATCACCTAAGCCGACGGTCGAATCGGAGAAATAACAGCCTGTATTCTGTGGAGCAACAGAGTAACCATTGGTGGCATTATTAAGCTACACGTAGTAGTGTAATCAAGTTTTCAGATAAATCTAATAAAAAATAGACTTCTTAACATAAGACCAAAGACAAAAGTGATCCTCACCGCATCACCAGTAAAGGTTTCCTAAATCTAAGAATGCCAGTGTATAGTACACTACTTAAGTACACATAGGTGTAAAAAATTGCTGATCGAAACCTAAACTCTTCTTCCCTTTTAACTACCGAGTTTTAGTATGTCTTTTTGAGCTACTGTTATTTAATTCCGCGTAATCTTGACATATCAATATTACGGAAAATGAAATAAGAGTAGTGTTAATTCTTTATTTGATCACTAAGCGCTTCTTAAAATAATACATAAGAAATACACAATTGAGGCAAAAAAATATATTATGTAATTTTTTACATACAAATAATCTTATAAGTTATTTTAAATTGTAAATAGTAGTTTTTGTTTGATGACGTCAATGAGAATACATTATTGAGTTAACGCAATGCTTCTAACTCTTAGGTCAAGATTAGACGATACATTGGGAGTATAAAAACTCAATAAACATTTCGTGATCATTGTCAACACTTAGCCTAAAGTCATATTTACGATTATAAATTTTAGCAAGTCATTTAAAACTACTAAGCTGAAAAAATTGTATTGTGGAATCGTGATAAAGACACGTAGCCACTGTTTCTCATAGCCAAAAAGCAATATACATGTCAATCTATACTTATATTACAAAGAGGATAGATTTGATTGTTTCTTTGTTCCGAATAAACTAGAAAACTTAACGGCTATTAAATTCATTCACCCATAGAAACCTTTTCTATCAAAGAGTAACCTAGGCTATTTTTGTTTTGTTTTATATTTCTATCTATCTACCCGAACAATGCCGGGGCGGATATCTAGCTTAATATATAAGAAGAGTAAACTAAGACTGTTCACTTGTTTGTTAGGCTTGAACAACTTAAGTGATCATCATGAAATTTTGCACAAACAATATCAGAGTAACAAAAATGTATTCTTAGCTCTAAAGTTGTTACCGCGGAATAGAAAAATATAACTTATCGGTTTCCATGGTAATATTATAATGGTTTCTATGCTACTACGTATTACGTTTTGACAGTAGCAACTTTTGACATATCACATGCATAATTCCAAATTATCGTACGCGGAATTAAGTGCAATTTTTTTTCAGCGAGGAAAAGTCACGGGCATCGAGTACAAGTGTCTACAAAATAGCTGCTTCATTTATAACCCTGCTTGTACTTTATATCTTTAAATTTCCTCACTTATTTATATCATACTTTTTCAAAGTCCTCTCAAATTTAAATAGCTATTAACTTGAAACCGGTTCTCAAAGTTTTTGTATTTCGAGTAAATCTGTATGTTTTTGACTGAAAACTTACATTTTCTTGGATAATTTAGTTATAATTTGGTTACAATATTTTATTTTAAAAGTGTACACCTAATGTAATACGTACCACATCCAAAATGACTTAACTATTCCGATTGCGATGAAGCTTTTGTCTAAATATACCCGCGAAGGTTCTATGACAAAAAAATTCTTGTGTAATTTCTTGAAGAAATTGCATTGGACATTAAAAATATTTCAACAGGCATTATTGCATTATTGTGGGTATATTTATCGTCCGTTTGCATAAGTACTGGTCTGCTTATGGGGGAGGGGTAGTCATCAAAGTGCAATCGAAGCGAAACGAAGTTAAAGCCTGGCATGGTTTACTCCTGTACTTTCAGTATGCCAATGATGACCATTATAAAGAAAACTACTACAAAAATTCGTTTAAGGACTTAAATAGAATAGTTGATTTAGATGTTATTTGATAATTAATGAGTCACGGCCACACGTGTCGCTCATTAGATATTATGATTACATTTTAAAGTAATAACTTTTTATTTCATACTTTACATATTTTAATATTCAATTTTTTTAAGATAGTATTACAAGGCAAATGTAGGTCGCATAAGTTATCCATCTTAGATGAATTTTTAACATTCATATTTCTTAACAGTGTATAGAAAGGTGATTAAGAGTACCCGTATACTACAAGCATATGCGTAAATGTATAAATGTAAAGTGAGAGGTTTATTGGAGTTTTGACAAATTAAAATTCGTAATATCTGCGTACCGCACCCGTACCCTAATCTAGACTGTATACGTCTAGATTACGGGCGTTAATACTTGTTTATTTATTGTAATAATAAAGGTAATGCTTGGTTTTTGGTAAAGCGCTAGTAAGTTCATTAAAAAAAACGTTAATGTTTGCAATTTTGGTAAAATTATATGAGCGTTGCACTACGTGCACTAACACAAAAAAAAATATAATGATAGAAAATGACCTTGTTTACATTATTATCAACACCAAAACTCTCGCTGCTTATCCATTTTTCAGAAAAAAAATTAAAATTATTTCATACATTTGCCAAGTAACCAAATACGACATTTGCAATTTTATTACTAAACGTCAAAAATAATAACGTGACGGAACGACTAGGGTTCCGTTTTAAGATCGAATAATCGATATTTTGAAATTTAGGCAAAAATCAAATAACTAAATTTTGAAAAATCATTTTAATTCGCAGCGAAAATACTGACCTCATCTCCAACCGCACAATATAACACCCGATATAAAAAAAAAAAAATAATTTGGTTAGCTTGGAAACATTTTGCTTTATTAAAAAAATAAGTTAGGTTATGTTATGCTATATTAGCCGCACGAGCCGAGCGAGCGAAGCGAGCGTGCCGCGGCAGCGGCCGGCGAGTGCCAGAAGCGACTTTTGGACGTTCGAAATAATGGCGTTACAAAAAAGGTTAGGTTAGGTTTGGAACATGATGTCCGCAAATCGATTTATTTGTTAGTTTGAACGCCATTATTGAAACGCCCTAGAGTTACTTCTGGCACTCGCCGGCCGCTGCCGCAGTACGCTCGCTTCGCTCGCTCGGCTCGTGCGGCTAACACAGTATAACATAACCTAATTTATTTATTTTTTAATAAAGCAATAAAAAAAAAACTGTGCCTGAGAAAATTAAAAAGAAATATATGTTCGAATACGCGATTTTTCGATTTTTATCGATTATTCGATTTTAAAACGTATCGACTAGGATCAGCACGTTATTATTTTTGACGTGTCGTGTAGTAATAAAATTATAAATGTCGTAATTATTTCCACGTAAATGTATGAAATAATTTTAATTTTTTTTTTGAAAAATGAGAGTTCTGGTGTTGATAATAATGTAAACAAGGTCATTTTCTATCATTATAATTTTTTTTTGTGAAAGTTCACATAGTGCAACGCTCATATAATTTTACCGCAATTTTTTTTTTAATTTCAACTTAATGCTAATTAAGAATTTCACTTGGGTAGTTGTGTTTAGTTTTGGTCTTAAAAAGCTAATCTTTGCTTTATTTAGACATGAAGTATAATATCTTACAGCTACGTAAATGAAATGATTTTGTATTAAAAAAAAGGTAAATACTAAATAATTAAAATTTATTATTCTTTTTTTCCTTTTTCATCGTATAATTTTGTTATCAAATATTTCTTATATTTTTTGAAACTATTATGTAGGTACGTGTCAAAGTTTCAAATTCGAGGATATGTATCTGCTACAAGAGGCACAGATGTTTATTTTCCACAAGAAACATAAAACAAATGGAAGGGCTTCGTATGCAGCAGGAGTACAAAGTATACTTTGCAACTCAAGTGTATAAGGATCTAAAATTTCTTAAATAAATTTTCCTCATCTTGTACTTCAACACTTACAAGATTTAAACGTTATTTTATTTATTTCTTTTTTGTAGTTTTGTTAAAATAATTAGTAATTGAAAAGATTAAACAAACAATTTATTGGGATAATGGAATGTTTGTTGTTTTAGAATGACAACGCATCATGGCTTTGTGTATTATTTCTTATATGCATAATATAATTTCATGATCATCCATCAGACGTTTTTGATGTTTGCACTTTACACATTAAATTTCAACTTTATTTATAATTTTATTCTATCCTTAGAACTACTAATTACTGAAAATAATAATTATGTTCTAATTATAAAAATTAAAGCTACATAAAATAACTTAAAATTTACCTTCTTTCACTAAATAATAATTCATTTGAAATTACACGCTCGTAAAAATATTTCTAGAAGCACTGATATTTTTTTAAATATTCAATAGTTACAAATTTGCTAATCAACCACTCCGAAACACTGTCAATAACGCACTAAATATTTTGAATGAATATACCTAGCTGTTGCTATTTCTTGTGACACTTCCACTATTTAATGTAATTGGTTTTTTAAACAATTCATGAGTAACAAAAACGGACTTTTCTTATACGCTGTACTCGTAAATTGTTTACGAGTCATCAACGAACAACTCATTCTTGTTTTTGTAATTGCTGTTTAACTAATTCATTCAATACATTTATTAGTATGCTTTATTATATCTAAATTTACCTTGAAGGTACGCTTTTACAGCTGTATCAACTGCCATGTGTCTGAGACGTAATGTTTTGTAGACAATAATCTAACAGTTAAGCTATGGTCGCTTCAAATTTACATTTATTTATTAATACCACTTATGTAGGGGCGGCACAGCACGCCCGTAGTCCATACTATAATAGACATCAGACAAAACTTTTGTCTATGTCTGCAATAGCATAGCAAGCTGTATATATGTTACATAAAGTATAATTATTGCCCAAAACCTTAGCAAGTTTCTTTACGTCGTACATTTTTCGAGGAATTCTCTTTAAGTAGCGACCAAAGTGAAACACGATTCTGATTTCGCAGTGATCGTGTTTCTTCGGGGAACAACTGTCTGTTTTATACGATTATCGTATTTCTTTTATTTTAAGTTCAATATGATGTAATAGTATTAGGTTAACTGTATTATAAAAAATAAGATAGTAAGATGTAGATCATTAGTATTAATTTGTGCTCATTTTGTACCAATGCATGTTTTCACTTAAATGTTACCAATGTTTAATTAACTAGTTATACGCTAAATTCATGTTATACCCTTAATTCGTGTATACGTATTTTTTATTATACACATACTAAAATGGAAAAAATCATGACACCTACAATACGTAGGTGATTCTGATTTCGATGTCCAACCGAGTAAAATAATCAATTGATAATCTTCCAAAAACCACTAGTTCCTGGATTTAAATATCGGGAGGCAACGTTAGCTGCAGGATATGAAATCCTATTATTATTATATTTAGCTGCCTAACTAATAAATCCTACGCTTATATAATTAATACAACTATTAGTATAGATTTCAAAACGATCGATAAACTTTAGAAAAATATCGATTCGGAACAAACGATTACATAATATTTATATATACAAATTCGAAATTCAAATTTTCTTATTTTTTTCTGACAGTTCTATATCATGTGTAACTCTTTGAGAGACGTGAACTGTCACTGCGATTTTAATTTGTTTGTTTTATCTCTAAATATAACCGCTGACTGAGAACGTATAAGACACATTCTTACGCACAGTATTTTGTTTACAAATGAAATACAAAAAAGGTAAACATTATATAAGTAACAAATTAAATTATTACTTGAAAATTTGGCGGTGATCAACAAACCGTACCTCGGTTAGATATACCTATAATTCATATGAAATATTACGGATAGATCATTCTTAAAATAAAGTTTAACAACCTCAAATTAATTCTCACGTCCGTTTTGTATGGTGTAATAAAGGAAAATTCAGTTCTTGGTATATATGTAGATTCGAAAATGGTGATGTCTTACATACTGATTTTAGCAGTACGTTTGACTAACCATATTTTACATTACTTTAATACATGCCAATGCTACGGCGTTCATTCTGTTTATATGAAATCTATAACTACATAGTGTATCACTAATTCAATAATTTTAAACTGTCGCAAGTTGTTTTATTGAAAACTGAGAAACGGAGCAGCCGCGTATATATAAAGAATATTTTGATAATTTTTATTGATCATTCGCATGAGTGATGAAGTGATAAAAGCGTGAGACTAGATTAGACATAAAATACAAAGTTTTAAATTGGGTCAAAATCGATGATTGACCTCACGTAAATAAAATGAATGTAATTGTGTAAAAGCAATAAAATTGATGCAACCATTACAATTACGTCGCTGCTTTGTAATCAAAGCTATTGCGAATTTAATTCGTCGTACTCACGGTCGAGTCACAACGGCGTACAGGATTTATTATTCCCTCCCAAGGCCCTCAGATTACCTATTAACCTAAATACAACAGGTACAAATAATTACCTTATAAATAAACTTAGAATATTAAATAGAATTATGACAATTAAATGAATAAAAGAGTCCTGATAAACTTTTTTTTAAATATTTAAGTAAGTCTAGTTAAACATTTTGTTTCTATCAACAAACTAAAGAAACTTACACGTGAACACGTGTTCGACAGTTAAACAAACATTATTTAATTGTATAAACACCTAATCTCACAAGCAAGGTCATTTGTGAGTACCGCTGATATGTCGAAAATGTTTTATTCATAGATCGCAAAATGAACAAGGTCTAATAAAAGTCCTTCTAATATATTATGATACTAGCTGTGCCCCGCGGTTTCACCCGCCCTGCAAGTTTACTTAAACGAAATGATATTACTTACTTAATAGTAATAATCTATATAATAGTACTCTATTTTATAGCATTTTATCAAACAAATGTTTGACATTGTTCTTTAAATTGATATAACTTTTTTATTTATAAACTGATTGAAATAAAACAATGAAGCGTACTACAATACATTAGTGAAAACTGCACCCAAATCGTTTAAGCCGTTTCTGAGATTAGCGGTAACAAACGCACACACAAACAGAGAAATAGACAAAAATTCTAATAATCATTGTTTTGGATTTGATTGCGTTTATGAAGGCCCCCAATAATAGTTTTTCTCAAATATCTTCCATATAAAGACAACGATCAGTTACATTTTATTATATGTAAAGACTATCGATGCGCCCCGGCTTTGTCCGGGTACCACTAATTATGTTGATTCGATCACAGGAACACCCGCTTTGCCAATCTGAAGATTTCCTGAAAAGTTCATCTCACTTCAGACTCATCATTCATCATCATCAGACTTTTGTATTGACATATAAATTTAAAACGTCACCACTGATAACAATATTTTGAGATTATTCAACCACATGCTAGAGGACTTGTTGGTGATTTCTTGTCATAAACAATGAAGGAGGAAGTTGAGGTAAAAGTGAAGTTAGATGTTAATATTTTGAATTACTTTACACTGGGCACTTTAAATCTTCCGTCCATTCTCATCATCATCATCATTCCATATTACGACATAATACGACTTGGTATTTACGAATAATAAATATAAACAAACAGCATAAAAGGTAAACCCCCATGTAAATTATAATTTATTTATTTCATCGTAAAGGCATAGCGGTTAATCGTGGCGCGATTCGCGTGTAATGTGTTCATAGACAATTCAAAATTTCTTTTTCAGAGTAGGCGCTGACTGAGATCAAAGATCAGGTAGGTAAACATTCAGCTTTATGACATTATTATTAATTAAATAATTAAATGCAGGGAAAGCCACTTCAGACTTCCAAAAAGGTGTGATGGAAAATAGGTATAGACTACACAGGACAGCAGAATAGACCTATGGATGCTGTTAATTAACAAATTATTTGTCTTCTTCTCGAAATCGAACCACGAACGCTAGGTACAGCGGTTCTTTAAATTTTCGTCTTTAGGGCTTAGAAAATAAATAGTACATTGTTCAAAATATTGTCACAGTTTTTATACGTCATTATAAAACCCAGCTGACGTGACACATTTGACTCAGGCGCTCACTGACATTGTTTTACGTCTCATTTAACCATAATAAGGATAAGCTACAAGCTAAATTCAAATGATTAATAGTAATTAATAAAACATATCTGACTCTTCGGAATTTTCGTTACACAAATTGCTAAAGGAAATGCTCGAATTCAATATATATGCCCCACACCGATAGCTGCTAAATCCAGCAACTATGCCCCTAAATTACATCAGGGACCTAGATTTTTACTTTTAGCCCAAGATCACTCGGATAGCGAGCCCTGTATCAGATGAAGCTGTAAAAACCGTAAACAAGGTTACCAGCAACGACATCTCCGAAAATTAGCATGTAAAGTTGAGTTGAAATTATAAACAAGTTTTTAACAATGGCGGAGTCCCGCAACAACATCTGTTCCGTGAATAGGACGGCTCGATATTGCGTGAACGCTACCAGGTGGAACGCTCTTTAAGTACCTTTTTCCACCCTTTGCCGCCGGGACGTGGGCAGGCAGAAAACCTCTAACGCCGGAGCGTTTTTGACGCCAGTGCGGCATTACGCACATTGTAAAAGTATGTAAAGTTGATTTTTTATGATCACGTAGAAAAATATATGTAGGGTAAAAAAGGTATGTGCAGTACAAAGCGTGTGTCCTAGAATAACAAAGATACACAACGCTACGCCGTGTTGTCGTCTTTTCGCACTTCCCCGTTTGCTGGACCAAGACCCTCTATTAATGAGAATGAGAAGTTGGAAAAAAACGTGAAATTGCTTAATGAACTTTAGATTTTAAATAAGATATGTATCCACGGAGCTATTAACGAGAAAATAATATGGATATATCATAGAAAAGAATTTGCTTCACAAAATTCTTAAACGATTTTATATTTTTACTAAAAAAACGTATTTATTATAAAAGCATCATTTGACTAAATTCTAATGCTTTCAGAAAACATATTCAATCCTTATTTTATATTACAAATTCAAATCGTATTCACTATTGAAACGAAATGAAGACGTGCAGATATTTTGTGGCTTTTGTGCGTAAAAGAAGGTAAGGAATAAATTTTATTACATACCCACAGTACGAAACGCGTTATTTCAATAAAATGTTTAACATGTACTTATTGCATACAAATATCGTGTTTCGTTAGAATATAATATAACTATGTCTTCATTATTAATTTCATTTTATAAATAATTAATTATGCGCTCATGCCCGTAACCCAGAGGGGTAGGCAGAGATCATGGATAATAATAAATAAAAATAAATCATAATCACATTTTGTTTAGCATTTTATGCTACAGTGGAAGTATGATGAAGATTAAATGGGGGAGCCGCCAATGTTGTTTTTCCAAAAGATAACGACGTGTGGTGAAAAAACTTTTCATTGCTCGTCTTTTCGAAGGCATGATTAGATATGATGGATGGAGATGGATTTAATAAAAAAAAAACCTTTGGCTATACTACAATACTCACAACGACTCTTCCAAAAAAAATAACGGAAATCGAGAGAATTCTGCATTTCTCTTCATAAATAAACTATCCCCAGAATGGCAATTTTTACATCCTAACTTCAAAGCTACCCCATCATAACATACCATACCCTCTTCCGTCCACCACGACAACACTAGCCTCTAAAGTTATTTTTATAATGGCCTTTGTAAAATCACATTTCAGAAATCATTTTAAAACCCGATACCAAAAGATATCAGGTTACAATAGATATACATTGCTTTTAAATCATTGTCTATTTATAAACACCTTCCGCGAGGCTCGCAAGTTACAAACGCATTTCGTTCCATCACATGTATAAAGTTTCTAAAGTAATAAAGAAAATCTCATGTTCCTGGAAAGCATGTTAAATTGCATAACATGTTGAAAGGATGAACATATATCATGTTTAAAAGGTAAATTTGCGTTGCAAGCGTAAGTGACAGGGTCGCTAGGGAAGGGGGAGCGTTATATTATTATATCAACCAGATCAGTAGAAAACGTGAGAACAGTACGCCAGGACCGTGCTAAAAAAAAGTCGTAATTCTCTGCCTACCCCTCTGTATCTCAGGCGTGAGTACTGAACGATTTTATGTAAAATTCCTGAAACAAATTATTTTGCAGTACGTTTATAATAAGGTAAGAATAAAATTTAAGGAAATAGGCTTGCCAGTGGAGAGTAATTACATTTATTCACGATAACCTCCTTTTAGTTCCTATAAGTCTCGAGGTTTTCTTTTCGAATGTGACGAGAAACACAAGTAAAAAAAAGTAGACTGAAGAAAAATGTGTATTACGTTGACGTCAACGTTGATAGTAGCCGTTACACATTACACCTAAAAGCCCAAATAGCTGACAGTGACAAATTGATAAAGCAAAATTAATCTCATATCTTACCGTTTATTCTTGCTCGAAATAATAATAGTACAGTATACGATGGAAGCATTCCAATTAACTTGAGAGCTAGGTTGAATTTACGCTTAAGCTTCAGAGGAATAGCCTTTAAAAGCTTTATGGTATTTATATGTAAGTTTACCGCAAACAGTAATCCCAATTGAAATGATCGCATTAAAGCATTAGTTTAAGATCCCAAATCTCAAGAGACTCATAGTAAGGTCTATTTAATGCCTATAAATCTCGATCACATCAGCATTCAAATAGATATTAAATCAAAAAGTCAGTCCAGTCGTTTGTTAGCTACGATGCCATTGACAAACAGACATACATTTTAAACATGTTATAAAGTGTATGAATTCCCGTCTTCTTACATTGGGAAAAAAATTAAGTCAAAAAGCTAAAATAAAGTTTTGTATATAAAAGCTACTTTTTTATATGTACATACAAATTAACATACAATACAAATTGTATAATAATAAATGTTTGTATAAAAATGTATAATATGTACTTTAATAAACGTTTTTCTCTCTATCTCAAAGTAAAACTCAGTGATATTTATATGAAAAGACGAAGAAAATACCACTAAATTAATGTTATTTTATTTAAGGGACTTTACGACTACCCGTCCCCGGACACGGATTGTCATTCCCGAATGGATTTACAAAATATTCCTGTTATGATGCAAATTCTGCATCTTTTGTAAGTAAATCCTTTTACACGGTGCTCGTAGTTTCGTAACATGAAAAGCATTCCGCCTGGAAAATATTAAAGAAGACATACAACAAAGCACAGTTTTTGTTTTATAAGAGTAGGGGCAAACAAGACAAGTACCACGTTCAACAACATATGCAATACTAGCTGTGCCCCGCAGTTTTACCCTCTCTGCAATTTTACTTAAACGAAATGATATTATCTACTTAATAGTACTCTTTTTTCATAGCATTTTTGTCAAACAAATGTTTTACACGGTTCTTTAGATTGATATACCCTTTTTATTTATAAACAGATTGAGATATAACAAACAATAAATGTTAAGTGTTGTTACCACAATACATTCGTTTCTGAGATTAGCGGTGACAAACGCACAAACAGACAAAAATTTGAATAATCATTGTTTTGGATTTTAATGAGTTCATAAAGGCCCCACTAATAGTTTTTCTCAAATATCTTCCATGTACAGGCAGCGATCACTTACATTTGTATTATGAGTATAGAAGTGAACGTGTAGGCGTAAGACTACAGTGTCTATATATTCTCCTACCTCCTAGATGTCAATATTGCGCAACATAACCTCAACAATTTTTTTATTTGATATTTTTTTATTATTTTGTGAATATTACGACTTATACATACTTTGATGATTTTATTTATTAGTTGTTTTCACATAACACCACAAATTATTTTAATTTTCTAATTATTTAGCGTTATCCAATTTTTAAAATTCTTGCTCCCCGTTTTTCCGTTCTACGAGAGATTTTTACTAATTGCGGTCGACAATATTCCCAAGTTTGACTCAGTGTTACCAGATCAAATTTTTTAACCCGTGCTGATATGTTAAGAATAAAATGTTTCTGACTCGAATATCTTTGCAAAACGTTTAAACATAAACCAGAAATAAAACTGATGTAGCGTTATTTTAGACATATCTCCACGGTATTTAAAACTATGATCTGGTAACACGCGTTTTGACGTTTGTCAAATGAAAGGAAAATTTTAATTATTTGCTTCATCGAAGCAATCGTCTTACTTCGCTTAAATTCTAATGGTAATTTTACACGGAAGAAAATGTTAATGACGATGGCCTTTTAACTGTTCTGTTGTGCTTTTAGCAATCAGCTGCAGTTGCTGCAGCTTTCAATTCTTTGCATTATAATCCGGCAATATATCCGGTAAAATAATCGAGAATGAATTTTGTTCGTGATGAAAATGGGAGAATTCTGAATGACGAAGTAGCAATTCTGAAGAAATGAAAGGGATATTTTGAAAGTTTGTTCGAATGGAGGACGCATCTGCATCAAACACGGCAGATACTCATGACTTGATGAAGTTGGGAAGTGAGATAAGTTTGAATGAGATTTTGATTGCGATGAAAAGAATGAAATTGGGTAAAGCACCCGGGTATGACAGGATTTCTCTTGAAATCCTGAGAGCTGGAGAAGGATTAAGTGCAAGCCTGCTGTGGGTCTTTTTCAATATATGTTGGAGACCCGTTCTAGTACCGGAAGATTACTGTAAAGCCCTCATCGTAAAAAATACTGAGGAATCAGCCTTCTCAGCATTGTGGAAAAACTTTATGCTAAGGTACTGATTGAAAGTAGGTGAGAGAGGTGTGCCAGGACCGCAAAATGGAAATCCAGGATTTCTGCCTACCCCTCTGGGTTACGAGCGTAAGCTCACATTTTTTTATATTTTATGTAAAACTTCCTTCGAATTTGTAAGAGATGGTTAAAATAATATAATAGTAAATATTATTAATAAATAGTAATTATAATATGAATAAGAAGAAGCAAGAAAATAAGGAGAGAAAAAACAAGATTTTCTGATGACTTTAAGGCAAATATAAAAATGTTTCGGAAATTCGTCAAAAATGCCAGAGGAAGGTCAA
>JWHW01014295.1:29893-40701 GCA_000931545.1 Papilio glaucus
TTTTTCTGTATTTGTCACTAAATTCACTTCTCCAGTAAATGTTTCTATTTTTATAGCATAAGCAGCAAACAAGCAGCAGCTTGCCGGCCATTAAGGGAAGAGTACACTCGCTTTGTACAAGGCCAGTTAGCTTACAGGAGTAGAAGTTTGGAGCATTTACATGCTTATGTGTTTTACACACAGATTCACATTTAAATTTAAATTATAATTATTCTGTAACTATAATTTAAATAAAATTATAGTTACAGAATAACTTAGTTAAGTAAAGTTGACATATCTTTCCTTGCGTTGTGAAACATGTCGCAGTTTAAAACATACTCACTAAATATAGAGAAAAAGTTATTATTTATGCAAATGCTGCGTAACAATCTTAGGTTGCAGATTGCGCATGTGTGCTGAAACTATATGTGGTTCTTGAAGAAACCATCTTTCCAGTCTCTGATAGCTTTGAGTTTGCTACTCAAAGTTTAACAACATGATGTAAATGATATTCATAATAATTATAGTTTTCAGTATGTTTAGTATGAATTAGACAAGAGGCCAAAAAAAACGAATTAGCCATATGTAATTGGTGTGAAATAACTGACTGAAATGAGTCTAAGTGCAATATGGGATTGCAAACAAGATGTTCATTTTAAGATCTATGGGAATCCTGAGGCTTATAATTACAGTCCTCTTCCCCTTCCCACCCTTTCCTCATAAGGATAGGATGGGAACGGGAAGAGGATTGGACGGAGAGGAACGGGGAAAAGGAAATATCCTTTCTCCTGTCTATCCACTCCTCTGTCCATTAAAGGTAGGCAACGCATCCGCAACACATTTGCTTGTTGCGGATATCTATGGGTAGCGCTCACAGAACATCAGGTAATCCACTTGCTTGTTTGCCACCTTGTACCATAAAAAAAAAATAGAGTGCTAGCCTAACACTGATCAATTTCTTGTGTTGTTACTGAAGCAAGGTAAAATATTATTGTGATGTTTATAAAAATAATGAATCACATAGCAGCAGTAATGGAACAGTGGCAGAGCTTACAATACACACAAATGTCTGAGGCAAGAAATATTTTTATTTTTATTTTCAAACACAAAAAACACTACAAAACTTGTTAAAGATAGAACCCACAAGCAAATGTGGAGCCTAATAATAAAAAGCCTCTCTTAGTGAGGAGGCCTGTGTCTCTGCAGTGGAAACATACAAAAAGGGCTGATTACTTCAATGCTGATAAATGCAATTGATATTTTCGGGACAACTTGTCAGAGACATGAAATGTGTAAACAATATAGTAAGTTTTCTTTTGGCAAGTAATTCCTGTATGCACGAGATATCTTAAGCATTCTAATAACTTTGAACAAGGTAATACTCAACTTAGAATGGTCTGGTTGGTCAAAAACAGTTTGGGAGAAACAAATGGTGTGAAAGAATTGAGCAGAATGATTAGGCTAATGTTGAACTATGTGTATTGCTCTTTTGGGCCACAATGCTCTTAACATCAGCTAAGATTATGATCAAGTGCTGCATTGTAGAAAGAAGAGATGTGCATGGGACAGGGCCTGCGATAACTGCATATGATATGCACCAGTATTACCAAGTCAGTATTACTCTTGCCATCTTGAATTAGTAATACTTTAGGCATTGATCTTTTTAAAACCTATTAATCTTGTCATGTAGTGTAGTAGTAGGTAGGGCTACTTTTCCGCAACTCCACGACTAGCGCGTATTTTGCGTGTGGGCGGGGGCTAGGATCATTCCAGCCAGCCCAACTCCCCGAAGAACCCCAACAACCCCTTTATGTTGTTGGCGATCTCTGGGAGTGATCCCGGCGAGCCGAGATATTTAACCCTGTATAATCTTGCCATATAATATAGTTCAATATATATTATTTTAAATAACCTTTTTATTGCCATCAAAAAGTACAGATTAATACAATGCACAGATTAAAAAAATATATATGCGCCCATGTCCATAACCCAGAGGCAGAATTTTTGGATATCCATTGGGTCTGGCACCCATCTTCAACTTCTACATGCATACATCTATGCTTGTCGTATATATATCACCAATCTGATTGTTATAAATTCACCTGGGTCATGCCCTACTAACACTGCCAGTTTTGTAACATAAATTTGTTTCATTACACTCTTCATTCATTCCTGCAACATGCCCAAACCACCAAAGCATACTTTTCTTATTTCTAGTCCAACAACCACTTTTAAATGTTAAAAAACTTCATACAATCCTAACTTTATCGGTGGCTCCTAACTTTATAGGTCAGCTGTTTAACCAGCAAAACCAGACTTAAATTTTATGCATGATTTCTTAACTCACAAAATAATATATTTTGTATTTCACCAGATTCAAGGAATTTGCACAAAGTACAATGAGATAATAGATTTGAAGACAATGTGCTGAAGATGTAACAGAGAACAATAGCTATTGTTAATGTTAGTTAAGAAATCAATATCCCTAGAGATCCCAAGGTCCCATTTACGCATAGCAGGCCCCAGCTCTACCGACTCCTGTGTTCTTTATATCTTCTTCTTTCTACACAAAGACTTGACTGCATAACTCTTCTAATTGTTCTTCATAGTTTGCAGAGGTCGCTTAATAGCATGTGAGTTGCTTGCTTAAATGATTAAAATAACAGCGATAAAAACTCACTCCAATCCAATGGAGAGCAAGTGTTGGCCGATGAGACGTACGATCTCCTGGTCAGTCTGGCTCATACGTCGCCCTGGCGGCTGGAAATCGCCGTTTCTGGCGACTGCATCACCGTTGACATGGTGCTGAGCGCCCACCGCGCCGTTGGCGCACGGCTGGTGCATGGCCGCGGGCTCCGGCGACAGCCTGCGGGTGCGCTTGCGCGGCGGCCGCTGGCCTGCGCCCTCGTCGCCCGACTCACTGGAGGCCAGGCTGGCCCTCTCGGCTGCGCGTGCTCGCCGCGCTCCCCGTAGCGCCGAGATCACGAGCGCACTTTCCGCATCCGCCGCATCGGCCTCGACGCCTCGGTCTCGTGACGTCACGGCCGCCCGCTACGCACCACCCGCACTCAATGGACCATCTCCCTTTGTTCGTGCCTACAAAACTACGCTTCTCGATTGTTACCTTTTGCTGTTTAGGGAGATAATCCAATTGATAAAAAATGCGCTGAATATGTTGCAGTACCTCAACACAGTAATATGACAAATACTCGAGTTCACAACGATCTCTAGCGTATACAAAAATCAGCTGAAAATGAAACGACAGCTGTCTATGTTCACTATGTGCAACATCGCCCTTCCTTTCCGATTTAGATGACGTTCGTTTGTTATTCGGTCTCACATCGGGAAGAATCGTGTGCAATGTAATGACCTCAAAATAAAAAAAAAAATTGTGACACAACAAGATTTTGTCGCAATATTCCAGTTTATTAATTTTACGTTATAATCAATGGTTGTTATTAAAAACATGTTGAAATGTACGATTAAAAGTATTTAAATTTAATTTAAATAAATATAAAGTATTGTTACTCAAAATTTACGCAAAGAAACCCATGTTGCAAATTTTGTCAAAAGTTCTTCAACGCAGTAAAACAGAAAACAGAACGTTGTGTTTGTTGTGCATGACACTGACATAAGAAAAAGTTGACGCTTCTAAAATTTTGACATTGTGCATTTACTAATTTAATTTTATATTTAACTTATTGTACTTAGTACTTACCAGTTTACTATTTACCGGAAAATAAAAACAAAATGTTTATTTACTTAAGAATATATTTTTACAACAATGTGTAACATTTAAGAAAGGAATTAAATAAATAAAAATACAAAACTTACTTTGCAAATGAATCAACAAAAAGTAATTGTTATGAACATTGTTAAAAGCGAAAAATGTCGTTATCTACAACCGTTATTTTTCTTTACGCCTTAGTTCAACCAATAAATTTACAACTGCTAATCAATGTTAAAAATCAAGTATGGATCTTCAACAATCGTATACTTCAATTGCTTGTGCATGTGTACGTATGAATTAAATTATCGATTTATGCAGGGTGGCGATGTTATGCAGGAAAACATAATAGCAAATGTGTCAGAAGACACTGTTATACTTGATTTTTTGCGCTTGGACGGAGTTTACGTATCACAACTAGTCGACTTTACCAACGTAAGTAGTTCAAAAACACCTTAGCATATATAAGCACAAATTCTGTTGAAAGCAGTTTTGTTATTGGTACTTTTTGGTTCTGAATGAACTACATACAATACTAATGTCCTTTGTAGTTTTTATAACTATACTCCATAAAAGCATAGTTAACTTTTTTGTCCACAAAGCAATACCTGACTATAATTTGCTTGAATTACAACTATTGGATGTTAATTTACAACCTGATGTAGATTTTACGGTCCCAAAGGAATCATCAATAGTTTGAACAAATCAAATCAGTCAAAAACACATTATAATGAAATATTGCAAAAGTTATATTAGGCCTAATATATGTATTTCAAGTGCAAGGTCCTTAATTCGTAGCATAGCAATACTTTATTTTAGATAGGTGCAGATCAGAAATTCTCTCTTTGAGATTCTGAGATTTAATTAAGTCCTATTTAACACAACTTTAGCTTTGCACCTGGTGAATAATGACAATTGGTAATTTATATTATTTCAATGTAAGGAGGTGGAGGCTATGAAAGTGGTAATACCGGCCGAAGAGGAGCTAGGACAAACTGGCTATCAAGCTCTCTGCTTCCTGACCCATGCTGCACAGGCTGATTTTATTGCACCAGATGCCATGGCTAAACTGCGGCAGGTATACATCAACTTTTTTACATGTATATCTAAAAACATGTGTCTTGTAGATGTTTCATATTGTTAGATTTGTAAAACACAATGACAGAGATTCAGAAACTGTTGTAAGAATGGAAACACATAAGTGTTCGATGTCAAAGTCAACTAAATGATCTATGTCCTATATCTAGTTGACCTATGTTTCAGCCCAATTCCTCTCTTCTTCCCCTTCTAAATCTTTTTCTATTGTGGAATTGATATGAAGAGATTGGGACGGGGGAGTGAATATGCTATATTATTTCCTTCTGAATATCCTTTTACTATCTACCCTCTACACTGTCCTAAATAAAAGTAGGCAATGCATATACAACTCATTTGCTTGTTGTGAATGCCTATAGCTGGCGATATTCACTTAACACCAGGTGATGAACAACCACTGGATTGCTTGTAACCTTCTGCCATGAAAAAATAATTTGTTTTTCCTATTAAAATATTTATTTGCTAAGAATGTTCAATATTTCACACACAAAAAAATGTTTATTTAATAAGTCTCCAATGAAAGTTGATGTTGTTAATTAATATGAAAGGTAGGTGTTTATTGCAATTATCAAGGTTATTGTATATTTCAGAAAAACCCAGGAACAGTGAGGGTGGCAGAGGAGGACAAGGGCTGGCGACAAACGACGGCGACTGCTTGGGCAGGGCGCGCCACTAAACTTCTGTCCACAGCTGCGGCGCGGCACTGCGCCTCCGCAAGGGAGCGCGTCTATCTAAGGGCCGCTGACCTATCCAGATGGGCACCGAGGCCAGGTACCGAAGTCCACTTAATGTATAGAGAACCACTACATTTTCAACACAATTATAAATGCTGATGATACATTAACATTCATCAACATTATGTATACTTGTATCTTGCTCTTTCTTCTAGGTAGAATGGAAATCGTTCACACATTTGTGTACCTATGTATAAAAGAAACATAGATTGACGAATTTATTATGTTGGTTCATAGTCTCAAAATATGTAGACATATATCAATTAGAAATAAAAGTAAGAATAACGAAAATTAGAATAATATCACAATTCTGAGACACAAATTTATGATAGTTGGTTTTAATGGAAGAATGTGGCAAACAAGGAAGGGGATAACCTGATGTTAAATGAGTGCTATCCATAGACATCTGCAACAAGTAAGTATGTTGCAGTTGCGTTGCCTAACCTTAATGGACATAGGGCATATACAGGAAATTGGGGATTTTCTTTTTCCCAGTTAACCTCCTCCCCGTCCAAACCTCTCCCCGTTCCCGTCCTATCCCTATGAAGAAAGGATGGGAAAGGATGGAATGGTTCACCCTTTCTTCATAAAGGGCCCTTAGAGGAAGACCGAAATTAGGCCTCCGGCACCTCACTTATCAGACGAAATGCAGTGTATTTCTAATTCACCCCTGTTTTCTGTGAGGTCGTGGTATTTCACCGGTCAAGCCTGCCCTGCAGTGCCACAGATGTTGTTGCGGGCTCTACTACTGTGATCGTTTATTATTATTGTTCCATGTTATCAATTTCTTTGCAGGCATGGAGCAATCATCATATTCTTCAGAAGTGACGCCATTTCCTGCTAATGCATTGTCACCAGATACATCTGATGGCAAACCGGGTGTTGGGCCTTGTGTAGCAGAAAATGATAGTGGAAAGGAATGTATTTGTCACTTAGAGGTATGTTTAGCTTTTTCTTTTAGTATTAGGGCCTTGTGACCTTCAGCTTACCTTAATATAAATGATTACCTGGACTACTGCACACAAACAGGAACTAATGGCAAGTTCAAGAGGTCTTTATGTTTGAAAATATTGCTGATTAACTTTATATTAACTAAGTTTACAAATGCTTTTTTTTTAATTTGTTTATCTCAGTCTGGAAAATCATAATTATTATATGCATTGTGAGCTATGCAATTCTTGTACATAGCATCAAATCATCAGACTTCATTGACTTGTTGACCTGGATGCAGGTAAACTTTAAGTAAGCCCCAGGATATTGAGTACTTTAATGAAGTACAGCCATTAACATTGTTTTTTATAGAAGAAGGTGACAAACATACAAGCAGTTCACCTGATGTAAAGTGATTGCTACCCATAGGCATACATAACAAGCAAATGAGTTTCAGATGTGTTGCTTACCTTTAATGTACAGAGACCTACTATTCATCCCTTCCCCATCCAATTTTCTTACACTTCCCATTCTAACCTTTTAGGAAATAATGGAAAGGGAAAGAGAAGTAAGCTCACACAAAAAATACGTGCTAGTCGTGGAGTTGCGGAAAAGTAGCCCCCAACTACTTAAGAGGAGTAAGAGGACTGGCACTGGGCCTCTGGCACCTCACTCATCAGATGAAATGCAAAAGTATAAAATAGTCCTACTGTACGCCTGTCTGTGAGGATTTGTTATTTCACCGGTCGAGCTAGCCCATTCGTGCAACAGATGTTGTTGTTGTGGGCTCTACCACTGTTAAAACCTGTGTAAGAGACCTTACATTAATAAACTAAAACAGGGTGTAGCCAATTAATATTCTTAAGTTATTTTCTACAGGTCTGCGTAAACTGGTACCCCTGTGGATTAAAGTACTGCAAGGGGAAACCACAGGGGGGACTTAGTTACCGCTGTGGCATCAAGACATGCCACCGCTGCTACCGCTACCACTACTACGTGCACCGCCGCGACAGCTGCCTGAGCTACACGTGACAGTGTGCCTGCAGGCCAGCGGCCGCCACCTTGTACCGGACTGATTTTCTAGTCACAATGAGTGCATCTTTTACTTCCATTAACAAGACATTGCTTCTGTGGAATAGCAATATCAGGCAGTGCTAGATAGTGCTGTGCTTTTACCTTGAGATTTGTTAATTATTTGAGTGCTTACAGGTACTACAAACTGATTGTTTTTTTCTTTGAATAATATTTAGCAAAATGAAATGCCAAAAACTTTTTTTTTATAATTATTGAGAAGAGAACAATATCTCTTTATTCTCAGTGGATGTGTTCTTGTAAATATAATGCTGTGGAATTGTATTGCTATATATTAAGAATAAAACTTTTTGTATGACGTTTATTGATTTCTAAATAATTTGTTTTATTTCAAATGAATTCTTCAATTCATCAGGTGCTACTCTATCAATAACATAATTTGAGAGTTAAATAAATATGTGCTTTCGCACGTAACCCAGAAGGGTAGGCAGAGATCGTGGATTTCCATTTGGTGCAATCCTGGCACACCTCTCTCGCTACTTCTACATTCATACATCTCTTTCAGAGTTATAAAGTTATAAAAACTAATGTACTTAGTTAGCTATAGTAAAAAACTTATGAAAATAATTAAAAAAACTACATAAAATAATCATAAAATGTTTTAATTATATTAAAAAAACTAGATAACTTTAGTCTATCTAAATCTAAAAATTGTTTCCATGTTAATGACATCCAGGGAATGGCTCATGACGGTTTTTTCTCAGGACAAAGTGGATTTTCCTCTCCATATCTTCATTATAAATTGCTTTACATTTCTCATGGTTCACTCTTCTCCTTGTCTGAAATGAAATATTTGTATCAGGGAAGTGAATAACAGTAATTAGCAGCAATTAGAAAGTCAACAAAAAATGGTATTAAGTAGATATATTGATTTAACTTTACACATTTAGAAGAAATGACTATACCCAAACAAAACATCATGTTAACATCTCATTACAAGAAAGTAATTTTTTTGATAATTCATAAAGTCATAAAATATCGAACTTGGCTAATTGGATATCACTCGTATGATTTTGACATTCCCAATTTACAAAAATAATACGAACATCCAACAAGTTGGGGATTAATGTAAGTATCAGCCGATGAGATTCTTAAAATTCTCAGCACACCCTCACCTGAAAAGGTTTTTCATAATATCTCGTGAGACGAAATTGTTCCAGGATGCCTTCCTTGCCAAGAATTCTGTTCACAAGTCTGCAGGCATCATCTACGTTGTTGTTCTTAACAAATACTGTTCGAGCAATGAATGAAGGATGTCTATTGGCAAGAAGTTTAAGTGTTAGAAACATTTTTGGAATTAAAATTTTAAATTAATACTTTGTTGGTTATTGAGAATTGTAAACACCGTCAAGACATTTACGTAAAAAAGACATTGACAGTTGAAGTTGAATGGTTTGGCACTGACACTTGCGTTAAGTTTTATGAGGATAAAAATATAGAAAATAATACAAATTGACAAACTAAAGCAACTGTGCGTATTAATTAAATAGTAGGAAATATATTTGTACTAGCTGTACCCCACGGTTTCACCCGACGTGCATTCCAGTTTAAACAGAATCTTTTTACAATTAGATGACAATTCCTTTGTTAAAAAAATATGTGTACAAAGATACAAATGATAATTTTTCTTTCTTTAAATGATAAATTTATATTTATCAAAAAAAAATACACTCAAACTATCACACGCGTGAAGTTAATATGGTCGTTAGGTTTTCTTAAATTTCTAATTTTCCGCACAACTTTCCTAATTTTTTCTTCGTAAGAATCTTCTTGCAATAAACACAAAAGAATTAGGGAAATCATTCCAGCCGATCACGCGTGATGCCATGACCAAGAGAAATATGGATTCTCTTAGGTAAGGAAATTGGATAAGGCTCTCGGCAGTTTAGTCATTAATCAAAATACAGAATTATAATATGGGAACCAATGATATTTTATAGTATAGATATATTCATAGTAATTTGCGATAAAATCTGTTCCGCTTCGTTCCGCGTATTGACAAGTTTCATTTATGTGTGGATCGAAAGATACGAAACAGCATGCAGGTGAAAGAGATAGCAATGTCCGCAGCGCACCCATCCTTATCGCTTTCACTAAAAAACAAGTTTGCTCTCTCGTTCTTCCCCTACATATGGCTACTATAATAAGCATATTTTATTAGCTAGCATGCTTGGATAAATAATTGAAATATACAAAATAATCTAAACATCTCTGCATATTCACATGTATGAGATCCCTTATGTTTATGAACTTTGGAGTTTTAATTCCGTAAGGCACATAATGGCATTTCTGATAAAAAATCTAAGGACTCAGGTAGTATGGTGCGACACGCTTGTAATTCCACTCGACGCAGACTAACTGCAAGACGTGGCAATTGGCTCGTATTTGAGTCAGACGACGTGCGCGTCTATAATATGAGTTTAGACCACCCGTAGTATGTGCCAAGGCCACCCCTACCCCTCTAATAGTCTCGTGCAAATTCATAAATATGATTTCAAATCGTTTTTTGGAATCATAAGGACTGCCGTCTAAAGTGATAACTCAAAACAGGTAAGAAGGCGTGACAATATTTCAAAAATAAATAATCAACAAAAATAAACCCTTGTTGTTAAGAACAATAAAATTTAAAATTGAATACAAGAAAAATAAATGAAAAATGTTCCTCGAAACTGTACCTAATTAAATGAGCTTGTTGTTCATGCGAACCTATAAGATTTCCCCTAACCAAATATCGTCTAACGGCTAAAGAAATTTTCAAAAATTGGCTCATTTTTGTCTTCTATACAAATAAATAAATTTGAAGAGTCTGTATGTAATATAAAAAAAAACGTATTCAATACACATGGTGTACATACTGTACTTATAACAAAAATATTTTTGTCTATCTGTCTGTCTGATGTTCCCGGATGTTATTGTTTATACTGGAAGATAGGTAAGGAATAGTAATATAAGCAAACATAGGCTAGTAAAAAAACTTGGGCTAATTTAATTTTAGCAAAATAATTACGGTTCCGCGCAAAAAGTTAAAAGCCCTCGAAATCTATACAGATAAATAAAATTGAAGTGTCTGTATGTAATATCAAAATACAATTTCCAGACTCAGTGGACATGATGTATAAACGGTACTTATAACGAAAATGCAATTTTTAAAAATTTCGCTGTCTGTCTGTCTGTCCGGTTATTCCGGGTAATCTCCGAAACGACTGAACCGATTTGGATGGGAATTTTACTGAAAGATAGGTAATATTATA
>JWHW01014483.1:13624-29376 GCA_000931545.1 Papilio glaucus
CAGCCCCCGGGCAATTAGATACGTGTTCACCTCGGTGCTGTCTTGTCTCCTTTGGGTGTAGGGGGCACTGGCAACCAGACATATGATATAGTTAATTTAATCACCCGCCGCTTAAATGAATAAGAAAAACAATTTTAAACTTTGCAATTCCATGCGTTTAGGATCATGGAATGTCCGCACAATGAGGATCCAAGCGGCTATTGCAGAATAGGACCAGTTTAAAAGCTTTTGGGTGCTAAAAATAACTGGTTTAATGTTAAGCTCTCCGAACTTCAACCACTACTTGATGTGAAACGTAAAACTGCAGAAAAACACCGTCTCAATCCATCACATGCTACAAAAGCCAAACTATCAAAAGTAAAGGCAGATCTTTAACGCACTGCATGCAACCATGCAAATACCTACTGGTCAGAAATCTGCAGCACATTCCAAGTTTATTCCTCTGCTGGTAAATTCAGTGGTTTGTACGCGGGTTCGTATGCGAGTATTAGGCCCTGTTCCTAAAAGACGGCCCTACTGAAGGAAGTCGGGGTAACTGTCATCACTGATAGTAACAGTTAACTTCTTCAATGCAAGAACACTACACCAAGCTCTATTCAAATTCTGTAGATATTCACCAAGAAGCGATTGACAAGCTCCCATATTTTGATACCTGGGAAGAGTTGGATGCTGTACCCACAATCACAGATTTTCACAATGTAATGCAACAGCTCAATATTGGTAAATGTTCGGAAAATGACGACACACTGGCAGAAATAGTAAAGTTAAAATGTGTTTCCCCCATTGTATATAACTTATATCGAAATGCTGGACTGAGAGTTTTGTGCTTCAGAATATGCGTAATGTCAATCATAGTTACAAAGGCAAATTCGATCGTGGAGATTGCATTGTTATCGAGGCATTTCCTTCCTGAGCATTATCGGCAAGCTATTTGTGCGTATCATCCAGGCCAAACTTCAGAAGCTCGTACATCGCGTCTATCCAGTCACAATGCGGTTTTTGGGCCCAGCGGTCGACAACTGATATGATTTTCACGCTCCGGCAAATAAAATGTAGAGAATAGAAAACGTCTTTAGTTGTTGCCTTTGTGGCTTTCTATACAGTCAGCAGAGAGCATATATACCGTTCTAACAAGATTGGATGTCCACCTAAGCTTTTAACGCTCATTAAATCGTCTCATGTTGACATGAAAGGCTCGGTAGTTTATAACTGCATAACATCAAGCAGTTTTGCTGAGAAGAGGTGTACGTCAAGGCTGAGAAAGAAAATTGCTAAGAAAATGGCCTATGATGATGATTCTCAGTCTGAGTACCTGACTTAGAGCTATCTTTTTTCTATTGTTTCTACAATTCTTTGTACGGCGTTACGTTTTTTCTATTGTTATATTCAGGTGTGTGCTGGCTCATCCATTCTATGTAGATCGCTCATTGACTCATATAGGTACTATACGATATATTGATTTTTAAAGTGAAAACTGCTTTAGCCGCGTAAGACGATATTTGGTAAAATCTTATAGATTCCGAAGATCGACATGCTCGACATACAACATGCTTATTTGAATTTTATTGTAAAGCTACACGGGTATATTTTTGTTGAATATTTATTATTGAACTATTGTCGCGCCTTCCAACCTGTTTTAGTTTTCACTTTTATCGGCAGTCCTTAAGATCAGGCAGGCTGACAGAGGAAACTATAAGGGGAAAATGTGTTTACCGTATATTGAAGTAAGTTTTAAACTACGGTCAGAGTCGGTACGTAGAGTTTATTATGTGATTAATAATAAAAATATAGCCGTTTATTCTGAAATGAGTTTGTTTTAGTACTAATATTTCAATTTATATGCCCCTATTTTCAATATGCCGTTTGGTATAGGCCTCCTCTAAACTTTTCTACTGTTCATCACATGGGAGACTCTCGTCCAATTTGGACCGGCTGTCATCTTAATATCTTCTTCCCATCTCATATGCTGCCGTCCACGAGACTTCTTTTTCCATTCCTCGGATACCATTTTGTTACCGCTGTGCTCCATTTCCCTTTAGTGTCGCGCATCATGTGACCTCCACCGCCATTTAAGTTGATCTATTTTGGACAATGTCAGGCAATTTTGTTTTTGTTTATAATGTGATTAGTTATTTAATATATTTATAATATTTGGAGGTAATCAAAGTTATTCAAATTATTATCAAGCAACTATACAATAACTAAAGTATTTATTTAGACTGCGCATTAGGAGGTCGACTTCTGTATTTCGAAAAATTAAGGACAGAAAGAAAATAAACGACTTAACAAGGCAGAATATCGAGACAAGGAAATTTATATTATGCGCGCGCCATATGAAATCCTTGTATAGTGTTATGACGTATGATTTTGTGACAATTTCTGTCGTAATAATGACTCAGTTTATTGATTAAAAAGGATTTACAAGCATGACTTCGATCAGAAGTGCATTTAGTTCGCTACTGTCAACCAACCTAGGACGAGTGTTTGGAAACGTTCTGTTGCGTGATTTTGTGTTGGGATTGGAATGTTTGAAGATTATTTTAGTGACAAAATGAAGTTTTCGATTTTACTAATTTTTGTCGTACTATTGAATTTAATTCGTGGAAGTGTTGCGCTCCCAATAAAGGGTAGCGGAGGTTTTAAGCTCCCAAAACCTCTCACCAGTGAAACTGTGATAACGATTAATGGAACTATGATAATACAGAAAAATATGTGAGTACGTTTGATTGTTTTATTTAAAAAGCTCTGACATCTTGTAAATTTTTACAAGTAGATATTTAATATTGAATTTCTTATTTTTTGTCATCAAATTCTTATGTGGATTTGTCTAGAAAAATGTTTTGTTCGCACAGTAAATAAGAAACAATGAGAATTATATAAAGATATATTGTAGATTAGTTAGAATTAACAGAAAAAGATGTGGTTGTGCAAACTTCATATCGCGTATGCAATGTTTTTTTTGTCCTAGCGTTTCCTCGTATATAACTAATAAGGTATTTGGCTTTAAGCGATTTAAATAATTCAAGGTGCCAAACTTTCTGTCCGTATTTACCTCGTGCGTTCCTGGCAAAAAGTTATTTTTTGTCGCATATATCACAAATGTAGCCCTTTATTGAGATACTACTTGGTTTACTAAAAAAGGGCGATATCAGGAGCGAAAAAGCGAAATAACCGACGAGCATGCATGCGTAGATGTATGAATGTAGAAGAAGCGAGTGAGGTGTGCCAGCATCGCGCCAAATGGAAATCCATAATCTCTGCCTACCCCTTTGGGTGACGGGCGTGAGCGCATATTTTTTTTTATTACTTGTACAATATTCATGTGCACATGATATATTGTATCCAGTCTTCTGTTGGAGGTGCTACTTATCATTGCAACAAATACAAAAGTAATCCCCTTCTTCATCATTCACAAAAAATTAAGACTTTTCACACCTTTTTGAAATTTTCAGTCTTATATTTTAACAGCTGTAAGTCTTTCTTTGCTTCATATTTTTTTATAATTTCGAGGCATGTGCAACTTAATCAAGTCCTATTAAATTCATATTAATTGTGTCCGCAATTAACCCAATCGCACATATACAATTTACTAATTGTGTTGTAAAATGTTAGTTTATTTTAGGTGAAATTGTTCTGTTATTTACTATTATGCCTATTTTTACCCTAACTATTTATTAGTCAAGTAAGATTTTAGGCAATGTTTATATCAAGACGTAAACATAAAACCAAAGTTAATAAGAACCAAAAATAATAAGAAATGACTACAATGTTTTTACTTAACTTATCTTCGCTAGCGTACGCAGACCGTCTTAACAACTATCCCGCACACCAAAGATGCCAGACACGATCAAACAAGAATGTGTCCGGGACGCGTGGTGCGGGCGCTAGGCGGTTGGAAACTGATTTTACTGATTTATTTACCCCAATCTCCCTAAATAATAAAAAAAGAAACTTTATTATCGTAAAGATAAAGTAGTGATTTCAACAAGAAGAAAGTAGGGCATTGACATAAAGAAATAAAAAGGCAAATTAGCCACAGACAGGCGCCAGGGGAATTAACTGACTATTGCCAAATAGAAATGCAGTAAAAACATGAAAATTCATTACATTCAAACAAATATCAAATAGTCATACAATATTTGTATAAATAAAGACTATTGCCTCCCATTCACGTCCTTTTCGACAAGCATGTCGGTACTGTAAACATTATCTAATTACGAATTGAACCTTTAAATCTTTTACCGTATCGTTGGCAATATTTTCAATATATCTAATATTTTAAACTCAAATAAAACATGTAAATATCCAAATCTTAAAGCACAAATTCGAGTTTACGGGATTAAATTTAGACAAGTGGTTAAAGGCATCTTATAAATAAAATAGTTATGAGATATCTTTATCCGCATTATTTATAGTTAATATAATTTAAATAAATACCTATTAATTTGTATTTTAGCTTATCTGTGGCGTTAGCGGAAAAAGGTGGAAGTCGTATATGTGAGATAACTTACGACACATCCAAAAGCTTACTGTTTACGACATCACAGTTAACGGGCCTGGGACCAACCACGCATTATGATACTAAAGAATCCTCAAGTAAGTCATTATAATTGTTTGAATTATTTGATATCTTTATATAAAAATTATTTTATATATTGTAAAGCATGAGCGCAATGATATTATAATACATAAATGTAGCAGATATGTCATTAACGGACTTATTTTCTTTACCTAGCGTATGTAGCATGTGACAAATACTCTTCTTTTTCTTATTTAGGCTATTATTTTAAATCATGCTAGTAGAGTTAATGCCGTTGAGATGCGATCCTTAAGAAGTATGTTAGGCGTAACATTGAATGATAGGATGAAAAATAGCATTATAAGGCAAAACTGTGGCTTAAAAGTGGATATTGTGACTAGAATTGAGAAAGGTATGTTTCGGTGGTTCGGGCATGTTGAAAGGATGAATGAAGAGAGAATAACAAAATAAATTTTTGTCCAAAAGTGAGTGGCAGTGTTGGTAGGAGACGCCCTATAACTTATATCGATCAGATTTGTGGCTTACTAAAGAAGGGCGATATAAGGAGCACCCGTAACCGACGAGCATGTATGCGTGGATGTATGAACGTAGAAGAGGCAAGAGAGGTGTGCCAGGATCGCTCCAAATGGAAATCCTGTAACCCAGAGAGGTAGATCTCTACCTCTCTGGGTTACTAACCCAGAGAGGTAGATCTCTACCTCTCTGGGTTACAGGAGTGAGCGTATATTTATTTATTTATTTTTACATCATTTGACATGTGTGAATGTTGCTGTCTTTGGAACATAATATCACATATCTACATTATATAATTTCATTGCATGAACGCTGCGTGAGATAGTGCGTACTCCTTGACAGAAATAGACGTCACGATGAAAATATAAGATCAAACAAAGCTTCGCAGTGGAATTGGACAGTGAAGTTATTCATATATGTTTTACAATTAAGAATACTTACTAATTATATAGTAGCCTACAGTGTACATTTATTTTAATATAATGAGGACTTAAACAAATAACTATAATCTCTTCTTTTATTTCAGCGCCCGTAGAATTTTCACTGGTGATAGAACCGAAGAAGCTTTCTACGATGTTGTCGATAAATTTCTACTTAGAAATTGATAAATCGGGACAGGAGTGGCAACATTGTGAAACAAAAAGCTTTGACACGGTTAACCGAATTGTTGTGAAAGGCGCGGAAACTATAAACAGTCTACTGTTCCAATTTGAAAATTGAAGGTTCCATTACTATGTTGGCAGAAGCCTATGTTAGCAACATGCATTGGAGGTAGTTCTAACGTGACATCTGGTGCTCAGTCGACATAACCTAGTCGAGAATACCAACTCACTCCCTCAATACAACTGAGAAAACATCACGATGAAGAACTGAATTGCCATCGCAACCGCCTTTTCGTCAATTACATTTTGTTTATTTTCTATTTTGAGTATTGTATGTAGGAGGTAGTCAGCGACTTTGTTCCATTTCTTTATGAGAAATATTTTTGTATGTCGTTTCAGTACAGATTGCAATAATTGTTAGCCGTTTAAAAAGAGAAGAGAAAAGGTACTAAGGATGATTTAGCTGAATCTGCTATATCTACTGTACTGTAAATACTGAATTTATAAGGCAAATAAAAAAATCTGTATAGGTTTGTATCAGTAGGTGATAAATCGAAATATTCTAATTTCTAACAAACTTTTTATCAGCGCATTAGAAACTCAAACATAATAAATATATCTAGGAGAATTATAGATGTCGTTAAAAGGTTGATTAGTTTATTACTTTTGCAATTTACCTCAGTGGCGTTTTAATGTTCGAGTTAATTATCTAATATTTAAATGAGATTTTATCGCATCGGGCATTAGAAACTCTTCACATAAAATTGAAACATCCAGTTAATGACGGCCTAGTAACAAAGAAATGAAATCTCTCAGATCCAAAATTTGGTACAAAATTAGAGTTATTAAGGCATCATAAATTCGAATGAACAAATAATGCAAGAATTCTAAATTTAATTAAAAATTTTAACTTTGCTTGGAACTTGGAAGAACATGTGAAAACAACATTTAGTTTATTTTTTTATTTATTACTAAGTATTAAATTGTTATTTAATAAGCGAGAGAAGTAAAGTGTGCGTGGCGAACATTTATTGCAATCAATGTTAAAACATTAAAAGTGACATTAAATATATTGTCCTATTATATCCTATAAGTCCTATAAGTCGATCAAACGCGTTGAATGTATGCTATGTCGCTTGAGTTGCGTAACTCGCAATTTTCCTTTACCCCTTAAAGTACTAGTCATTAATAATATTACTGTGACAATAAGCGACGTCTAAGATATTTATTGTTTAACCGATGTGTTAATCAAATATACGACAAAAATTAATGTAATTAAAACTTTGTCGGACATGTAGGTTCAAATTTATTCTAGTCAAATAACATTTAAGATAAAGCTACCTACGGCTGGTCCGTTATTTTTGTATTTGTACTTTAAGTAAGTTACTCTAATGTATTATTTGTGTTTAATGGTAATAAAAAATGTATGTAACCATTGGTTCAATTTTACAAATATGTTTTTTTCCTACATTATACTTATTACTTTTCATTAATAGAACTGTTGCAGGATGCATTATAAAACGGTTTAATACATGATAAAAAAAAACTATCTATATATATGTAGGTTATGAATTAAGATAACTTTAGAAAAGGTAACATGGTTTAAGTCACTAATGAATCATTAAATTTTAAATGAAATCCCTGTACGTAATTTCATGGATTAACGTCAACCATTGACGTATTTTATGACATTGTTATTTGTATCGTCTGTAAATTATTGAAATCTAGGCGGTGTACATTTATTATAGGCGATATGAACTACGTGTTATTTGTCAACACCACAGAAATCCGTGACGTTAACATAACTAATTCTACAGTAATTGCTGAATAATTTTCCTTAGTAATCGAGTTTCTCAAAAAAATATATATTATAAATCATTGTTTTTATATTCTATCTATCAGTGTCTCAAAAAATATATATTAGACAACATTATTTTTATCTTTGTACCTAGACAGCGTTAAACGCGTCCCAACAGTGGGTTTCCACTGGTGTAAAATCGTGTACGTTTCGTGTGTTAAGCTTTCTCTCTATCTTTCTCTTTGAAAAAAACTGAGGTGATTATATTTTTGCGACAGGTTTTTACGTCATTGGAAATTCACAGTAAGACAGTAATGAAAAAATCGTAGAGCACAGCGTTTACTGTCACAATGAAAATAATAATTAACTTTTGGAACCACAACATCATTAAATATATATTTTTTCTGTTTATTCCCTCCCTTTCCTCCGTCAATTATAAGTTATGCATGCATTTATGCAACTCATTAGCTTGTTGCAGATACGTACGGGTTATTTCATATCAGGTAAACCACTTGCTCGTTCGCATCTTCTATAAAAAATGTGTTTTAAAAGAAACTTTAGCACAGTTAAAATTACATACAGCTTTTGGTGTTAATAAGGGGTGCGACCGTATCGCATAAGTCAAACCTTTCTTAAAACTGTATACTCTAAGAAAGAATGTATGAATCAATGAATGTTTCTATTGTTAATGGAGAAAGCGATTCAATTGATGTTAAGTGACTACCAAAAACAAACAATCAACATAAAATAAATACACACTTATAAACGGTTTGTAAGAAACGGGATTCTTACCACGATTAGCCTTTTTGAGCTCCCGATATTTCGACACAGTTGCATGCGCCATGTTCACGGGCTGACAGCATTTTCTTACAAACCTTTTATAAGTAAAAACCACGAAAGTTTAAAGTTATAAATACACACTTACGCATGTAATCCAGAGCGGTAGGCAGAGACCACGAATTTCCATTTGGCACTATCCTGGCACATATCACGTTTCTTCTACATCCATCCATATTCGTTGGTTACGGATACTCCTTTCTGTAGTATATCAATAAGCTTGTTAAGTTCTTCGAGACGCCCCCTGTCAATATTGCCCCTTACTTTTACAACGTGCCTGTGTAGCCGAGGAGGGACGTAGGTGCGAAAATTCGTCCTGTGACTGCTGTGCGATCTTACTCTACATGAAAGGCAGTAGTAGCATTTTAATTCACGTTTGAAGAAATCATTTAACGATTTTCAGGCGCACCCGTCGCGTCTACGGGTCCGCCGCTTCTGTGGAATGCCAAATGCATTTAATACATTTTTTTTTATTTTACATGCATTAATACAGTAAATTGCCGAAATCTAAACGTAGAATCGTAGAATTGTTGAAGACACAAGTTAATTGCAGAAGTCAGAGACGTGGGATAGTTGCAAGCAAAACAAGGGTTTATATGAGGATAATTTATTTGAACAACTCGCAATAAAATATATATTAAATACACATGTGCTATTACAAAACAGCTGAAATTAATAAAAGCGATTAAGGAAAGAACA
Source organism: Papilio glaucus (assembly GCA_000931545.1). Taxonomy (NCBI): domain Eukaryota; kingdom Metazoa; phylum Arthropoda; class Insecta; order Lepidoptera; family Papilionidae; genus Papilio; species Papilio glaucus. The sequence continues at coordinate 22,614 of JWHW01014483.1, forward strand.
TGTCTTACATATATATTATGATTCGTTCTACAGGGTTTCCCCTTTTAGAATAAATACGGTATTGACTACAAATAAGTGACTTATAAAACAATTATATTTAAATGTATTATTACATAAGCCGTAAAACATTAAGAAATATTTAAAATGGATATTAAATTCTTTAATATCAAACATTCAGTGTTTCTAAACCCTCTTTTAACATCCAAACATATCGCACATGCCCAAAAGTACTGTACATATAAAAAACCAGTTGAGACAAAACGCGACTTGCAAAAAAATTCTCAAATCCGAGTTATGTTAAATTTAGATTTAGAAAGTAACCATAGAGAAATGATAATGACATTTTTCTAATAATACCGATAATACAAATCACAAAGGTTTATGAAATCTCAAATTTTGTCTCGAATTCGGATCGAATTGAATGTAACAAAGTTCGGTACTTAAATTACCAGGTTTTTTATTTACAAATGTCGTGTGACATTTGTGTGTGTAACAATTTTCTTACATTATTACAAAGTCCTGTAAAAAACAGACAAAAAAGCCCTTCGACTGTGCAAGACGTTCTGGGGGAAAGGGTTTCTGTTTTTGTCTGTTCTGGGTTTTAGATTTTTTTAGATTAAGAAAATGAATAAAAATGAAAGTCATGTTTTAATTTAAAAACGAATGTTTTGTGTTATTTTAGTTTATTAGAGCACGTGCTACATGTGAACGAGTCGCTAATCAATTCTGGCGACTTCTTCTTCTATTCAGCGGACAGTCGTTTACTGCTGTACGTAGGCCTCCCCCATCGATCGGTCCCTTGCCGTCCTCATCCAGTGGACTCTCGCAACTTAGACCAAATCCATTTTGTGGGAGGCTTACCTACGCTGCGTCGATACCTGTACATGGCCGCTATTGCAGGCGACAAGGCCTCCTCAAAAAAAAATTGAACTTTGGTTTAAAATACTACAATAATCTACTAATAGGCCGTCAATGGCAGTGATTAAATAGTTTATTATAAATAATTACAATAATAAAATGCTTCTAAAGCGTTATAATAAATACCCTTAAATTACAACTCAATCTTGTATAGAAGGATTATTGTTTAATTGATATGGCAGAATTTTTAGACTTGCCATATCTAAAATATGTATTAATATTTGGTAACTTTTTTCACGAAATCTAAGATTATCAATTATGGCGTTAATTACCACGGATTTAAAAATATAGAATCGGCTTACATTTTTGAATACTCGTTTAGATTCAAAGTCGTACAGTTGATAGAAGAGTATAAATATTGGTCAAATAACAAACAACATCAATATTATATATGTTCAGGTAAAATGTGCAAAAATCTAGATCTTATAAGTGGAGCGTAACATAATAAAATATAATTATGCTTATAATAGTCAATTCCTATACCAATAATGTTATTTTGATTATCTGTCACATTTAACAGTTAAAAAAAATACAAATTTTGCTCAGTCAAATATAGTAACATATACTAACAGACTATAAATAACCGAAAGGCAGACTTAGAACACAGTTTCTATAATGGGCAAGGCACAAGCGGTTTACCGGATGTTAAGTGAGCCAAACCTAATACTTACAACTCCAAAAAATCTGTTGCTATTTAAGTATTAAAGTAAAAATAACAAGGATAACAAGCATATAGGGATATATTTCCCATTGGAGAGACAAACGTAACATCGAGGTAAAAATGTTTAAAATGAACATCACAACCTAGTTCAGAAGTAATACAAATGAACATTACCTGACATTTGTGTAAAAATTGTATCTAGCTATTTATAGGAAGACTGATTTGAGCCCGTAACCGACTATATGACAAACATCAAAGCTTAGTTTTTTAACGATACAGTCAGTTTTTATACGAACAGCAGTGACACACTCCGTTTTTGAATTATCTCTGTTTAATGAAAATTAAAAAGTTAAACATCATTTCGGAGCTATCAGAGCTCCACATATAAAACCTAACTATTGAAATAAATTATACAAACATAACGACCATTAAATGGGTAACGTAAGATAATATTAGTGCTGGATTTACATCAATAGATAAATGGCGAATTTCAAACACGAAGCCGTTTATCGAAGACCTTTACGTATTAATTGCAGTGTCCGTATGTCGCAATTCATACGTAGATCATAGATGGGTATAATAACTGTAACATAACTAAGCATATAACCAAAGATAGTACACATCTCCAGACACCTAATCTGCGGTCCAATCAATTTTTAACATTATTTGATGTCCGATTTTTTAAAATGTATTCTAGTAATTTTTAAAAACAATCTTTGAATAAACCTACAAATACATATGTTTTATTTTTTAAAATCTCGTTATTAAATATCGTTTATTATATTCCCCCGTTTGGGGTAACGTCATTACGCTACTCCCTATATACATTCCAGGGATGTTACGGAGCGCCGTATCCGAATTCAAAATTATCGAATATCCGAATTGAAATAAAAGTTTCCGATAAATACAAATTGGGGCGGACTCTTGATAAGATATGTTATGTTGTTTGAATTTGCATTTTTATTTAAATAACACTTAAAGTGAGTTGCTATGTCAACGACTGATTGTAAGAGTAGGCACTTCAAGGCGATGTTGGGCTCGGGAATTTCTAAACAGTCGGCATATTGTCAGTTGAACGAATTATTGACAATTTGCCGTTTCAATTCTAGGCACTTTATAGAGAGGCGACGCAGACAAGTAGAAATATTTATCAATACACATGAATATCTTTCTACAAAACGAACTTTGAGCACTGATTGGTCGAAATTTGAGTTCCACTTTTTTGATTCTTTGCCTGTCACTCTTTAGTAAGTCGCTAAACGTAAACAAACAAATGTGATTTTATTTTCGTAGCATTAGTAACTAAATTTATACACTACATTAAATAGTTAAACTAAAATTACACCAGTTATTTTCCAACATGACAAACAAGAATAAAATAATTTTCATCTTTATCACCTGGAATTAGACATTCCAAACAATATTACACAGGTTTCTTATACACTAAAATGATTTAAACAAAAAACATCGTTGACACCACTAACAATTATTATTTACCGTCTTCATTCATACTGTTGTCAAAATAAATATCAAGTTTAATTTAAGTTCAGTATGTAAAAGTAATCTATAATTTTAGGTACTACCGTTACGATAATACTTGAAAATAACATCACAAGAACATTGTTTTTGTTTACGTTTAGCAACAGCTTGCCACCAAACGAAAAGTGGATACGAGTTTCGATCAATCAACGCGGACGTTTCGTTTTGTCGAAAAACATTTTTATCATATTCACAATATGCCTACCGTACTTCGCCCCATTAGAAAGAGACTGGAAATGAAACGTCATATTGTCAATGATTCGTTCAACTGAGAATGTGCCGACCGTTTAGAATTTGCTTAGCCCAATTATAGTATCTACTCTGACATTCGGAAATCGGATCTAAATTTATGTGACTGATGAAATTATAACCTAGAAATAAAGTCAAATGACGACCTTTTCGTATCTTACTTTTATTTTACAGTTCTTTAAAAACCTGATATCCGGGTATCCAAAACTACCGAACAAACCAAAATAATTTCGTATCCGTATCTGATACAATATTATTCGTATATCCGTATCTGATTTCATTTCCATAACATCCCTAATACATTCGCGACACGCACACAAAATCAAACGGTCATATTATGCTAGGAGCCGAGAGCGACCCCACCTTCGTCATGTTATAAAACTTGAGAGTTTCTCCTTATATGTCCCTAATACAGACAAAAACGATCCCCAATCCCCTGATTTCTGATGCCTTTAAACTATGATGAATTATGAATTTACTTACGTCATAGTATAAAAGCTGAAGTTTATATATGGCACTCCAGGAACTATCTAAAACTGTTTTCTCAGTTATCTTACCCTTTCGAGGGTTGCTTTTTGTTGGTTGTCAACTTGACACATTAAAGGTATAAAAAGTACCTGTCGGAAAATTATTTCCAGATTGCAGTGATTCGCATAGAGCTAAAAATTGGTACATATCTTGGAAACACCATTACAAATAAAATATTAAAATCCATATCAATACCTCCGCTGCTTAAAAAAAAAAAGATGAAAGTCATATATTCTGGTTTTTGGCACTTTTCTGGTAAAAAGTTTTACCATAAAAAAGAGCAAACAAAATTTGTAGATCATACAATTAAATACAAAAATTGTCTCTTTATTTTTTTTTAACCGAAAATAGTGATTTCTAAAAGTTGAAGAAGGGATTTTCTACATACTAATATTCCTACGAAGAGCTAACGTTTGTGTTTCATTATGAAGCGATGCCTGTGGACTGTAAAATGTTTATATTTAGAATCCCAGCGTGGACAGATGTAAAGTAGAAGTGTTCTGCGTTTCGTCAGATGAGTGAGGTGCCTGAGGCCTAATTTCAGTCCTTTTCCCCTTCCCACATAAGGGATTGGATGGGAACGGGAAGAGGATTGGACGGGGAGGGGGTTAACGAAGAAAAGGAAGTGTCCTTATTCCTGTCTACGCCCTCCTCTGTCCATTAAAGGTAGGCAACGCAACAAATTTGGTTAGAGCGGATGTCTATGGGTAGCGTTTATTTAACATCAGATGATCCGCTTGCTCGTTTGCCACCTTATTCCATAAAAAAAGATTAGTTTCAGTGAGGGACGTCCGAATTCAGCTTTCACTGTTACTTTTGTCATAGCAACGATGTAAGTTTACATGATATATCGTTGCGATGAATTCTATACATGCTATGATCGTTTATCCATAGGAGGGATCGGTTACTCACACACAGTGAAACTTTCAACAAGGTTATTCAAATTCCGCCTTAACTGTTAGTTTGTAATAGAAAATGTAAGTTAAATTCAGCTTTTATACTACGACGTAAGTAAAATCATAGTTCATCATAGTTAAAGGACATCAGGAAGGGGGCTTTGCAACCCCTCACGGTGTCAGACAATGGACGACATAATTTATAACATTAATCAAAAATATATCTATATTAGGAACATACACATAGAAACTTTCAGGTTTTATACTATGACGAAGGTCAGAACAGTCTCGGCTCTCGTTACACACTCAATTCTCTCTCACACACTGATACCACTTAAATCGAACATCATTTTTGAACGTCGTTTTATTGAATTATATGGACCACGGTTTCTGGAGGTATATAAATCTATGCATATAATAACATTAACATAGTAAAATAAATATAATTAAAAAAGCATTAAATGTCATATTACAACGAATGTCTTCTCACTAGAATGTTATATCAAATTCGACTACAATCTAAATGGTGTAAATAAATCTTATAATAATGAACATTTTCTCTAACAATATGCTGTTACAGCCGTCTATAAGGCAAGTGAACTCGCGTTCGTTTATATGTCTAATATTCTAACAATATATTTAAATTTAAAAAGTTATTGACACGTTTAAAGAGATGAATGTTTTATTAACGATATTGGGCCCTTGATTACTTTAACAAAGTAGCTGTAAATATAAGAAAGCCAAGGCAATACAAAAGAACTGGGAAGTGACAATATAGGGTATTAAAGTATAAAATAAAATGTTCAGACTTCAATTTAAAATTAATAATCATAAATGTTAATAATTTTATCACCATTATGGTAGGACAATTACCAAATGAATAAAATATTTTCAATAACTGCAACAGCCAATAATAGTCAGTCGCAAAAAACTCTGAGAATCAATCTCTGAGAATAAACCTCTGTAATGTTAAAGAAAATAAAACATGGGCTCAACTCTATAAGTAAAATTCGCAAGGCAAATTTGCATGTAAATTTCCAATTGGTATAAAATTGAAGTGAAATTTTATGATTTATTAATGTATGATGTTGAATGATTGTGTTGACATTTTTAACAAATATAATATTAATCTAAAAAATGATAATTTAAAATAAAAAAAAGGTAGAAAAAGATTAAGCATTACTATTTCGCACCAAACATTTTTTTTGTAGGTTAAATAATATATTTTTCTATATTTTGTACATTACAACAATGTAAAAATTAACACATTAGGGTATATATGTTTATAGGATATATGAAATAAATATGTATATTTTCCATATTGTATAAGTTAAAATATAAATGTATATCGATTGGTTTTTGTATAAAGTCAAATATGGAATTCATAGCCAACAGTCATTGATTGCACGTGTGAAAAACACACCTTTATATTTTGTTTTAAATTAAAATTTTTATGACAACCACTATGTCCAAAACCGTTGTTTAATTTTAATCTATTATAAATTACTTCAACTAAGTTGTAAATAAAGGAACAACGATATGTAGTGCCGTTTGAAAGTTAGAGCTACAGGGTGCTAAATTATATGTGATATGAGTTGTTTATCGTGACTTGTTTTAGTCAGTAGGTGGGTCCATGGCGACTATGATTGCTTTCATGACTGCAGCGGCTGCTAGCGCGGCGTGCGCCTGCCACTCCTTGCCACGGGTACCGTCGCGGTAGTCTGAAATACCTGCGAGAAAATAACACTCTAAAAACTACTCATATATATACTGTACAAAGAGTCATTCAAGTCAAGTATTTTATAATGGTTAAGAAAATTGTAATACATTTAATACGTTTAATGATTTTAACGTCTCATATTAATGAGGAAGACATAAAGACGTATATTTAAATTTATCTTTGTATAATTTTTATGTAATAAACAAATTTATTATTCTATGTACATATATATTCTGAGAATGTGGTGAAAAC
>JWHW01014483.1:32026-48252 GCA_000931545.1 Papilio glaucus
GCACCTTTTATGATAATCATCAGATATTGTTTTACGATTTTAAGCGGGGGAGAACAACCGTCTTTGATGAGGATTATCGAAGTCGCCCAATTGAGGTGACTACAGAGGATATGGTTAAGAAAATTGAAAATATCGTTTTGGCCGACCACCGAAATTAGAAATCGTTGACGAGGTAAACGTTTCAATCGACCCGGTACAAAACATATTGGTAGAAGAGTTAGGGATGGAGAAGTATCGGCGAGATGGCTGCCGCATTACTCACGGAGGAACAAAAACAGAATCAGCTGGCTTCTTCGGAGCAGTGTTTGGCCGTGTTCAAACGTAACCCGAAGGGGTTTCTGCGTCATTTCGTGACCGTAGGCGAAACGAAGTATGACTCCCACGATGCGGAGTGGGGGAAGACACTGGCTGTTCGCTCACACACTACAGAGGGGGAGTACAGTATAATGTTCTAAACCCCCTTGTGTAACCTACCTTCCTGTCGTGCATAAAACGAAAGCACTTAGCCAAAATAATTCTGAAACTCGTCGTATTACTCAGCTACATCTCCTAAAGTGGTGACCCCGACGTGATTCGCATACCAAGAAAAAGCTTCCTTGGTTGCCTGAAGCTTAAATAGATCCGAAGAAAAAGAAAACAAAGGATGTCCACCGAAGAAAACATCGGCACACAGCGGGCTAGCCACGCACTTTCACAAGAAGTCGGTGGCATTATCCTGTCACTTCGAGTACGTCCATACTACAACAACATATTATAGGAGCGGCTTATATCATTCTATGAAGAAAGCGAAGGACGACAATTTCAAGAAATGGAACTTGGCGATCAAAAACCCAGTCAGTTGCTCAGCCGATAAAGTTCCCGATTTCGCGCTCTGATTAATGTGGATGAATCATCATCCACCGCAAGTTCGCTCTGTACTTGTCGTTAGCGACACCATCAGTAAGACCGCGACATTCGACAAAGTCGCTCTTCTAGCCGACACGATGCTGGACCAAAGTCAAGAAATATCCGCCGCGTCCGCAACTCCGTCAACACAAAGAAGCAGCGATGTTCAGTTCATCCTTGAAGAAATAAGAAAATTGAGCCTAGAAGTCGCTGAACTCAAAGCAACGCAGCATAGTTACACTACACACAGCCGTTCGGGCAACAGATCCAGCGTGCCACATCGCTATAATTCACACATGCGAGGTGAATCCTCCGTCACCGAACACACTCTCTCTCTGTTAGTGCCTCTCTATTACTAGAGGTCAACCGCCGTATGATGGGCCATACCCTGTGTTAAAAAGAAGCGAGAAGACGTTCACAATCAAACTGCCAGGACGGGAAGTCGTCATCTCATAGATCGCCTTAAGCCGGCATACACTCTAAAGGACTACGACAACACTATATCTACCAAAAAGAAGCAAACAAGATCTGATCATCAAACCGACTGTACGCTTTGCTTGAAGGGGAGCAAACTTGTAGGGAAAGATACTGGCTGTTCGCCATTATACTGTACTCGCACATTATACTGTACTCCCACTCCGCAATGTTCACACATGCTCCCACATTATACTGTCCCACTCTGCAATGTGTGAACATTGCAGAGTGGGAGTACAGTATAATGTTCTATACACCCTTGTGTAACATACTTTCCTGTCGTGCATAAAACGAGCGCACTTAGCTAAAATAAATCCGTCAGTTCTGGAACTCGTCGTATTACTCAGCTACGTCTCGTAAATACATATTAACCTTCCTCTTGAATCACTCTATCTATGGGTGAAAATCTCTTTGAAATCCATTGCGTAGTTTGATCTAAGGGAACAGAACAAACAGCGGAAACGGCTTTGTTTTATACTATGTAAAGAAATAATAATAGATTTAAGTTTAATCCATACTATATTATAATTCCGAATTAATTTATAGTTCATAAATCAAATACACAGTTGTTTGTTCTGTTACCACATATGTTTTACCGTGTTTTATTTTTTTAATCATTGTATTAAAAAAATAAGTCACGATAAGCAGACTCTGAAGGAAATTAAGATTGTTAATTTGACACAAGAAGCCTTGGAAAAAAAATCTGCGATCTGAAGGATTTATTTTATGCAAACGATGTCTGGAGCACCAGCACCAATTAATTTACTGCCTCCATTTTAATCGCGTACTAAATATAAAGTATCTCGGTCCAATATGTGGCTCCGTTCCGCTTTTTTCAGACTCTATTGCTTCTACTTCTATCCACCTTTATTGAGGTGTCATAATTAAAATGAATTACTATATTAAATGAAACATACTTATCATTCAAATCCGGTGCTGGCGTTGAGACCACGACGTCTCCGAGTCGCACGTGGCGCGAGTAGTCAGTGTAGTGCGGCACACCGCCGCCTACGCCCACCAGGAACACATATTCCACCTGAAGCCATAAAAAATCTAAGATTAGAAAAATTAGTGTTCAGATTTTTTTTAAGATTTGCTGATTCATGGTGGAAGTCACAACCCTAGAAGGGTTTATACGTTTATACTATTGCTAGTAAATGTAAGGTAGGTTAGCAAAGTCTATTTCTGGCTAAAAACAATTGAAAAACTATTCGGAAGCAAATAATTAATTTCGCGATGTACAAAAATATTTACATACTTTACATACAAACCAAATCTAAATACTTAAAATTAACTAGACTTCCACCTTCAATGAAAACAAAAAAGAGTCATACGAAAAAGAAGCTGCGTTGTCACTTTGTAAAAAATCACGATGTTTGAATCGTCCATTTCACAAAAGAAATTATATTGATATTAAAATCTTAAACGGTCTTTTGAATACTCTAATTGACCATTAATGAAATCGGTTTTATTTCCCAAAAAATTCTATAAGCTAATTTTAAACATGCGCAAAGCGTTAACTGATAGCATATAAATGATCAAACATGTTAATTAATTGTTAATTGCCTAATTTGCGGTTCTACTATAAAAAATGGATAGTTGGAAAGCAAACGGCAAACCGAGATCACAAATAATTCTTGTATTAATGTATGCCTCCAGTATTAATTATTTTGGAAATATAATTTTCCAACTGCATTTAAATTATAGAGCGAACGAGCGTATCTTTGGCATTCAATAACGCACGGCTATTTTAAGCCAGCTCGTATCAATCGAATTAACGTATGTCAAGTGCCAGTTTAAAAGCGAATATGCAAACGCTTTGTTTGATCACGGCCTATATAATATTTGTTTCCTACAGACGGTACCGTTTTGACCCCTAGAACACTCTTCTGTTAGAATTCTATATAATACTAGAGGACACAACGCGAGTGGAGACTTCCACGGTCCTTACGCCTGTTCAAGAATCAAGGCTGGAGCGACCAAGTTATGGCTCACGAGCTTGTCCATATTTCCACAATTGATGTGGATGCCACGTTTACTAGTAAAAAATATTATTAACACGCTAGTATGATCTAGACGTAAAACTAAAAAAAATCTCTATAGTGGCGCTGTACGGATCGAATAATCAAACGGGGTCAAGAGCAAGTATTAAAACTGGCGTGGAGCGAATCATCTGAGGTGGTGCCTCTTTGTGTACGGCCGTAGAATAGCCGATTCGAAAAAAAAATAAAATGTTTGGTCTAAATTTGAATGCATTTATTACGGTTGATTTATAGTGCTTTATATTTTACTGCCATGTTTCAGATACATGTTATACATCTTATTTACGACAGTGTGCGCGTGAAACTATTCAGATAAATTAGACACAAGTGTTGATACGCAACTTGTCTTTATACATACTAACATATGCCCGGCTTATAATTGGATTGATAGTCAGTGACGTCACTGGGACTAAGAATAAGTGAAAAATAAATTGTATTTGTTTTGTTTTATGGAAGAAGGTGGCAAACGAGCCAGCAGATGTTAAGTGAGCGCTACCATAGACATCCGCAATAATGTAATAAATGTGTTGCAGATACGTTGAATACCTTTAATGGACATACGATGTACGAGTTAATCGATTTATCGAGTTGTATACGAGTTATACGATTAATCGAGTTGAACCAGCTGTACGATTAGTACGAGCTCTACGAGTTATCGATTAATCGAGTTGTACAATTTAATCGATAAATAAAGTTGTACGAGTTGATCGATTAATCGAGTTGTAAAAGATAATCGATTAATCAAGTTGTACGAGTTGATCGATAAATCGAGTTGTACGAGTTTTACAAGTTGAAACCATATATCTTGAGCAGAAATAGCCCAAAGAAGAACATTCTGAATATCCTTCTCCAAAAAGCATTTAGGTGATCAATTTAACCAATGGATTTAATATTCACTCACAATGGAGGAAAACAAATGCATTAGGCATGAGTTTTCATAACGCCGCTCAAACTCTCCTTGCCAATGTTTTTCTAATAAACACAACTAGTTGTTAACCGACCTGACATGAATTAAATAAAAAGTTGAGATTTTTTTCCTTGACAGCACTGTAACAATTGAAAAATCAAATGGATTGATGGCGTTTCATAAATTCGCGTTCAAAGAAAATACACCTAAGAAAAGTTAAAAAGTAACTATCCTATCTAAATACAAAATGACATTCCCACTCATCTCTCTCAAAATACCGGCTTGAAATACGTGGCGGTTTAATGTAGTGGCAGTAGCCAAATATCAGCTCGAGTCGAGCGATATGTACTGATATAATTGAATGCTGAAGAATTTATAAACATATAAAGAACATTCAATAAACTTTTAAGTCACTATAGTTTAGTGGATGAACCGTCCAAATATGGCGAGCCTGGATCGAATCTCAAGTCCCCATCTGACAAGTGAGGCGGCAAGCCTTCCTTCTGCCACGTTGACATAAATAAACATTATTAATGTTGACTTCAGATATTTTAAGCGAATAAAACTATATAAAAACCATCAAAACATTTATTTATTGATATTGGAGAGATACACTTCGGCATTTAATGACGTCATAAAATTCCAGACACGCATAGTCATTCAGTCTAAAAATATGTGATACATGAATGTTCAGTTACAATATTCTTATACTCGCATTACATTGTTACGGCTGGTCGAATATTCACCTAAATCACAAGACCACGACCTAGTAACATCGCCTACTAATAAAAAAACGAATCTAATAAAGAATAAAATGGATGTTTTTCAATTCTGATTATAACTTTTATAATAAAACATAAACTAAACGAAAAGTGCATAAGTCGTCAAGCTCTCAAGATGATAATCCACTGATTAAAAAAAAAAACAGTTATCCACTTGGCACGGCTCTGGTCTGCACAAAGTCCTCAAGCTCTCACGCCGATAATAAAAATAAAAAAGTGCGTGTGAACTCCGACGACGACTGGAGTTTACTCCATACGATTATAAAACATAGATTAGTAAATAAATGCATTTTTTATATTACTTAAAGCACGCATAATTTTTACAATGAATTAGTCAAAATACATAACAAAGCCATCAAAATAATAATCCGCGATTTTATTGGCGGCCATACTGAATTTTCATTTTTTAAATTTGTACTCTATTCTACAAGTCAAGCCTTTTCATTTATTACCCATATAGGAGTTGTGAAAAAAATATAATCCACCATTTTCTTGGCAAACATATTGAATTTGCAATGATACTGAATATATTAAACTGTATGATCATCGGAACTAAATGTGTGTACTAAATATCAGATAAGGGGAGAGCTCCTTACCCCCTTCCTGTTGACAGATTGCGAAAGATAGGTTGAGCATGAGATAGACCTAACGTTTTTCGTGTACTTTTAGTTTGATTTTACTCTTTATACATTTTCATACCCTGGACTTAAATATGAAAATTGATTCTGAAGAAGTAAACAAACTCCAATAAAAAGTAATTTTAGTTTTCTACTTTGCACGGGTTTGGCCTTTACATTTTTCTCAACCTAGCCTACGCTTAGACGCTTGTTTTTTAAGAATCTTAATGTGACTAGCTGAATCTTTTATATGCACCCTAACGGTTTCATAAGTGGTTTTCCGTTCGAAATTGAGCGATTAAGTCGCAAGTAGGAACATACAAAAATAAAGGTTTATCGATTATGAGTGGCTAGCGTTCAGGAAATCGACAAATCTGTATTAATAGCACGGATAGCATCGAGATAACCAACAACTTGAATTTTAAATGTATGACATCATATATATATCGGAATGTAGCATGCGTTGTATATTTAACCTCTGTATATTACAAGTATTTACATTTATTAAAATAAGCTGATGCACGCAGCAATTTTTGTAATTTGATTTCGCGTATAATAACTTCGAATTATAAGTAATATGTGCCGAAAAGTTGTTATTGATAAAAAAGATGTAAATTAAGGGCTTGTGTATTATTCTATACCTTTCAAAGTTTATTTTCATTCCCTATGTCATTTTATGTATCTCTGACAATGTGTGTATAAAATTTCACGATGATCGATTGAGTCTTTGAGGAAATTATTATTATTATTATTAGGAATTAAAGCGTAACAAACAAACTCACATTCGCATTTATAATATCAGGTAGGGTATACATATGTATATGGATTTTGTGTACGTAATGTTTGGTTGGACATGATGGATATCAATTTATAAAGTTAATATCTTAAGAGATGTTTATCAAAGAAAGAAATAGGTTTATTAAATTTGACTTCGCCAAATTGTTAATGGTGATCAACGGCCGTAATAAGAACATTTACGGCCCACTCAATAAAAACGTATTCAAAAAATGACATACCTTCTGGAATATTCCGAGCAATCTCGTTGTAGTATTCCCAGCGGCGGTCATCGCTTCCCTGGTGCGGCCCACTGACGGCAGCTTTGTGGTCACCACTCGGTGCATGCCAATGGTACCCAGAGTATAGACGTTAGACTCGCCTGAAAAAATAATACTAATAATCATAGCCCACAAGTTAAGTAAACTAAAATTGTATAAATCGTTTTGGTGATAGCATATCGACTGTGCTTGCAAGAAGTGTTTAATCTCAACCGCATTAAACCATCAAAAATCACAAGTGACAATAACGAGTATGTCGGCGAATTTTACGAACTATATCGTTTACGAATTTAATTTATTCATTCTTGTACTGCTAATGTTAAAAAAGAGAACGTAAAATACGTATATTCGTAGCAATAAGTTTTATGTTTCCACTTAAACAATATCTGCATAGACTTATAGACATTCCAAAAACGGTTTACGCCCGGAAACTCATTACGTCCAACTAAGAAAACTCGTAAAATATGCGCTTCATATGGTGATTGTAGCATACTGAATAACCACACCCAATCTAATGACGTACGTTGGCATCCCTTTTGACAAACAAATTTAAGCCTCAGCCGTCACCCATATAAATAACTGTTGAAGTCCAAATATATGTAACTTCTGATATTATATTCCATTTCCCTACGTACCTCCTATGTAAAGAAATGGAAAAAAAATTACACGGAAAGACAATTGGGCTGCCTGTCAAATGTTTCGCCGATTTTATTCGATTCGCCGATTCGACTTTAGAATTAATTTATTACTGAAAAAATAGTAATAAATTAATTTCTCGCTATTGGAGAATATCAAGAGCAATCTACAAACCAACTCTAAGAAGCCACCCATAATAAATCAATTGTGATCATTACACAGTGGTTCTTCGCATATTTACATAGAGTGCTGAAACGGGGAAATTAGCAGCCGATTAGTGAAGAATTTTTCACGTTTATCATACGTTAAATTCCTCGTCTTGTGGAACTTTATAATGTACTAGTTGTTGCCCGCGACCTGGTATGCGTGGATATTTTGATGTAGGTATATGTGTGAGAACTGACGGCCTAATTAAAATATGATCGTCGATGATAGAGAAACCTATAAAATGCTTTAGGGTTCTGCAATTGGCGACATAAAAATCAGACTATAATAATCTGTCTCTGTTACTAATTTCATCCAGACCCGTTCAGCCGTTCTGGACTGATTGAGTAACAAACATCCGCCCTAAATTTATAATATTATTAAAATGCCATTATAGGTAAGTAAATACTTATTAGCTGCATCTGCTCTTTCAGTCTGTATTCTTTCTCCGATTCACCCTTTAACTGACACTATTAAGGTTTTACAATTCTCCCCGATAGAATAACAGCTTTTATAAGGTTGTTTGAAAATTTTTGAAAATTTCTAAATCTCATCATTGCGACACTAATGAAGCTACAGTTTATATTGTAGTATTTTATAAGCATGTAAATGTAATGAAACAGTATTTACAATAACATATTCTGGAACTGGGGAATATATAAACGCTTAGTATATAAATATTAGGAAGTCTATATTGATATTTCAAGGGCTCGAACAGATAAAATAAGTAAATAAACGAATTCCGTTCGCGTTATCTAATTTCCCTTTTTTGTTAATCTCTTGTGGATTTTTACATACCAGGAAATTTTTTTTGCGTATAAATATTGAGGATAGCTCACGACTTCTTACAGTTGGTTTACCACCTATTCGATATATTTGTATGTGTGTATAATTTATGAAATAATATTTGATATTGTGTATGAATACTTATTAAGTATATTTTTATAACTCTCATTTAAAGTGGTGTTTAATGAAATTTTGTTAAACACAAGAACGCATCATGGACAAGTATCTCATTGTACATGGGTAGGTAGATAATAATGATAACAATTAATTAGAGATGGATTGTAGTTACGTAAACAAACGACCCATTAGATCTCAGGGTTCATTTCACTGTAAATCCTACTCCAGTATGATGAAGATATTGATGGGCAAGTTCGTGTAATATTTCTCAATATACAGATCTTGCATAATGAATATTAATTGTGGGTGGACGGTATCATTCAAGTTGATAGAACTCCCGATAACAATGGCAATCAAATTGGCTCCTTTTCCTTAACATCTACATGTAATATATAAAACAAAATAAATATGTGTACGATGTAAAGCAAGTCACATACAATTCAAAACTACAAATGTAGCATTATTTTTCTACGGTAGCTTAGATATGTGCTGCCAGAGTTTTAAACTCTCTGATGCACCATTTTATTTTGTCTTTAAAAATAAATTAACTCTCTAATACTATGTTTTATAGTAACCTTGACGAGGCATCCGATTTCAACTTTGATCCAAGGGCTTACTAATCTAAGTTAGGAATATGATACATGGTTTTATTAATTATTGTTTCGGGTTTTTCGTAAATTACTATTTACAAAACCAACCTAGAACGATCGTGTAAACCATATGATAATCGATTACTTATTCGACTCTGGTAGGTGATTACTACTGGAATTGAAATGTGTTAAACTAACTGAATCATTTGTTTTATTTTATATTTAAAATTATTTATTCCATGTACGTATTTCAATTATTAAGATAGGTGTCAGATCATGACGTCAATGGGTATTTTGAGTTAAATATGACTAATTCTACAATATTTTGAATTTCTTTGTTGCTTAATACATTAGTAACAATGTGTCAGTATTACAATTGGCGCAGAACGTGTCACATCGACAATATTTTCATTGCAATGTTTCATAAGTAAAGTGTTGAAAAGCGTTTGAGATTTAATATTGTTTTAATGTCGGCCTCGTACTTTATTTTGATTTATTATCATAGGATTTAATAAATTGGTAAGCACAACACTTTCATTTTAACTAGAATATGAAGCACACCTTTGGTAAGATAGTATGAAATAATAATTAAAATACAAGTACAATTGCGTAAACGGGATAAAAATGGCTTGTCAACAGGTTATTTTAAAGTCTGTCATTCATCTTCGCTCTTAAAGACTTGATTCTATATAATAATAACTTAAGCTGTTTTACAGCATATTCAAGAAAAAAAAATCAGTAGTAGATAAATTCAGTCTCTGTGACCTACGGCAAGAATTACTTTTATTATCATAAAAAAATATAAGTCGCTATAAGTTCATTGTCAAAAGCAAAGTCAAAATAAAGATTTTAAATGATTACTTAGATATCTTACACCAGTGATATTTTTTTTAATTTAAAAAATCTTTTTTTTTTATTAATCTGATACTTTTATTACTTCAATTAATGTAATATTTATTAATTAGTTTTAAAAAGTCTAGAAGCGAGTGTACATCATCTCTGCCTACCTCTGTTGATTGAATCGAATTGAAGTGTGCGAGTGCGCACTTTTTTAATATAAAAACTTTTGTTTATTAGTTATAGAAAATGACTCGCACAATAGTTTATACAAAAACAACTAACACACTATATTTGTATACGTTATTATGATTGGCGTACCACATAATTGAATGTCCATGACCCTGACATTGTTATCTTAAATCTGAATACAGGTTATTTATTCTACGCACCCAAAGTTGGTATCTTTTTAGGTTAGTAAAACGGGTTAGAATAATTTAATCGTCATAATAGACATTAATATTTTATCACGTGGTACGGGTTCCGCATGTTGATGTTCAATTTATAAATTATCTTACACTTATCGCAGATTACCATGAAAAGGAATGTCAACTGACTCATAAAATGTCTGTAGTATGTTGTCTAAATATTAATAGCAAATTAATTTTGAATTTCATATCTTTGTACATAATATTTACATACAATAAAATTACTACAGATTTGCTTTCGATAGTATGGTAAAAGAGAAATCTCCCGTTACATTTGAGCTTTTTAATATAATACTAGCTAGATGTGGACCCAGCTTCGCTCTGCCTTGTAAACACTGTCCAGGTAAGTGTATTTTGGGAAGATGTTTAGAATTCGATAAATGTTTACTTTCAAGGGATTTATCGTTCAAGGCCTAAGGCATGGCTGGTGCCCTTGAAATTTTATTTACGGCTTTTTTTCTTGAATTCGCGTTTTTTCAAGAATAATAACGATATGTTTTAATTTAAATTAGAAATAATTATATTATTGAAATCGTTAGAGCCGATAAAAAGCAAGCAAGCAACTCACAAAATTTTAGGTAGCCACCAATCCCCATCAACGTGACAACAATCAGAAGAGCTAAGGACATTTGGGAAATAAATTGTAAGAGTTTCCAAATTCTCCTTCTCTCGAATAAGCTATAAACAATTGCTAAATCTATTTATCCCAACTAGGCTTTTTTAAATAAAAATACAAAACGCAACATTGAAACAAACATCCTATTTTTATTATTTCACGATTGATTTAACAACTCATTCCTATGTACTATGTACACACCGTGAATAACCTATGTCACAAGGCTAGTTCGTTTTCATGTCACGCTTCGTCGGACTTGTGAATTCATTCCGAGCTCAAGAAAAAACAAAAACACCGGATATAGTTTTTAGTAAAGTTTCTCCAGTTAACGGTAATAAACATTGACATTATAATAGAGTTGTATTTCTTGTATCGCCTAACAACAAGATATATTGTTTTCTAGTTATGATTACCACTTACATATATTTATGAACATATTTATACAAAGTAATAGACAAAGTTCAGAAGTTCGTACTTTTTATGTAAAAATTATATAACAAACAGAAAGTTATGTTAAATATTACAAATTTATCAACTAATAGAAAAATACGTACTATACTGCACGGGCAAAAGAGTTGTTTATAGTACTAATGAATAACACATATTAAAAAAGGAAGAAAGTTTCAGAGTGATTACAAATACAAAAATTAAAAAAAAAAATATACACTCACGCCCGTAACCCAGAGGGGTAGGCAGAGAGCATGTATTTACATTTGGCGTGATCCTGGCACACCTCTCTTGCTTCTTCTACATTCATAGATCTACGCCATACATGCTCGTCGGTTATGGGTGCTCCTTATATCGCCCTTTTTTAGTATGCCTCCATCTGATCGATATAAGTTTTCCTAGGGCGTCCCCTATCAACACTGCCACTCACTTTTGCTAATAATATAATTTTTTATATTAATAATTACGTTCGAAACAATACGTAATAATTTATTCGTAATTATAATTGTAATCGGAGTAAATTGTTTGACATTAATTTATAAGTAAATGGCTTCAGTTAAACTTTGCGGAGCCCTAATGTTGGATAGATTTAATAACTATTTATAAGCGCTCTAAAGTCACATTCAATCAATCATATCCAACGATAGATCGTCTTTAATTATTTTGTAACTTTGAAAACACTTGTGTCCTTGTGTATTGCAAAAGCAGTGTTTTTTTGTATTTATCTATTATTCAACAATAATAAAATATATCGTTTATCAATGTAAGTAAACGACAAGAAAGAAGAACGATAATATATTTGTATACCATATTATAGTATAGCGCGTATTAATAAGAGTGTAAAAACGAAAAACTCTCCTCTACATAGTTTATCAATATAATTCGATACGGAACTACAGTTGGTTGGTAAGAACAAGTTTTCTCAGTAACAGTGCGGTGACAGCCACATAACAGTAGTGTATGTATGAATGAACAATCTGCTCCGCAAACGTTCAAACAGAAGTCTCGCAGCTCACGCGCAGAGACGTGCTAGCCGTTAAACCGGAGGTTTGTGCAGTGACTTTGTGTTTGTTTTCTTGTTACGTCATGATGAAACCAAAATACACCTTTGATTTGGTCATTTAAAGCACACCTTTGATTGAATAGACGCGTCTTTTTGTGGAATCGTACCTATATTCAGAAATAGCCGAAGATGCTGAAAGCTTGTTGGGAATGCATCGCTGGGTATGAATTAATAATTTGTTTAGAAACGTTAACGACTTTACATTTCTAATAAGTCATAACAAATCCTTTTTTTGCTAAGTTGCAAAATTCCTAGACGTAATTTTTAAATGTCAATGTCAAGTCAAGCGTACCGTTTATTATACAGTGACGTAGTTAATGTTTACTAATCGAAAACAATGTCGTCTTGTCAATAACTTAACATATAGTAAAACATATGATTACTGAAATAAAATACAAGCATTAGGGCAAAAGATTTAGTAAAAAAATTGTTTTGGATGAATAAAAACGGTTTAGGATACAGTGGTATTTTAGGTTAGACTACTTTTTGCTAAATATTAAAAAGTGTATTTCATAACGGTTCACGTTATTATTTACACGGTGTATTTCAAGTATTTTTGTATAACGTAAGTTAGGTAATTGCTTAAAACGCATTGACTTTTATAGATCCCGTGTAGAAAATGCAGAAGCGGATAACGTTAGTGTTCGACTAAATGGTAGCAGTCAGAGAGCTCCCCCTTGGCCAGTATCCCAGTTAAGAAACGAAAAAATGTTTATCTTACCAAAGCAATTGAGTGTAGGCGATCAGATTACTGTTGCTGGCAACATGATGAATAACCCACAAATGTAAGTAAAATTTCAACTAACCATACTATAACAATGTTACTTAAAAGTGGTTTTGATCTTAGCAATATGAAAGTGTTAAAGTTAAAATGTGTAATATTTATAACTTTGGCATATAACATATCAGTAACTTAAAATTATAGATATGAATTTATCAACAAGTTAAATCCCAAATGTGTGGGTGCCTTGTCTACTGCAATTCATTAAGTGCAAATCTTTATAAGCAAGTTATTTTCTTGTATCTGAGCATCCAGAAAATAAAGCATACATTTTTGATTATAATATTGAATTGCATATTTAGCCAACTTTATTTCATGCAACAATATGTTAAGATAATGAGTATTATTGCATATAAATTCTAGTCAGAAATTTACTAGCTGACCAGGAGTTGAACAGATCATTATATTTTTCCTTTGACTTCTAAAACATATAAGAAATACATGAATTTCTTTTGTTTTACAGATTGACAGTGAGTCTATTAACGGGAGGTATGTCGCCTGACTATCAAAATATTGCCTGCCAATTACAAGCTACATTTCCATCCAACCCAACAAATCCAAACCGCTTGCTACTAAAAGTAATTCAAAATGGGTATGATGAAACAGTCCCTGGAGATTATCAAACTTTTCTTGCTACAGAATTGTTCACAGGTATTTAAGTGCAATTTCATTCATTATTGCTATTAATTAAGACTATTTAAGTTTATGATAAATAACATTTACATTGGTTCTTCTTCAAAAATATCACATCATTTGCAAATCAACTTCCAAAAACAACATCATAAAAGTGAATCTGTGCAATTGTAAATATAAATCTATCTACTAAGGAAACTAGAAAAAGCAGTTGGAAAATTGTTGTGCCGTGTTTTAAAGTATTTGCTATAGCAGTTATCAGTTAATTTCATTAAAGCTGATTTTTAGACCTTAAGGGGAATTTATTGTGATAAACACAGCTTGAAGAATAGAAGATGGCAAATGAGCAAGCGGGGCACCTGATGTTATGGGACCGCTACCCATAGACATCTGCAACAAGCAAATGAGTCACAGATGCATTGCATTACCAACAGAGGAGGGAAGTTTTTTCCATCCATCCCCACCCTGTCTCATACCATCCTATCCTCTTCGCCTTCCCATCCTATCCTTATAACGAAAGGATGGGAAAGGGAGGCCTGAAATTAGGCTTCCAGCACCTTACTCATTAGATGAAACGCATACTTCTACTTCACGCCTGGCTGCTTTATGCATACGTTAGTTTAAAACATATTAAGAATAATGCAATTAAGTCTGATCATTATAATAATTACTCAATTATTTGTACATTTCAGACCTGAGCTTCAAGTTTGGTTTCTCAATAAGAGTAAGTGGAAATTACCAGAGTGGGCACATATTGGAAATTTATGTGGGCGAGTCATATTTCGAACAAGTAACATTAAAACACAATATAGATGATATAAGATTCTTGTCGTTGAGTGGTGATATTGCAAAAGTTGAAGAACTAGAGTTTAAGTTTGCATGAAAACTGAACAACACAGTGAATATAATCTGCTTATGTACTCAAAGTACACATCATTTGATACTTATAATTACAAAGAACTTGTAATAAATTATATTATTCTTTTTACTATTATGACCATTTACATTAATTATTTGTTGTATTGATGTTGTATGATTTTCAGTAACTATACTCCATTCCATAAACCAAACAAGCTATGCAAAAATGTATTTTATATACTGAGTGTTGTATCTGAATGAATGATGAATGAACAGAATGGAAAAACTGTTTTGTTTAGTTGTAATACCAGCCATAATAAATTATTCATCCTTTATTTTATGACCTATTATGAATAAGGCATAGATAAGATTATGCATTTATTTTAAAGAATTACTTTATCTTTGTTAATACAAGGTTGTTGAGTTTTGCCTTTTATTATTAATTTCCATTTAATTATTATGTATTTGCGTCAGATAGCTAGCTTTAAGTTTCGTTATCCCACCATCATCAGCAAATACAATTTATCTTTTTTTTTGTTATGTTTTTAAGTAACTTTATTCTCATTAATCACTTTGTAATGAGAATAATATTACTAACTGAGCCTATGGTATTTCAAGTATTATTTAGTGGAATTTTTGCGCAGCTATTTTATATTATCTCTTGATGAGTAAATAAGTTTGTGTTTAACAATGATTTTAGGTAGGGTTTACAAACATCACTTTTTTGTAAAGTATTGTGACTAATATTAATATTTATTTTATATTAAATAAATAAATTATCATCATAATGGTTTTATCATTTGTAATTATGGCAGAAAAGATATTTTAAATTGTCTACACCGATTTTTCTCCAGAATGTATATGGAATATTTAAAACATTGGTAGCTCCTAGAGGGCTTAACCCCCTTTTCCTCATCATCAGAATTCTTCCATAACAAATTTTAACTTGATATTATTCTAATTAAATTTCTTTTCTACATTATACTACCTTGTTCAACAATATAAAATGTGTGCTTTTAGATTTTACCTTGCTAAAATGGGATCAAGCGGAGGACGGAGGTCAAGGTCAATAATAATGTCAATAAAATATGTGTGTTGAACTCTTTTGCCACATGGTTGAAAACTGCAGCAATATTAGTTTAATATTTGTATATTATTATAACACAAGCTCATTGGTAACACATCATAACATAACATAACACATGTAATATTATATAATACATGTAATATATAATAGTATGTAATAATAGTAAACGTAAAATATTAGGTCCTTACATATGAAATTGGCGTTTTTCGTACTGGCCACTTTAATCACGAATTTCTCTTCTTTGGTAAGGAATTTCAAATTCAAATTTGTACAGCCATAGACTCATGTATTTGTGCTTCGATGACCGTCATTCATTTGTTTTTTTTTTTCTTCTGTTTACGTCACTCATTTTACAAAATGGAAAACTTAAAATATCGCATT
>JWHW01014483.1:55958-68040 GCA_000931545.1 Papilio glaucus
GTGTCTAATTACATTTTCGTCAAATATATGCGTTATTATCTCATAGTCTCACTTTTTTTTCTGTTCCGCTAATTGTGCCGGTGTGTATATATTAAAAAATTATATACATAAAATTAGTATGCATAGTGACAGGTCATGTATAGTGTGAGGATTTCTAAATTATGTTTGAGTGGATAATTTTGTTAATATGTTCACTTAGTATTTTAAATAAACTTCCTTTCTTCCTTATTAAGCTTATAATATACAAGCTAATATTATATTTATGTAAAATAGTCGGGAACGCAATGTAGATGCAAGTGAATCCTCTGCGCAAATTGTGAGAAAAAAAGCAAATAGGGAGGAGTGGACGTGGATAGTGAAGCGGTTACTACAACTACTTCATAACCAAAATCCGTCTGTCAAGACTAAAAATGAAGAAGGGAGGAATACTTGAATATCCAAGAAACACATTTTTATTTTAATTCCATTTAGCATGCAGTCAATTAAGATCATTATCAAATCATCATTGTTTCTTTATTAAAAAAATAAGAAGATAATAGTTAGGAAAACATATGGGATAAATACATTGGAGTAATGAGAATATGTATTACACATAGTTAATATGTGCAACCAAAAATATAATACAAACTCACAACATAAAGTGAAGGATGTAAATAAAATCAACAACAAAACTACATGCTGTATACATATAAGTGTTACCATACATACATCCATTAGAATACTTGTACATAAGGCCCTTACTGGTAATAACCCCATTTGATTCTGTCATAAAATTTAAAATTTTAGGTTATTTACATAAGCTTTGAATAATATATAACAGGTACATAAATATAAAATAATAAACCATTCGAGACATGGTTGGATGGTAATAAAAATTTTATTCTGCTATATTAATTTGAAAAATATTTTTTTAAATACTTATTTGTACATCAAAAAAAAATTCTTGCAACTGTACTCCATAATATAGTAGGAAGCTTCATAGGTGGAGACATTTTTCTTTTTACCTCTTGCGACCCCATCAGGCTTATACTCTTTTAGACCATTAACTTTTATCAAATTCAATAACAGTAATAAAAAAAGTTTTAAATTATTTCACCTTTGCTCTAACAATAAACAACATAATTCAATACTGTTCATACCTTGAGGTGGTGGACCGCACATCTCTTGTCTTAATTCTACTTCCAATATTTTAAGTTGATGATACTTATGCTGCATTAGTTTCATAATTTTTTTGATGAAACCAACATAATCTGAAAGCAATCTTTGTATAAGCACAAACTAAGAAATTATTTCTTATCTTTTTGACTATAAACAAAATTAGATCGGGGTGTCTTCCAAGTTTAGCAAGTTAGCCAAAAACAAATTACATAATCTTTCCTACAATTTGTACTGACTAGGTATTAATGTATCAATCAGTCAATATATTTAAAAAGTATAACTGTCAAAAGTTTCCATGCTCAAACTTAGTAAGTTACAGTTATACTTTCTATTTATAGGTAATTGTAGCTGTAGAATACTCTCCTTATATTTAATTAATGTTAGATGAAAATTATATACTAAGTATAAGCTATTCCCATGAAGAGAAAGTACATTACCTTTAGGAAAATCTTGGGGACTAACAAGTTCACGGAAAAAGCTCTGTGCCTCATGAGGGCATTCATCCCTTGGCACTTCAGGTTTGAACCAAAACCTCAGCGCTCTCGCCTCCCGAGTATGTGAACCAGTGGCAGCTGACACAAGGTAAACACAGAATTCCAACTGGGCATGACATGGTTCTGTTACTCCATTTTCTGAAATAAAAGAAGTGACGAGACATTTTTTTTATGGAACAAGGAGGCAAACGAGCAAGCGGATCACACAACAAGCAAATGTGTTGCAGATGCATTGCCTACCTTTAATGGACAGAAGAAGGAGACAGGAAAAAGGATATTTCTATTTCCCCGTTAACCCCTTCCTCATTCAATCCTCTTCCCGTTCCCACCCAATCCTTATGAGGAAAGGGTGGGAAAGGGAAGAGGAACTTCACGCCTGTTTTCTGTGAGGGTGTGGTATTTCACCAGTCGAGCCCGTCCATTCATGCAGCATATGTTGTTGTTGCGGGCTCTACCACTGTTAGTTTTAAGTGCTATAAGGGTAAAATGGCGATAAGCAGGTCATATAGCAATGTACCAGGACAAGTGGTGGACAAAAATGCAGCAAAATGGCACAAACCCACTTAGAAGCAATTAAGGGTGACAAAAGAAAAGACCGGCAGATGACATTACAGAACTGGCTGGGAAGGAGTGGATGGAGGCTAGCAAAGATAAAGGAAAATGGAAGAAGATGAAATAGGCTTCTACCCTTGGACCATAGTAATGAAAAACTAACATAGTCATAAGTAATACACTTACATACTAACCACCCTTTGAATTCAGTGTTGATAATAAAGTTATAATAAATAATTGTGTCCCAAATATGACACAGGGTAGTTAAATTAAAATGTTATAATAAATTTGCAATGAAGAAAAATATATATATTTATACTCACATTATGTTTTATACTTATTATGATGGATATATTTTATAATTTGCCCATGAACCAGAACAATTTATTGAATGTTAGCTCTATTTTAGTCACTATTTTAAAATTACTTATTAGGATATTAGAATTACCTAATACTTTTTCCTTGTTTATTATGATACCAGTATGGTCACCCCCTGCAACATGCATTTTATCACTGGGCGCAGCATCAACAACCTTCCTCTCTACTACGATCGTAGTTGATGTGGGTGTTTTACATTTCGGTGTCATAATTACCTTTTCTTCTGAGTATTCCATTTTTATTTTTATTAAATTCCAACAGTCACTGAATTAGCTAAAATGAATTAAACAATCACGTCATTTATCAGTCACCAATTCCTGTTTGATTCTATTCATGATGAGTCATAGAGTGCCCTTGCTTTTTTCCATTGGCTGATCTTTGGATGAATTAAATACTATTTAAAATAAAAATACACATTATCGACACTATTCTTTTATTCATATCTACAATCGAATCAAAGATGTTTGCATTCAATTATAAATTGTACTACAATGTACGCACCTAAAAAAGAAATTATTTAAGATACTTCAAATACTTGTATACAATATATTCAATTGTTTTACATATTTAATTTTTTATGCACTTACCAATATAGTAATAGTATAATTTTATAAGCATATATAATAGAACAAGGTAACGTAAAAAGGTAAACAACTTTCATAAATAAATCCAACGCCAATCTGCCAATCTGCTACAAATTGCACCAACTACCAAAGAGCATATATTTTTTAAAATTTTTTGACCTAGTAACATAGACGTTTAGGTCATAGAGCATATAAACTACTACATTTGCTATAGAATATTAAAGACTAGCCATAAATATACATCTAATAGTTTAGTTTCTGCACTTCTCTCACTTTCTGTTTTAAATGAACTTCAATGCCATTTTGTGTTTGTGAATAAAAGTGCGAAACTGTGATATTTTTCTAATGCATTTTACATTAAAATGTATAGTATATTTTCTGACTGTTATAATATTTATTATATTATGTTGTAGTTCTCTTAGATAAAGATCTAGCATGAACGTACAACAGTAACCCGGGGACAGATATATAATCTAACCAATATTATAAAAGCGAAAGTTTCTTACTCTTTCACGCCGAAACAGCTGACCGATCTGCATGAAATTTGGCACAGAGATAAATTATAGTTTGGAATAGCACGTAGGATACTTTTTATTCCGGAAAATTTTACGGTTCTCGTGGGATATATGACTGAAACATGAAGTTGCGTAGCTTTTGGACTTCAGTCAGCAAGAGTCTTTATAAGCACTTGTCGAAAGAAGGAGTCACAATAATCCGGTAAATATAATAAAGTAACGGCCCGAGCCGAGGCTCCGAGGGAGCCCTCGAGCTAAGTTACTCTTAAAGAGGTTTAGGCTTGGCACCTTCTGCGCCCTGCTGCCTCGAACCCGGTGTAGCTGTAAATGCTCCCTACAGCAAACAGTGACATTTTAGTCACAAATAAAAAAGGAGACTTAGTTTAATCTCCTGTCAACCTTCGTGACAATACCTTCCGAGCCTTGATTCATTGTTATAGGTAGTCGTACATAGTGTGTACAGTATGTATATTGTGTAGTGAGAATAGTAGGTACAACCAGTGCGATATATCATATACTAAACGCATATGACGATTTATGAAATTTATAAGGAAAATGTGATGTATGGATTAACACGAACGGATAAGGTACGAAACGAGTATATTAGAGGAAGCGTAAAAGTAGCACCTATGGTAGACAAACTAAGAAGCGAAAGGTTAGCATTGTTTGGGTATGTTATGAGGAGGAAACAATGAGACAACAAGTAAAATCTTGAGTATGGACCGGTATGTCGGTAGGTGCAGGCCTAAGAAGTGATTGACAGATTGCGTGAAAGGTGACATGATAAGGAAGGGAGTGACGATTGAAATTACGGATAATAGATCGACTTGGAAGACGAAAACCGGTTGTACCAACCGTATATAAAATGGGAACGGGGCAGGTATAGGGACAAAAACCATTTTTTTAAATTGTTTGTCTGTTCTAGCTAATCTCTCTCTAGATTTTGATAAAACTTTACTGGTAAATACCTGATGTAATTTAATTTGCACCAAAGAACCAAGGTTCAATAGAATCAAGTAAATAACTAACGGAATTATGAATAAAATCATGCGTCGCCGTATATGATACGGCACATGGTTGGAGCAACTAAATTAAAATAAGATGGATTGGTTGGTCGCGGGACAGCTAGTAGATCTAATAAGGTAACACCATAAATTAATTCTAAGGCGGAAGGAAGTTTGCCGGGTCAGCTAGTTTGGCATAAGTTCTCAACCAATAAGCAAATATCTAACGTCGAATTTTCAGGAAAAACGCAGCTACCGATCTATCAGGCTAAATAGTGAAGTACGCCTGGTTATCGATATCGATAAATTTGCCGATGTGATCGATGCTCCTATAAACTTTATAAATCTATATTTGAAATAACTTTAAGTCAAGATTGATCATTTGTAATTAGGATTTTTATTTCACAGCATTGGGCCGGCTCGGCCGGTGAAATACCACGAAAGTAGAACTACTTTGCGTTTCGTCTGATGTGTGAGGTTCCGGAGGCCTAATTTCAGTCCTCTTCCCTTTCCCGCCCTTTCCTCGTAAGGATAGAATGGGAACGGGAAGAGCATTAGAAGGGCAGGGGATTAACGGGGAAAATGAAATATCCTTATCCTGTCTTTGCCCTCCTCTGTCCATTAAAGGTAGGCTGCATCTGCAACACATTTGCTTGTTGCGGATGTCTATGGGTAGCGCTCCGCTGATTCGCTTACTAGTTTGTCACCTTATTCCATAAAAAAAATCTTTTTTGTGTACTTATACAGGATAATATTGTTAATTTTTGTTCGACAAGTGTAAACTGAATTGATAAGCATTTGAAATTAGTTGAAAACTAACTAGTATTTATTGATATTAATTCACAGATACAAGTAGTGTAGAAGATTTAGAGTATGTTCCGATCCAGAAGTGGCACCAATTGAAATTTCTAGGTGGACAGGATTTGAAGGAGAAGGATTTTAATAAAAATAGTCGTTTCATCAATTCATTCCTTAAAGAGAAATAATTTAAATACAATGTAAGTTGACCTCAGATCTATGATTAATCATATTACATAGGGATCAGGTTAGGCCTTTGGACTTGGACCTTTGTGAGTTAAATTAAATGGTGCGGCGGGTGAAATCGCAGGGCTCAGCTCGTTACCGTATATATACTTTTAACGCAAATTACTTTAATTAAATATTGCCACATTTAATTTCATTTATTAATATTAAAATATATTAAAATTCAATGTTGTTAAATAAATAAATATAAATACACGCTCACGCCCGTAACCCAGAGGGGTAGGCGGAGATAATGGATTTCCATTTGGCGCGATCCTGGCACACCTCTCTCGCCTCTTCTACATCCATACATCTACGCATACAAGCTCGTCGGTTACGGGTACTCCTTATATCGCCCTTCTTTAGTATGTTACTAATCTGATCAATATGAGTTTTCCTAAGACGTCCCCTGCCAACTCTGCCACGCACTTTTGCAACATGAATTTGTTTCGTTACTCTCCCTTCATTCATCCTTTCAACATGCCCGAACCACCGAAGCCTACCTTCCCAATTCCACTAATTCTAGTCATAACATCCTCTTTTAAGCTACACTTTTCTCATATAACGCTATTTTTAGTGCTATTATGCTGTTAAATAAAATTACCAATAATAAATCCTATAACATTTTTTTTTTTGACGGACATGTCACTGTTAGCCCGTAGGCTTTTACAGTTTCACCGGATTTGAGGTGGCATAGCGCAGAGGGCGCTTAGCCTAAACCTCTTTGCAGTAACTAAGCTCGAGGGCTCCCTCGGGAGCCTCGGCTCGGGCCGTTACTTTAGTATTATAACCGGATTGGGAGGCCGCCGAGGTCTTAGGTCGCTTCGGCGGGACCTCCATAGAGTGATTGGGCTCAAGGGACCCCGAGAGGGGACCTCGGCTTGGGCTGTCACTCGATGCGCGTTTAGCATTCCGATTCGAGGGTGCCCGAGAGGGCCGAGCCTCGGCTCGATCGGTAGCTAATGTCTGACTAATCCTATAACATTGAGCTCGAATGTAAAGTTGTTATATATGGAATTTAAAAAAAAATAAGAGCCTCGTTAACAACCCTACATTTTATCGATAACCTTTTTACCTTACTATTTACCCCGTTAGGTTGGTAGCATAGTTTTTTTTTTTGTCAGAAAATACGACGTTAAATATTTGCTAATTGGTTTATTGGTATTTGGTTGAGACTATATGCCAAAGTGACAACTCTTTTGTTCGAAGCCAACCCTGATATTTAACGTAGTTATTAGGTTATTACTAGTTACATTCTCTTTGGTTTTTCCTTACAATTAACAATAACAATATAATTTAATCACTGTAGACTTACATTCGCTGTTTGTTGATAATTGTTTTACCCTTATAATGCTGGTTCGTGTTGATTAATATTAAAAGTATAGGTATTATATATATTAGGTAGAAAGAAGAGTTCAATATGGTATCGAAATTCTTATTAGTACTCCTAATTGTGTGTACCTTCTATGTTAACGCCGATATACAGAATGTAAGCGATGAAGATTTATTGTCATTCATCAAGGAAAAAGAGAAGCTTATTGTCTTATTTTGTAAGTGATTAAACCTTTATCTTGAAAATTAATGTAAATAGCAGTTTTTAAACATATCCATAACCTAAAATTATGGTTTCGTGTAAAATTATAAATATTGTCTACCACAATGCATTTGAACAGCATTCTTGAAAAATGGGCTCGTTGCATGGGGTTAAACCTGTCACATTTGGGATTTTAATAGTTTTAGTGGTTGTAGTTAGCTAGATTTAAAATTTTTGAGCTAAGGATCTTCCTTGCTCAAACGCTCACAAACTTTAAAATGATTTATTTATTTCCAACTTTTTGTTTCAGCAAAAGCAAATTGTCCTCTGTGTGATACATTTGAGCAGCGGTTAGACAGTTTAAATGAAGATTTTAAGAAACATCTAAATGCTTTAACAGTGAAGACTGAAAATAGTCACATGGTTCGTTTGTACAGTCCCAGTAAAGAACCTGCAGTGATATTCTTTAGACATGGCATTCCTCTATTGTACAGTGGTAATAATAATAATGTAATAATAATAAAACATTTAATCCAACACTTTCACAAAACAATTTATAATGAACCTACATTGATTACAAAATAATAAAAATGGGGCAGAGGAAGAAAGTTATTTGGTACAGAAACTGACATTAAGCCTATATGAGTTACACATACAGTTTCAGTAACTAACAGTTAAATATAGTTACAGTAACTTCTTTTATTGTTAGAAGTGTTGTAAGTAAGTATTCAAAGAATGAACTAGAAGCAAGGTAAATTTATCATGCAAAATGCTTATGTACTTATCAACCAGCTTAGTGAATTTTTCAAAAAGGACTATATGAAGCCTACCTTTACCTTTTGAGAATTTATATGTTAGTTAGACTTGAAATAGCCAAAAAGGTCTATGTGAATTATATGAAATAGAAATCCTTCATCCTTATTCCTATTTGTGTTGTGAGTTTTAAAATTAAAATAACCTGGAATCAGCTTAATCAGACAATGTTGTACCTTTTAAATTGAAATCCTAAATTTATTTGTGTAAATATGCATCATATGAAATTATTGGTTTTTGTTGGTTGTAATACAATCATAGAACATTTTTGTAGTTAATTATATTTATTTGCAATCAGATTACTTTGTAAGGTATGCACTTGCTATTCATTTACAACACTCACCTATAATTCTAGACACATAAATTGGCTGTATACATAACCATTAAACCATAAAATTCTGAGGTGATATTAATACACAGTAGGGTAGATTATAAATTAGGGATATTTTGAATACTGATATAGGTGGTGGTAGAGTGGGTAGCATTAATGTCAGTATGCATTTACAGGAGAACCAGATGAAAATGAAATATATGGATTCTTTGAAAAAAATCAGTCCCCCGCTGTTAAAGAGCTCACAGACAAAATATTTGAGCACATGACACAAGCAGCCACAGGAGCAACAACTGGTGATTGGTTTGTTATGTTGTAAGTAGCGTCTTGTTCTCTTTCCATGTTTTCCATGACTCATTTCAGTACTAATAGGATGATATTGAACTTCAGCAGCATTCAGTACCTTACTTGCAGCTAGCCCAGTCTAGATGGATATTATCTCAATGCCCATTTCTATCTCCAAACATTTGAGTGAAAGCATTACTAGTGTGGTTCATAAGGTTCTCATTACTCCAATAATTTCTGTTACTTAGCATGCTAAGTAACAGAAATAAGAATGATAATGAGACATCATTTTGTATTAGAGTGACAAAATACAAGTGTGTACTACACTGATGCAGTTTTTGTATTTAAAAATAACATCTTATAATTATACAACCTTACTAAGAAGTTGTTTCATTTGTTTAAAGTCTTACTTGTACATCCTGGATATGTATTCCATTTATTCTATTCTAGCTGTGCCCCGCGGTTTCACCCACCCTGCAATTACACTTAAACAAAATGATATTACCTACTTAATACTACCATAACCTCATCATCATCTCGCTGCTCTTTTCTCGGGTATGTGGGGTTGACACAGTATGGCCATAGCACAGTTAAATTGATATAACCTTTTTATTTATAAACTGATTGCGATAAAACAAACACTAAATGTTAAGTGAAGCTAAACAATACATTAGTGAAAACCGCACCCAAATCGGCTATGCCGTTTCTGAGATTAGCGGTAACAAACGCACAGACAAACAGACAAAAATTCTAATAATCAGTGTTTTGGGTTTTATTGCATTTATGAAGGCCTCTAATAATAGTTTTTCTCAAATATCTTCCGTGTACAGTCAGCAATCAGTTACATTTTGATTATATGTATAGATATTGTTTGTACTATTTGTAGGACTTACCCTTTCTTACTTTGATCATCCTTAATCGCGCACAGATAACTATTTTCCAACCCTTTCAATCTAGCTAATTATATAAATATTTTTAAAATGGAAACTGTCCAGACTATTATCTAAATATAAATATATTCATATTTTCTGTATTTTTCGATTTTTATCTTTGGATTAATGTCAGCATCAGAATTTTTGTTCTGCCTGATTAAGGGTTAATTGATATATAAAAATCCTATGTCACAATGTTCATCTGCAATGAACTCTAAAACTACTAAACTTATTTTAAATGAAATTTTGTATAATGTGTGTAATTTTATCCAAGTTGAGAGATATGAGGGTCTTATATTAATATTTTTGACATATTCAAATTAAATGTTATATTTACTTGTAAATTCCATAAATTTCTAAAGTGATGGTGTTGTTAGTTCATTGACAAACATCAATGAACAATCTAAGCTGTCATCACGCCACTATAGATAGCACCGGTGCGAAGCTGGGGTGGGTTTGAACTTTTTTTTTACATTTAATTTTCTGATGTTTCTTCCTTGCATTATCTGAGATGACGTTTTTAAGATGTGAGTCTATCAGCTTAATCTGTCCGTGATTCCATCTTCAATTTGGAGGGTGGTTGGTAACCCAACCATGACATTCCATCTCATGATATTTTAAAAAACTTGTTAATATTTTTTAATTATCATGAAATGGAATGTGAATGTTTATCTTTATATCTATTTTCTAATAATCACTTATTTTTTTCAGCTATGGTGCTTCATGTGTGGAATGTCAGAGATTGCATGCTGTATGGGAGAGTGTAGGCGCCACTTTACGTAACCGCATTAATGTTGCCCGAGTTGATGCCAACTTAGCAGGCTCTAATACTGCAAAACGTTTTAAGATTTCAAAGTTGCCATCATTCTTATTGTAAGTGTGAATATGTTTACTTATTAAAGTTTCTAAACATATTTTCTAATAGTTATTGATTAAATTAAAATATATAAAAATGTGTATGAGAGTTTGCCTTAACTCCTCAACAACTCAACCGATTGCCATGAAATTTTGTAGACAAATTGTCAGAAAATGACATAAGGTGCTTAGTATCCGGAGAAACAAAACATCCCAAGGGCAAGGAAAATAAAACCTAACATAGGTTTGAAATAATTGTTATTTTTGTTTCAGCTTCCGATTGGGCAAAGTCTACAGGTATGATTTACCTAAAAATGATGTTAAGTCATTTGTGTCATTTGCACAAGATTGGTATAAAAACTCTAAAGCTGAAACTGTGCCTCTTCTTGCATCACCTTTGTAAGTATAGAAATCCTAGTTATCAAAGTCATTTATATAATGGATGTGTGCGTCCCTATATTTAACTTTTTATCCAAAACTATTCAATACAGATCAATTGTTTAAAAGATATGGGGTATGTAAAAAATGTGGGGGTTGAATGTTGTTCTAATATGTTGTCTATAAAATTGTGTAATTAGTAAGGAAAAAACCCAGCGAAATGGGCGTTTGTAGCTAGTATATTATACAAATTAATGTATATCTACCCCTGTATTGGAGCATGGGTGGCTTAGTGGTTTAGGCCTCGACTTACGTACTGTAGGTCGAGGGTTCGAACCCAGGCAGGCGCTTTACTTTGTGTTAATTTATTTCATCACCACTGATCCAATAGTGGTGAAGGAAAACATCATGAAGAAACCGGCATGTCTGAGAACTAATAAATTCAAAGATATGTGACATCCACCAACCCGCACTGGGCCAGTGTGGTGGATTATGGCCCCTTCCCTCTCTCAGAGAGGAGGCCTGTGTCCCTGCAGTGGGGAACATTCTAGAAAAGGCTGATTATTATTATTGTTACCTTGTGTTCTATGTATAACTTTCATTAGAAATGTTAAAATTTTATGGAAATTGCGTAATATGAATAGCTAATGTTATAAGGTAATAAGAGAATTTTTTTTTGAAAATTTCTGGAATTAACGAACTTTACTTAAAAACCTTTGTTTACAAAATCACATCTTGCAGTAAACTACCAGTCTATACAAACAAACCTCTGCTGAACTGGACAAAAACTAATGTGAAGACTTACTTTAAAATTGTTTTCTTTATATTTTATAGCAATATTAATTTTACATTAATCTATATTACAGTGACGAAGTTGTGGATTGGTCTGTTGAAATGCTAAAATTCAGCATTGCTTATGGATTGGATATATTAACAAAATACCCATGGATTTGGCAAATCGGTTTGGCAGGATTTGGATTGGTTGCTATTACAGCATTGATAGCTCTATTTAAGGCTGGAAAAGCAAAGCCGAAGAATGTTAAAAAGGATAAAAAGAGTAAATAGTAAATGAAGGAGAAATAATTGCTCAATTTATATGTACAATTGGGTTTTTAGCTGTACAAGTTGTATCTCTGTATATTGATCTCCTTTAGTTATCAAATACAATGCAAAACAATTGTTAGCAAACATTCCTGGTAATTTGTCGTGATATTTTTTTTAGTTCTCGTCTATAGCTTTTGAGATG
>JWHW01014483.1:68139-95950 GCA_000931545.1 Papilio glaucus
ATGTTGGGAGGATGTTGGCCGATGAAAAGCATGTTAGTACTTAATGCTGTTGAGATTCAATCCTTAAAAAGTACAGTAGGGATGACATTGAATAATAGGATTAAAAATATATTATAGTTATAAGGGAAAAGTGTGGCTTAAAAGTGGATGTTGTGACTAAAATTGCGAAAAGCATGCTTTGGTGGTCTGGGCATGTTGAAAGGATGAATGAAGAGTAACGAAACAAATTTATGCTGCAAAAGTGAGTGGCAGCATTGGCAGGGACATCCAAGAACTTGTATTGATCAGATTCTTTTTCTTAAAGTGCCATCTTCTTTCGAAGTTAAGCGATCATTAGGGCAACTTGCACTGTTGACACCGCGGCTCAAAAAGCTATAAGGTGCTCTTTCCTAACCACTGACGTAGGTTTTTGAGCCAAGGTGTACTTCTTCGACCTACAATTTGCTTTCCTAGACTCACTCAGCATTTCCCGTTCCATGTTCACCGCTTTATACTCGCGGTACATACTTCTAACGTTCCAAGTAGCAATCGTCATGGCTGACACGGGGATTCTTCGCACCCTCTTACCATTTAAAAATGGGCTTTACGCTCATGCGTGTTTAGCCACATTTCGAGTTTTACTTGAAAAACGCACCATGTCTGTTATCAGCAGTTAAAGTGTTAAGACCTGCTGGGGACAGAGCCATTGTTATTGTTCTCAGCCATAATGATCTTCCTGGGGATGAGTATGTGGTGGTTTCCCGTTTCCGCTGTGCTATTTCCGTACCGATGGACTCCATCTCCGGCAATAGCTTCATTTTCCAGAACAGTTCCAGCCAGTAGTAGTATTTCAGAAGGCTTCCTCTTCTGAAATACTACTAGGTAGCTGCTTGTAGCAGAGGAATGCTTATTTGATGGCGGCACTACTCGCCATGTCGCAAGGTCATTGTCGGATGTATACAGCATTTTCTAAGCAACACTTTCCTAAGGTATCACCACTGCATTCTATAATCTTGCCGCTGATTGGTAGGGAACTACGAGAGCACCTAGCAGCTGGGATATCTCCCAGCCGTCCCATGATCAGCCACCAGTGGACCCCGGTAATAGCCTACAGCTCAGCTTTTTCTTATTAGTGATCTGAAATTGATCAGAATAGTACCCATACCCGATGAGCATGTATGCATAGATGTATGAATATAGAAGTGATAGGTGTGCCAGAATCCCACTAAATGGAAATACATCTCTGTGTAGGACGTACAACAGTTCACTCAGGTGAAACAGAAGTATAAACGTCTTTATTCTTCTCATTTGCACAAGAGCTGATGTTCCTGTGCCGTATGAATATTAACATTGGTCATTTAGATGATGTGCATTAAGCATCTTGATCGGGCTGCAAGGGCAGATGCTAATTTTTTAAAATAAAAGACATTTTTTAAATTAAATATATTTCAAAGAACATTGTGCAGTTTCACAAGCAGTAAATATTTGCAGATCTTTATACATACATATATACTAGATACATTATGCAGAAAAATTATTCATGTAAATAACACCATATGGAGACCTGATGTCGAACTGTTAAGTGATTATCGAGGATATGTATAACGTTACAAAAAAAAATTGACAAGAAGAGGTGGGTAAATTATTTCATGAAGTAGAAAAATCTGTTTTTTTAATAAAAAATTACAGTTAATAATTTTTTTAAATCCTATCACTTGGTTTGAATGTTTTGTTTGTGCTACATTGGTATCAATCAAATAGTGCTTGTCCAAAAGGTGTACATCTAAATAATAAGTTATAAGTATTTTATCTTGTACTTAGTGTCAGTGTAAATTTCACTAAAATAAATTAGATTAGAAAAATTATATTGTGTCAATTTCTACTTTTATTCTAAAAACAGACGCAGGATCAGCTAACTCACTGCGAACCGCATTTTCAAATTTTCTAAAAATGACTGAAAACTCCATAATGTTTTCTGGTTTGGATTCAATCCATGTCTTATCAAACTCATAAAATAAATAGCAATAAAATCTGTGAAATAAATTTATGCTAGGTAAGTATCGCTTAGCATTAAACATGTAAGTCTTAGCAGATCCATCATTTAAGAGGTCGTAAGCCATTGATGTTATATTAATACCGACAATTGCAAAAGTGTAGCCATAAATAGGATGTTGCGAATGACTCAGCACATGACTTGATATTTCTGGATACTCTGTAGCAAAAAATAGAAGATTTTCAAGTCCTAGCATTCCCATACCACGAAAATCAGTCTTGGGATCATCACCCTACGAAAAAAAAGAAAAAATCGTCATTATCACATAAGAAAAATGCCACTGTAATAAATATAATAAAATTGGACCAACTAACCTGAAATCCTATTTCCTGCCATTGTTTCGTTACCCTATTTTCCAGAGGCGTATTCGGCATCAAAAGAGTCCACAACCTTAATAACTTTTCTTCATGCAATGAATTGTTGTTATCAAATTGAAGTGTTCGAAGATCTTCGACATCATTTAGAAGACTTCTGTAACTCCAAATCTGTTCTAAGCATCGTCGAAAGGAGGAGACAAAGGGTGCATGAAGCTTTACATTAATTTTCTTAACTCTTAATATAATTGATATAGAAGGATCTAAAATATCACGAAAGTTGGCTGGAACAAATCTCTTCTCTAAGACTGTGGAGTCCAAATAAGAAACTACTTCCTTTACATTCTGTGTTCGTGATAGCATTAATGACTTTTCAATATTGCACGTTCTTGCAGCTCCAGATTTATCTCCGTAACAAATTCTTTGCAATTCACACAAACGCGTTGTTTTACGAAAAAACCACTTGATGAAAGGTCTCAAATACCATTGTAATATCGACCAAAGATTTAGAAATATCATTTCTATAGCCACTTTAAATGTTACATGCCTTTATATTTTTAAAGTCTTTGATCTAAGTAATATATACCAAAGAATATATTCATTAAGTACTATTAATATATACGGGAATATATTGGTTTAAGATAAACTAATCACTAATGTCAAAATACAAATTTGATAGGTACAAAAAATCAAATCTGGACTGGCTGGACTGATTTTCCTCTTTTATTTTATTATGTAGTTTTTATGGCCGGTAACGGTGACTTTTCCTATTTATAATTCAAGTTTTCAATTTTTCTATGCGCCAATGTTATCTATGGGTTTCCATAGGGTCAATTAGCTCAATCAGGCAAGACTATTAAAGTTAAATCTCCGTTCTACAGATACGGAATTAGGAACAAAATAAATATTTATTATCTTTTATACTATGATGGGTTGTTCGGAAAATCATTTCGTTTTTTTTGGATGAACTTTTTAGTTGAAAACACAATTTTTTAAGAGTGTATAAACATTTTATAAAATTATGTATTGTCCACTTTGGTCCAATACTTTTTGCCATTTTTCGGGCAGAAGATTGAATTTCTTTTTATAGTAGAAGGTGGCAAACGAGCAAGCGGATCACCTGATGATATGTGAGCGCTACCCATAGACATCCGCAACAAGCAAATGTGTTGCGGATGCGACACACCTACCTTTAATGGACAGAGGAGGGCATAGACAGGAATAAGGATGTTTCCTTTTCCCCGTTAACCACCTCCCCGTCCAATCCTATTCCCGTTCCCATCCTATCCTTATGAGGAAAGGGTGTGAAGGGGAAGAGGACTGAAATTAGGCCTCTGAGTGAGGACTCATCAGACGAAATGCATAGTACTTCTACTTCACGCCTGTTTTCTGTGAGGTCGTGGTATTTCACCGGTCGAGCCGACATTTTTGTAAACGACCCATTTCTTGACGTTTGAGAAGCAAGTTAGCCGGGCGAATAGGAGAAAATAGACGTTTCATTCGTCAGGAAGTCAAGAGGAAGACATAGGACTGGAAATTCCTTCAGTGATACGATCTAAAGAGGGTTCTTTAACTAATAATGAAATTTCCAAGACAATGTCGTCTTTGCAGAAGATCTGTAGAAGGAATTGTATGTATTGTTGTATTATGGTTGAAGGGGTTAATAAAATACACTCATATCATATGGTAGAATTTGTGTATTATTTGAAAATTGTAATTAATAAATTTTACACTAAAAATATTTACAATGCCACAATACAAACGTTGAATCGCATTACCCATGAGTTTTATTTACAGTGGCGATGCGTGCCAACAAAGAAAAAGAAGTTACATTACCTATAATAATTTCAAATACATTCACATTGCACATTATGTTTCAGTCACCCGAGACTAAATTGCTTAGGCATATTAGATACTTGTGATTTCTTCAACAAAATGATTTGCCGTTTTACTTCGACGATTCGAAATATGAAAATCAGAGATATTACATACCTCCAGATACCTAATCCGTGACCCAAAAATGAAGCCACCTAAAATCCCGCGTAATCACGCAGTCATTTGTTTTCCGTGGCACGATTTTAAAATCTCTGTGTTTGTAATTTAAAAAATGACGGTTTGTGCTGTGAAATCGTGTGAACACTATACATTGAAGAAATATAAGAGTACAAACATCACATTCCATAAGTAAGCATCCTGAGTATTTATAAAAAAGTAAATGTAAATTTTAAAAAACTACTATGCG
Source organism: Papilio glaucus (assembly GCA_000931545.1). Taxonomy (NCBI): domain Eukaryota; kingdom Metazoa; phylum Arthropoda; class Insecta; order Lepidoptera; family Papilionidae; genus Papilio; species Papilio glaucus. The sequence goes on from JWHW01014483.1 coordinate 72,728, forward strand.
ATGCCATAACATGGTAAGAGTTGTCAACTACATTACAAAATTATATATATCCTAAAAATTAAATAAAATATAAGAGACAATAGATTACAATGTATTTTGTAATTTAATTTGATTTTGATAAACATTTTGTAATTTAGCATAATATAATGAAATTTAAAATTTTGAATATTATTTGCTTTGTGATTATTTTATTTAAATATCTTAGTAATTTTCATAGACGCCGTAATTGTCTTACAAATAAATATGATATAAACAAACGCGAAAGTATTTTGGGGTATCGCCATTTTTGCCGTGAACGTTTACCAGCGAATTGACGAACTAGGAAATAAATGACAGCTTGTTTTTACGAAATCGCCAATTGGAGACTTACGGTGGCTTCACTTTTGGGTCCTCCGTCTGGAGGTATGTAACATCTTTGTCTGGAGATATATAGATCTATGTCTATAAATATATTTACGTAACACGTCGTACATTGCTATTTTTTATTTGCTATTAATAAATAATAAAAAAAAAACTTGTCTTCACGTTATTGTGGTAACCGCACTCGTTTGTGACGTTATATATAAAGCTGCCAGGCTATTTAATTCTAATACGTAAACTGCGGCACAAAATGTAAAAAATGTGTACATTTCCAATCTCCTATATGACATGCTATACTGAAAATGTGCCGATTAAAAATACGATTTTTTTTTACTAAGTCACAAAATTAAAGCACATAAAGGTATTGATATCTGTTGTTTTTAATACGTGTAATATCTCACTAATGTCTTTTCATGTTTAAGTTTACTTACACTACATAAAGTAAAATAATGCTCGGTGAACAATTTCTTTAAGTTATTTTGAGTGTAACGACATTCAGAGCCTGGTACTATTATAATATTTGTATGCATGAGATTAATTCTGTTAACGCCACGTTCACGCTGTGAACAGCATACAAACAAAAGTTGTTCGTCATGGGAAGCCCGGCAGACATGGAACATTACAGTGAATGTTCCAATTTCTTATATACGCCGTGAAATAATCTAACAAGACTTACATAGTATATATAGGTTTCTAGCTTGCTATAAAACAGTGCGTCGCAATTGGTCGCAATCCAGACGAGGCTCATGTCAATGTACACGCCAAGTAAATAGTTTAACGCCGGTGTTTAGAAACATTTTCCTGAGTATGAAAGTTTTTGGTTAATGGTTAATAATGTTTTTTGTTCGTTTGATGTTTATTTTAGTCTTTCCTACGACAACGAAGTATTTGATGACTTAGAGAAGAGCATATATAAGAGTTGTTAGATTTCAAATAATAAATTTCAATAATTCTTATCGGACTGCATTTAACAGTCCGAAGGTTATAAAAGATTTGTAATTCTGACATGTAAGTTTTATGTCACTTACTTTTTTCTATAATTTGATTTTAATTTTTATAGAAACCAAGAGCTCAGTAAATGTGTGAACATAAACATAGCAACCCTTTGTGATCCTATTGGTTTAAGCTATAAAATATAATAACCATAAATAGCTACATTCTAGGATACGGTAGACGTAAAAAACAATATAATTCTTAACTGTCGATAATTAACTAAATTCACTTCACAAATGTCTTACTATTCTATACATATACAGATATTATGTGAGATCTAGCTAATAACCTAGCGTATGAAACTAAAGAGTAAGTAGCTTCTGCGTCTCTAAGTCCGAATGAAAAAGAGATAAAGGCTTTATAAAATATTGGACTGGTGATAAAAGCTTTGTAATTTATTCTAATTGTTTGTTTCTTCATCTCTGCACAAAAATACCCTTCAGGCATACGCCGCAGGCATTCAAACATGCGATTGTAACTTGAAGGAAATTTCAAGTATTTATTAATTACAAATGTCAGTTATAATTATAACATAGTGATAACGGGTCGGACAACCAATCAAATTTACTACAAAATTTACGTCGTGCCCCTTGCCTAGGCAAGCAATCTCTCAACCGCTCTGAATAAATATGCGAATAATTTATTCAATATAAAAATCTGTACTGTCGTAAATTCAAAGTTTTATCTTATGGTATTAATTATAACATTTACAACTAAATACTGAAGTAAAATAATTTATTATTAAAATAAGTTTAATATACAATTAAAATAATTAAATAAATTCCTAAATCTCATATGAATACTATACATATACTTAGCTTTTAAGGCATTTTTAATTTTAAAATAATTACTTAGTTTAGCTAATACATTTTAAACAATAAACATTAAGAACAAAATTTAATAACATTTTGTTCAAATTATATAAGAATACAAAATATGTTTTGTATTCTTAGAGGTACTTTCGCAACGAGAGACATTATCTCTTCATCTTCTGTTGAAGATTTTATATGATTTAGTAACTGCTCACTTGTAAAAATTTTAAGGTTCAAGATATTATTACAACAAAACGATATATGTGTAGCAATGTTAATATCTAGGTATTAAAAAAGGTATTCATGATGTATCCGATTACATCTTAACTAGAATAACATTAATATGAATTTATATTGAAATATAGAACTTAAAATACCTGAGAAAGTTTCAAAAGATAATAGCAATAATTTAGTTATTTTTTTTCTTATAAAGCGAATGATATGTCAGTAATCTTAATCTCGAATAAATAGAGAATGTAAAACAACATCAACATTAATAAAGATATATTATCACTTTTTTAAATTAAGGGAATGATTTCTAATGTATTATCAACATATTATAAACTTTGAAATAGATTCTGAACATTGCTTGTAAAACATAAGAATAAATAATTTTATCTAATAATATTTGGCGCTGACTAGACAATACTTTTATGCTTTTAATAAAGCCCTAAAATAAATATTTAAGGGTCAATTACCTTATGTGAGAACATGGATTTGTTTTAAGGTTACACTTATTTATTTTGTGAATATTTGGTGTGTATGCCTTGTACACAAAGAAGCTATGCTGTAACAATATCATTTTTAGTTAGGTACATATACTTTCATGTGAAAGAAAAACTTCAAAGTTTTATATTAAATATTGACATTTTTTCTGTTTTAAGGTAGTTTACAATATCTATTAATATTGCTTTAAAGGTAGAAAAAGCTAAGCATATTCTTATATTACTATAATTATTATATTATATTAAGGCGGTATATTAGGTTCATACACACAAATCACGTAACACAAGTAATCAAATCATTGATACAGATACATATAACAGGTATACAATTTATGTTCGAAGCACAGCCAAGACGTGTTGTATTCTTATACAATACCTACAATACCTATACATTACATTTTATATTTAAATATAAATTTTATCTTTCGAAACTGTTGACTCTTTGGTCCGCGTATTAAGCAAAAGGCATAAGTCCATGGTTTATACATGAATATATACATTAACACGATACTGGCAATACTCATGAGCTTATTACCCATGCAGTGAGGCTAAATCGCATTAACTTAGCCAATATGTACCCAATATGTACTGTTACAGTAAAAAAGTAATATTACTTTTTATTGCTATTCCATAAACTGATAAAAACACTCGCGGCTGTGTCCTAGAAGGGTATTTCCAACGATTCATTTTGTATGATTCTGACTCTCGGCTGCTTCCACCTTTATATGATAGATTTATGCCGGTTAGGTTACTGGTGCTCTTAAATAGCAATTCTTATGAATTAATCTGCAATATGGAACTCCCCCTTCCCCACGGCAATTCCAATCGCTTATGAACACTACGTTTCCTCGAACTTAGTCCTTATTTATTTTAAAATCATGACGTTATTATATGGTAATGTGCTAAATATGCTAAAATAAAGTAGAAATCAAACTAATACAGAAAAAGGCTAAGTGTGTTACGGAAGTTGTTAAGTACCGAAGAGCAAGCCTTTTTATATTCTGACGAATATAATATTTCGTCAAAATGATTGTTATTAAGCACCAAGGTTTATATGCTTCATTAAAATGATGATATACACGTCTCTGTTGGTCAAGAGAAATATTATAATGCCATACTACGTAAAACATTCTACAGTATAGCCATTGATAATCAAAACTTTTTTGTTAAATAAAATAATTGTTTCATAATTATATTTTATAAAAAAATACGATTTAATGTTTCGATAACGAACTAAAAAGATATTCGAAATTGAAATTTGTATACAAACACAGTACAGTTTATAGATCCGTTACAAATGTTGCGTTTTTTCATCGCGCGGTGAAAGAACGCAAGAAGGCGCAAAAAAAATTATGGTCGATGTAACAAAAATTGTGATGCCATTATAATGTTTGCAATTACAATGTGAATGAAGTTTTTAATTAGAATTAGATTTTATTAGATTATTTATTAATAAAATCCGCCCACAAGAGAGATAAAGCCATGGTTTAAACTAACAAGATATAAATAATTTTAAGCGAAAGTTAATACAAGACAGTAATAACTTATGTGGTATTTTTTTTCGTTTCTTTATATTTTAAAGGCCCTTACAATTCTACAATACAGTTATATTTTTTTTTTTATCAGGACATAGGTATCTGTTGGCAGTTACATTGGTTATACATCCACTCGCTGGTTATGATGTAACTATACATATTAAAGCCTTTCCGTGGATACATCACTCTGAATATTTAACTTTTTATAAATTATATTTAAAATGTGCTATGATATGATCTACATAACTGGGCTGTTTTGTTAAAAACCATTTTGATAACAAGTTACAAATGTCAGTCGGATAGCAAGTGGCAAGTTTCTGATTGAACAACATTATCCCGTATTTTTTTTATTAATTTTGTAGGTGATTCCTATAGAAGTTATATCAGACTTTACAGATTATTACTATTGATGAGATTATTACAATTTGAGCTTTAGCTTTTAACTACACCTAATTGAATACACGCTGAAATATGCATCTGCATGCTTCACTTCTATAAAGCATCTTTTAAAATAATAGGTAGGTACATGAAGTGATATATCGCAACGTACGTGATTTTAAGTTATCGAATGAATAAACTACGTCTATCGTGATTTGTCTATGGCATATAAAATTTATAACGTAATTTTACAACTATTATTCTATGGTCTATGAGCATGAGAGATTTTTCATAAAAATTGGACTGTTTTAAGGTTTGAAATAGATTTCTTTTTAAATGTTATTTACGATGTCGGTATATCGAATTTCGACCTTAACATTCTATCCTTGTCTTATTGATCACATGTAATTGAGAATAAATTACTATTTGTTTTTGATCCCTCTTAAGTCTATCTTAACTCATATTCCTGAAGTGTTACGTTTTCTTTTAACGTCCATCAATAAAAAAAAAAAACATTTAGAATCTATTTCAAAACTCGTAGAAAAATCTCATGCATTATCATTTCCATCAACAGTAAGCCGCAAATGTAGTCTTTTGCACTAAATTATTTTCACTTAAATCTATTAATGACTTAAATATCATATCTTAAACGAGTTTCATCACAATTTCTTATTTAATATTGAAATTCATCAAAAATATCTCGTTAGGTATCGCGTGTAGGTTAAACTTCTCTTTGTACTTACGTAGCCGTGACGAAAGTAAGGAATACAAAATATGTAGCTACTATAAACTGTCCACTTTATAAAAGCAACTTGCAGCGGGTAGCATAAGAGGCGGCATTAAGAGAAGGCTTTGTAGTGAATGAAGAAGAAGATGAGAAACACCGCGTAGGCAGTGGGGAAGGTGATGCGCGCTATGACGTCGATGGTCTTCGCCACGCGGATCGGGTGCGGAGGCTCTTTTTTGCGGACCTGGACGAAACATGGCTGAAAGAAATTAATTTGCAAATGAATGATGGCCGCGAAACAAAAAAATACATCCTATCGAATTTTTAAATCTATGATAATAATTGTTAGAAAAAAAGAAACCAAAATGTTGGTGTAAGATTTTGTGTAGATTAAATTACAATGTAAACGTCGTTCAGATGTTACAAACTGAATCTCTTTGTAAGAAGCCGATGAGAGGGGAAATGAAAAATTTATTGTATCTAAAAGCGGATTTAGGTGCCTGTTAGTGTCGATCGAGTGATTCTTGAATATTGATATACTTACCTCGGCTACACCGCCATTGTTGGCGGTGTGCGTGCAGGACCCGGGTGGGCCGGTGCATGTCGCACAAGACACGAGGTCGGCGGCGCCCGTCGATTCCCGTTTTTTGTCACCCTGAGACAACGGCTAAAGTAAAATTAACTTTTCTAAAGTTGGTTACACATGAATAAATCTAGTGAATTCTATAATGGGAGAAATGAATAGCTACTTTTCTAAGGTAATGTTAAGACCTAGATATTTTTATAAAATATTGAATCAATTGTACTCATAAATTCGATTATAAGAATCTAATGGAAGTGACATTATGTGCTACTTACAGGCTGTGACGATCCGAAGAGGCATTGAAATGAAAATGATGCGTTAGTTTATTGTGATATCAGAACAAAGATGATAATGCAGTTGGCTAATGCTCGGGGCGAGTTGTCAGTGACGTCACTTACAGCGCCGCCGGGCTCCGGCTCAGGCGGTTCAGATTTTGCCCAATGGAGGAATGCCATCGCCTCCTAGTCAATGAAAATATTACTATAATATACGCGAAGCTAAACTTTGTTGTTAATTTGTTATTGTGATCTGCAGAAGCTTCGCTTAGTAACGACTTAAGCGATTGTACAACCGTAGTAACTAATGGTTACTCTATAATCATTGATTTAGATTTTTTTACAAAATAAAAATGGGTGATGATAAATGCACGAAGTATTAATCTAGAGACGTTTTAATACGTGTAATTTTCAATGTGTACTGTAGTTATAGCTAAAACTGAAAGTCTATATTAAAATACTACTACTAATAAATAAATAATTTGTACAGTAGTGCCACTATAACAAAATTTAAAAATAGCTCATAAATGTTTTACATTTGTTGAATTTCTATTGAAAAATGTTTTTAGTTTATACATTGGTAACAATTTCTCTAACGCTTTGCTGAAAATATACTTTGTCCTTTAAAACACACAGTTTATCATTTTTAGTGATTGTTAATATTTGAATAAACAAGCAATATAAGCAATAGGTGACTGGCAGTACTTTAAAAAGGCCACCATAGCATTACATAGTACGAGTATAAAAATGTATATAAGATTAGAAACAAATGTGGGAATACTGTACAAATAAAATGTTTCAAGATTGTTTAAACTCATTATAAATATCTAAATCATATCTATTTGTACTGTCCAACTGAAATTTTTAAATTCATTCTCAAATGTGTCTATGGACAGTGTTTATGTGCTGTTTGTTGCTTTTCATACTTTACAAGAATGAATGTGATGTTTGTTGAGCAAACTTTCCCTACGGTACAAGCTGCTGCTTTACAAGTCATACATACTGCCCATAATATCCTACGCGAGCGTAGATTCGCTCACGTACACACTTATAAGATCGACCAACTACAAATTATCCAAAACCGAAAAGCCGCTGGGGCCCGATGGTTCCAGCGCAACGAAGATATAGATAATTACCTGAAAATGGACACGATCCAAGAGCATTTCCGAGCAAGAGGAACTCTCGAAGCGCTACTTCGACAGCCCCGCTACACATCTCATAGTTCAGGCCGCTACATTCAAAATCCTGAGTCTACAGTCGCCAAACGGAGACCCAAACACGTCCTACTGATCCACCGCGATCATGAGGAGACTCAAACTATAGCACAGACACGACAAAACTCTCACCGTCCTCGCCTACGATTACGACGACAGATACGCATCGCGAACACAAATCGCACCCGCGGTAAAGGGCGGTCCTCACCGCCCCCAAACCATCGTTAAAACAGTTGATGACCGTCGGGGGACAGGTACGCTCCTTCCCTCGACGATCACGTAGACAACAGCCCTACTTAGTAGACCTCATTATAGTCTTCGACGGTAACACGTTCGACTTGAGTAGACCCAACATCCACACCGATGGCTGCTAAATCCAGCAACTAGGCCCCTAATATACATTAGGGACCTAGAATTTATTATTTTTAGCTCAAGATCACTCGGATCGCGAGCCCTGTATCAGATGAAGCTGTAAGAACCGTCAATAAGGTTACCAGCAACGACATCTACGAAAATTAGTAGTAGTAGTGATGTTTGTTGGAGTAGACAAAACTTCTGACTTATGACTACTTTTTCTCAAGTAACTTCTGTCCATGCGAGTGTGCACTTGGTTTGCTAAACTTATGTAGTATTGAGAAAATCGAACCAAAAAAATAAGGCAAAATGTGCGCTTTTTTGTATTCTGTTTGAGATGAAACTGCATGCTGAGCTTGATAAGCCATAAATTTGACGGTATTGTTAAAAAATCATTCTTTTAAAATTATTGAATGACTTGAATCTTTATATTATCAAATCAAATTAAAATGACGTTTTGCACATGAATTTTTAGTAGGATCACATAAGAAATTAATGAAAAGTCCAGAGACACAGTGAGATACATGGGATCTAAAATGTTATCTTACTTATTAATATGTATGTTTTCAGTCAGACATTACTCATTCGTGGTAAATAATTTTACTGCAATAGCTTCATTAGTCCAATGTGTTAAAGACAATATTTTGGAACATAAAAACAAAACTAAACAATCGCACAGACAAAAAACACGACTTAGTTTTTGATATAATTGTTTTTTATATAACAATAAGTGTATTTTTGTCAATGCGGTTAAAGCAAATCGAGAACAATTTACTACAATACTAAACATTCAACCAATTGAAAGCATTGGTTAGTAACACTTTCCGAGTTTTCGAAACTACAGCATGCTATTATATGAGATTTGTTATTTTAAGAATGTGGTACTGTAATACTGAAATCTGTTATATTTCTTTATTGTTATTTCGGGGTTCGGTATTTCTGTATATCTGCGATGGATTTGATTTGGATTAGACAGATTATCGAATTGTAACCATTTTACCGAGAAAATCAATATACAAACAAAAATATACACTTTTCAATAAAGAAGAAAAAGAATATTTACATCTGGAACCAAGAGAGCATATAAATTAAATCTTAACATCATGTGAGAGAAAGTGACCTCTTGACCTTTAGACGAACCATATCTTGGTTGTTGGTGGTCTTGTAAAGTTAGGTAATTGTACCGACTGGTAACAAGCATGCATTATTCGAAAGAACAATAAACGTTAGAGAAAAAAGGTCCACCGTTCACCACATCTTAGTAATATGAGACACCGTCATAAGCAAGTCGTTAGATTTGAAAACATGTATCTAAACGATCGAGGTGACAAGTCGCATAGGTCATGCGTGTGTAAGGTATTATCATACGATAAAAGTTTCTAATTGAAATCTGCCTGTAGCCTGCTGCATTCACCAGGTTTATCAAGACGGTGGACGGCGTAGCAAAGTACTTCTAACGCCAATAAATGTAAATGATAACATTACTAAAATTGAACGCTATAAATAGCCTTTTTTTTATAAATTAGTAGAAAAAAGGTAGTAAATATAAATTAAATTGTAATAAATCTTAATTTAAAAACTAACAATACAATGCAAAATCGTTTCGCTACATTTATTTCACTAAAGTCTTTCTGCCATAATTAATTAATTATCTAATCGAATTTTATTTTACATGTTGGTCTGTGAATATACAACAATCTATCAATAATTTTTGGCAATCAATGGTTTTGTGTGTGTTTTGAGTATGGTTTGATTTAACCTCAGGATTTAAGTATCCATTCGCTCGATAATACAGATTGGAAAAATTTGTTCATATGCAAAGTAAAAGTAACAGATAAGAAATATAACAGTGTCAAATCCGGAATGTGCCAATGATAATGGCGAATTTTTCTTACCAAAGGGCTGGCCAGTATAATGCCAATTCTGCTCAGAACTGCGGGCAGTCGCTGTGAACACATTATACAGACGATTTGTTCACTCGTGACAGATGCTCTACCGGTGCACTTCAGTGAACACAGACTATATTGTTGTGGCCAGATACGACAAATGCAACAAGAATTAAACAAAAATATGAAACGGTTTTTCCTGATTTTCGAAATCTTTGCAATGTTTTCTATATGACACATTCAATATTAAAAAATAAAAATGGCCACACCAAGTAGTCATAATTTCTAGTGAAGTGTTTGCTAATGAAAACTTAATATTTCCTCATGTATTGTGCCAATAAAAAGGTAAATATAAAAATTCCATGCAAATTTAAAAATAATTGAAAACATGCTTTTAAATAAGTAAAAAATAGAACTAAATTACATGCTATAATTTGTGATATAGAGAAAACATTGCAAAGAGTAGAAATAATAAATATTCACCTAGAAAAATATATAAATAACTCAATCCAAATCTCTTTATTTTTTGTAGCAACAATATTAAAAGGTGCGGTCTCGTTAAAAATAAATAATGTATAATAACATTTAATATGAATAACTTTATAGCACTGATATTATATATTACATTTAAGTAAATATATATAGAAAGAAAAAACACAGGCAAACAGATATTTTCACACTGATTAAACACTTTTAAAAATATTATATAAGCCGTTAAATTATATGCACATTTAGTTTAATCAATCGCAGATTAAAAATTAAAGCTGTAAGTAAAGGTTTTTTTTTCCAAATGCTGAGAAAGTGCATAAGACATGTAATTATAAATAAAACACATAAAGGGAATGTCGAGACGATGTTGCTTTACCTGGGTGACAGGATTCTCCCCGGGTCTGTATACGACGTTGTGGAGGGGCCTTTTCCTTCCTACGTAGTTCACGCAGACAAACTCTAGCAACGATGCGTAGATGAAGCACATACACACTCCGTCCCATACATTCATCGCTGTGAGATTTGATACGACGGGCAACGTCGATCGGAAACCGTTGGACGTCGTAAAGAAGTTCAACATTGTGGTGACGCCTGTATTCCGGACAAATATTGTTATAATGCCAAGTTATATCGATTGGAAATAATAAGTGCCGAACTTTACAGCTAATAATATAATCAACTAGCAATATAGAAATTAATTTATGATCTAGGTGTTAGATTTAAGTCTTCCACCTTCCCCTAAAAATATGTAGTTTGTTTTATTAGACGCAAAGTTGTGCACCATTTTTATTTATCATTTTTATTACGAACGCGTTATAAAATTGTTAAGAACGAGCTACTAGTTTGAATTCATGCAAGCAGATTGTTATTTGTAATTAATGTAACTACACAGAATTTTAAAAAGAACACTAAAGAAGCGTGAAAGAAAGTAACAAATAGATCATGAAGGTGTTGTGTTGGTATTATTTATATTAAATGGGCATTATTTATTACCGGCGTAATAATCCGTTGAAAAAACCCAAGTGATAATGATGGAATTTGTTCAGTGGATATATATGATATATTCTTATGGGTCCAACATATTAAATGCGCAACAAAAAGATACACCAACCTATCATAACTCTAGCGGGCACTGCATTCCATTCCAGCCAAAAAGTAATAAATGATGACGTCACCAAAATAATTCCAGGAATGAAAACTGTGGTAAAGTAAAATGATCTATCTCGCGTGAAGATGAGATCCACTTTCAGACAGCTGTAATTACCTAAAAATATTAAGCATTATCTAAATATCAAGTGTAAATAGAATAGAACTACGCTGCGAGTGATCGTGGACAGTCAACGTATGCTGTCAATAGTAAGGCGAGGAAACCTGCAAAAGGAAAGTATTAGCGTGTCATTTTTACAGCCCCAGCACATCTACACAGAGACAGAGAAAGAGAGAGAGAGTGACAGAGAATAAAGATGCAATATGCAAGACCGAGAACATTGTGATCGCCGGCCATTTTACCTATCATGGAACGGGCCGGCACAGCGTTCCATTCCAGCCAGAATGTGATGAAAGAGGAGGTCACCAGAATAATTCCAGGAATAAACACTGTGGTAAAGTAGAACGCTCGGTCTCTGGTAAAAATTAGATCCACCTTTAGACAGCTGTAGTTACCTGTGAAGTTATAATTTAACGTAAAGTTGGAAAACGGGCTGGTCAAAAAAAAAATTGCTAAATTTAGAAATATTAGTGTATTTAAAAAAATCGTAACGCAGAAAATTAAACTAATTCCAAATAACTCCGTTCAGTGGCCTTGTAAAACGGAAAGTTATTGCTATATACAAGAACTACACAAAAACTAATAGGTAATAAAATATTTAACATTCCGTATGTAAGAGTAACGCGTGTTGTGTTTCTTCAGTATTCTTGAGCGCTTACTCCTAAGTGTCAATCTTACTGTTTAATAAACAAACAGACAAACTATACCACGTGCAATGACACAACATCGTGCATAAGAATTGCTAAGACAGATGATAATTGTTAAAAATAAATTCGAATGTCCATGAGAGTGAATAATGGAACAGCACTGGTACATACTGAAGTATAATCTTTTTGCCAGTTTTAGTTTTACGCTATTTATTTTTAAATCACACAACAGCGCATTTACTCACACATAAGCGGTGAAAAGGTTATTTTTTAAAATCTCCGCATCAGACAGAATGAGTTTTGTCCAATGCTGTTCAAGTACCTTGCTCCTCAAAGCGTCTCTGGCAAAGATTACATGTCAGCTCTTCATCGTCCTCGTAAAGTGAAATACCGTCAGCTGCTTGCAAAGACGTTAACAGATTCTTACATTCTATTCTACATTATTATTTTTGAACAATTAAATAGCAACAAGACACTAGACTAGTGATACCGATATAAATAACTATGATAACTTTGCTACCATGCGGATGAAATAACTATAACAGTTCGTTTAGCTGATTCCTTGATATATTTCATGGTAAAGCCGTTAAACAATCAAATGCCTAACACACAACTAGCTTTCACGTTACTACTAAAACAAATAATGAAGTTAACAAATCAACCTGTGACACAAATCAAGACCAAGCTGAAAAGAGTTAATTAGAATGTTGAGAGTAACAAATAATCCCTTTTTTCTCTCCTTCCTGGTGCAAAGTATAAGTGTGTGCTTTAAACAAAAGAAAAGGTCATGGGATGAATATTCTAATTTACTTGGAGATAAACAAATAATAAACAAAAAGTTGAAGATGTTGTGTAAGCAACGGTATTTATAATTGAAGCGTAAGAAACAGGACTTTACCTCTCCAGCTAGCCTTAATGGGACAGGGAATGGTTTGGTTTTGGATGAGATATGCATTGAGGGTTGTTAGCGACGGAGATTTTCGTAGAGTATCTTCATCATTCTTCCATACGTAAGTAATGGCAGACTGCTCGTACGATACTGGAATCAAAGCAAATCATTGACGAGTTCAAAATTAACTGTGTATAAAGTATAAGTTTTTCTCCGCTTCGAATGCATTGTCAGCATTACAAAAAACGATACAAAATTTTATCTTTAGGATAAAAAAACCCTCATCCTTCGTTAAGAACGTAGGATATGTTAGGATATTTGCCTTTTTAAACTATCCTAGGTATTAATTCTAATTCTAAAGCTATATTAAATTTAATTTCTAACATTATTAGATAAAATACGATGGTTATATTGCTACCAACATTGTTTTAGACTTCTTACTTTAGGAGATGCACAATACTATATTTATTAGTATTGATTTAAATGACATTTAATTATCGTACTGAGCTTGTACATAAATTTATAAGAAGTATTTTTTTTAGTACAGTTATTATCTGTAAAAGTTAATATTATCACTAACTACCAGCTAAATATGAAATTATTGGTATATAATAAAAAGAACGTGAATGTTTACTCACTACTTTCTAAAGCAAATGAACACAATGGGTCATCAAATGGAAATATGTTGAGCCGCCCCTGACAGGACAAAATAAGATGCCGTCGCATTAAATAGTTGATTGTACCATTGCGGTAAATTCGCAAGGCGAAGTGCATTGGTATTATTGGATCCTGAAATATAATAAAACACTAAAATGATATGTTTAACCATTTATGTATTATGAAACAATTTCATCGATTCAAAAGCATATATTAAACTACCCTTGTTCACATTCATGACACAGAATAATCTAATAAACTATGTATCATACAGAAATATATTGAGGCCTCTGACCTTAAAGTCACCGTGCATTATAAAATAAGTGTCCGGCAACCAAATGTCTTCGTGGTGATGGATGGCATTCAAGAAGTCGTAGTGAGACTGGTTAGAGTAGCGCAATCTAGGATCATACCACTGCTGCTGAAGAAGAAACTCCACCTCATATTTCTGTGAGTAGTAGGCAACTTGTTAATAATGAACACAAATGACAATAATTATGATAAATATACAAAGCTAAGCAAACAACGAAAAGTACAAGTACAGCAGAAAGATATAGGGATGAAAAACAACTTACAAGGCTAGATTCGTCTGGAGATGCTAAACTAAGAAGTAGCACGCTAACATTTACGGTGAGGACACCTGAAAATGAATATCGAAATATAGTAAAGACTTTATCCTATCTGATGGAACCGCATCAACCTTTTGGTAATACGAAGGAAATTAAGGAAGGATTAAATCAAATTAAATGCAACGCAATGCTGAAAATATAATTAGCTTTAAACGATCAAGATGTCACACATAGCTTTGAAAGAGTTTTCTATTCATGCTTGGTTAAAAAAATTATAAATAAAACTTAAAGTATGTAACGTAACGAAAATATTAAAATTGGCGAAGAAAGAAAAGTTTTATATAACTCGTAATCCGAGCGTTAATATTACAGTATTAATTTCGTAGTTGAAGTTTAAATTGAAAATAATTTTAAAATTTGCGTTTTTGTTTATGAAAAGAGAAAATCACATGTTTTTAAAGCGTGTTTAAAAAAACACAAATTTATTTTTACAAAATATTTAAATATTACTTTTATATTTGATAACTGAAAAGGTATGTACCGTTATTTTTTAAAATAAGCTATAAAATGTTGTAGGAAATAAAAAAAAGTGTGCTGCGTCTACGTACAACATCAATTAGTGCTCACATAAAGACAAGTGATTGTGGATTATGCAGGAATTATTATCTAAAGCGAAATCTTTGTATCTACAATTGCTATAAGGTATTTGACAGAAATATATGAGTCCAGTGCAGTAAGAGTTGCAGTGTTAGTATATACTATAAGAATTTCTCTTTTCAAAAACATAAAACACAACACACCGCGATTGTGTGAGCGAGGCCGGAGCGACGACAGCCCGACTTTATCATTTGTCAGACTGTCATTGGGCGATGTTAGACCACAACAAAAGTCTGCATCTGCAATGTTATCCCTCTATCAGCCGTCATATCTGAATTGACGCACTTACACATAACATCTTTCATTAATATTTTATATAAATATACAACCCACAAGGAGTACATTGGACTGTATTCAAAGATCTCGGTATAGACTCAAGAACTGTGCAGACAATTGATTTGGATATTTTTGACAGAAAAAAAATATTTTAGTATTAGATGTTGGTATATTTACCATCTACTGGTGGAAGCAGTCTTTTGTCATAGCGGGAGTTTTTTAGAAGATTGTCCAGTATCTCCTTGTCCGACTTTCCCGCTGCAAAGCTGTGAAATAAATTTTAACTATATTTATCTATACTAATATTATAAAAAAGAAAATATTTGATTGTTTGTTTGTTGCGGATAAACTCAAGAATTTGTGAACCGATTTTAATAATTCTTTTTTAAGGTTTATCTATGTACCTGAGCGATGCCGATCGGGTAGAATAATATTTAAAATTATTTATGAAAATGTATGAGCTAATTTTATTAGGTTTAAATGTTAAGTTTAGTAAGAAGCAACAACAATATACTGCTACAGACAACAATCCCTCCTTAGGTAGCGATTTCTATTCAATCGCCCTTCTCATCGAATCTTTTATTAAAATCGTAACATTCGAATCTTCTAAAAAGTAATATCTCAAATGCAAGACTAATAACGCTTCGACTGCTTAAAGCTCGCTGATGTTTGGAATGTATCGAAATACAATAAAATATTTTATGAGAACATTCGACTGACGACTGACGACTGACGACTGTAGTGAAAATACTAAAATTCAAATGAAGTATCGAAATTGCCACACTAGCCTCATAATTGTGTGCCATTTTTCGTGTATTGTTATCTCGTGCTTGTTTTTTGTGACAAAAACGCATTAAGTCATATCTAAAATGAGTAGAGAAATAAAGAATTTTTAGACTCTCGGAACCTAAATAAATTTATAACTTTACAGTATACGTAATACGTCTGTATTCCGCGCGTTGCTTTTATATTCCTCCCAGTGTCGGATTTATTCCTCCCAATATTGTCTCTACTGGGCTTTGAATTTAAAGTTTTAACAAAGTAAAAACTAAAAAAGTACACCTTATTTTATATACTTTAACTCACAACTTATATATTTAGTTTAAAATTATGTTATATATACTTTAATGAACATAATAATAATCAAATTCACTTTAAAATTTTGTCCCCTAATTAGTCCCCTCCCTTCCTTGATTCCTTCTTTTTTTTTCATTATATCCCCCTTTCCTTGAAAAAGGCTGCAACGCATCCTCTTCCGAATGTTGCTGGTTTTTTATGGGTGGCGGATGTGATAGGCTTGGCTTTGGCTAGATTGAGCTGCTGGCGCGTTTTTCTCATTTTACTATGCAAGAAAATAGTGTATGAACCACAATTTCAAACAAATAAGTTTTTGATAGACGCCCTTTAAGGACATATGTAAGTATACATTTTTGAATACTTTTGTATAAAATAATCACTGTCTCAATTAACGGCAATTACGGCCCTTGATATTGTATATACATATATAAAGGATTCCTTACATTTGGTATCTATTCACAATGATATTACAATATGTCAGAGGTTACCTAGCATTAACTACGTACGTAATTTAAGTATTAATTTCAAATATGGTGACCGAGTGAGCGACATTTACAGGTGTGAGGCTCTATAAATGGAGCGAGATCATGCTCGGTGGCGACGCGAGGCTGGCGGCGTGTTACGTCCGGTTCGCCGCCCCGACCACGACCCATCGCTTGCTTTGTGTGTGCCATTGCTTTTCTAGTATAGATTTCTTAAATTATGATTTTTTTATAACAATTTTTTAATTAGAATAACACAATTTTAGTGCGTAGTCACTCTCATATCTTCAGCATTTAAATAATAAATGAAATCCCTGTTGTTAAATGACAATTACAGATGCATATCAGTTACAAACAGATGCATATCAGTGAATATACAAGAATATTTATTCCGATTATAAATCATGAAACATACTAAAATAGTATTTTCAGTATGTTTCATGATTACGAAATTCAGAATTAATGTAAGAAAACAGATTATCTACTTTCGATTAGATACTAAAATCTGAAACGAATACTACAGAAGAATTACTAATAGGCTTCTTTTCCCCAAACTGTACGCTAGTGTAGACTATGGGACTATCCCATTCGACCCGAAGAATCCCAGCAGCCAGTTTATGTTGCCAGGGATCTCCGGGAGCGACCTCAGCGAGATATTTAGCTCAAGAAAAAAGTATTTGAAAGTTCTCTTAATTCATAGCAGGGGGGGAGTCGACGATGATAAACTTGTCCATTCCCGAACGTCATGGAAACCTATTGGATTTTGAAGATTAGACGGTAAAAAAAGAAGATTATATGACATTTTTACTTTTAGTTCTGGGAAAAGGGTCTACAGGTATTTACGATTTTTGTTACTTCGGCTTGTTGAAATCATCAGATTATCTTATCACGTTATCCTTGAACAATTTCATTTGAAATAAAATAAAAATTGACCGCTCCATTAACTCCAGGTGACGGATTTGTGTAACAAGCTTGTGATCCTCCTTTGCGTCGCGCAATGCAGACTAAATAACATGTAAACAACCCCCTCCCCCTTGCTCGATGATCGATCTTTTTTACAAATTTAATGGGCTACTCTAAGCGCGCGGCTCTACATAGATGATTGATATGTGGTGTAGGGTACTTAACAGGGTCCAAGGTACCCGTGATCTGACACGCTCGAGGATCTACAAAAATCCCCGCTTCGGCTCCCGTACCATAACTGTCATTCCACTTTGTTTGTTTTTCGTTTTGAATGTATTTTGTAATTGCTGTATGCTTACATGTCGGAGGTGAGCGCAGAGACGTGAGACGTGCCGCTGAGCATCAGAACAAAGGCTACGGCGCGTGCCACCACGCATGACCAACCCATATTAGGACATCTGAAAAACAATCAATATTGTAATTTAAAACCAAAAATTATACAGATTAGTTGTTTATTAAAAAGAGCTATATAAGGAGCACCCATAACCAACGAGCATGTATGCGTAGATGTATGAATGTAGAAGAAGCGAGAGAGGTGTGCCAGGATCGCGCCAAATGGAAATCCATGATCTCTGCCTACCTTCTGGGTTATTGGCGTTAGCGCATATTTATTTATTTACAAAAATGCCATCTGAAACGTAGATTCTACGGTTTTAAAAACCGTTTAATCTACGTTGAGTTTCGTAAGACGAGAGAGCTCTAAATTCCATCCACACCGCCTTTCTGTTTGACATTCCGTAACCGTAAGGGTTTCGCGCTAATTCCTGCAGCTATTTTGTGGAATTATCTGTCACCTACTAAACTGACTAATCTTATGTTTTTTTTCAGAATACAACGTACTTCTTCTTTATAACACAAGCAGCCCTTTCAGGGTGGTAATGATCAAAACGGTGAAAATTGCTTAGCATCAGTTGGACCGCGTCTTCACTGTTTTTAAGCAGCGACTTCAAAAGGGAGGAGGTTCTTAATTCGTCTGTATGTTTTTTTGTTTGTTACCTCAGAACTCCGCTCCTGGTGAACGGATTTCGATAATTCTTTTTTTGTTCGAAAGCTAATGCTTGTCGATTGGTCTCATTTTTTTAGTCAAGATCCGATCGGTAGTTTTTGAGTTATTCTTAATAATGCATAATATGATAACGTTGAATTTAACTTCTGAAATAATTGTAGCTCTTTACATAACTTAAAAAAAAGTCCGCGATGACATCTATCTTCTGTGGTTGTCTCACAATAACCATTTTTTTCTTAGGAAACATTAATTAAAACGCACTCGATTCTTACTACGCGATTATTAGTGTTCGGTATAAATCCTTATCAATTTAAATGTCTTAGTTATCAAGAGAATTTAATGTAGATTATAAATGTTCTTTAAACTATATCATTCTGACCAATAGTTTAGAAGATATCAAAAGTTTAAACTACAAAGTAGGTAAAAACTTCGCGCAAGTGATTTCAAAAGCCGCGCAGTAGATGGCCGGGCTTAGCGATGTGTTTATTACTATGTACGTTTGTTTATTATCTTTCTTTGATTGAAAGTTGGTTGTTATATGTATTCCCATATAAATTAGATTCACAAAAAATCGAGCAAAAAAAACTTAAACAAAAACAAAACCGACTTCAAAAAAACTATATTCAAAAACAACAAAAGCACTTAAAAGTATAAAAGAATTTTACCCAAT
Source organism: Papilio glaucus (assembly GCA_000931545.1). Taxonomy (NCBI): domain Eukaryota; kingdom Metazoa; phylum Arthropoda; class Insecta; order Lepidoptera; family Papilionidae; genus Papilio; species Papilio glaucus. Next base: position 92,219 of record JWHW01014483.1, read on the forward strand.
TAAACATAAGAATCAATTTTTAATCATATTTATTTTTGGAGTCAGTGTCAGCTGTGTTTGGTAGCGATCGGATCAATATATTTAGTGGTACCCAGGCGAAGCCGGGGCGGGTCACTAGTATAGTATAAATTTCATTTGTAAAATGTTTTCTTAAGGCATCCTCGTATATTGCTGACACCGACTCTAAAAATAAATATGAATAAGAATTGATTCTTATGTTTATTTGCGTAAAATTATTTTATACTTTTAAGTGCATTTGTTGTTTTTGAATATAGTTTTTTTGAAGTCGGTTTGGTTTTTATATAATAAGCTCACAGTTTAATAATGATATTGTACTATTATTCTAATATTTTTCATTGTGTTGTTTCTAATGGTGAAATATTTATTAAAATCGGTTTTGGTGTTACAGAGTTTAAAAATTACAAATAAACAGTGGTAGAGTCCCCAACAACATCGTCTGTTGCACAAATGGGCCGGCTCGATATCATGTCGCCTCACCAGGCGTGAAGTAGAAGTACCAAGGTTTTCGTCTTATGAATAAGGAGAGTGTGGCCTACATCTAGTCCTCTTCCAAACAACGTAGTGTAAACAAAGTAATGGATTTCCCATACGCGAACACAGCAACTTCACTTTTCCGCCTGCATAATACAATCCATGGGAATCACCGCTAAATTGCAACGTCCTTACAATATGGGCGATTCTCCAATTGTTACTTGATTTCTAAGCATCATAATAGAGGTCGGGGTCGTAAGGGAATGCCGCTTGTTTCAAGCTTACAGGAGGTCCGCGTATATATCACTGGCAATGTTTGTCTTATCGCGTTCGTTGGCTTTGCGTTTGTTATACACGATCATATTGTATTCTGCACCTAGTCGCTAAAATCCAATATTTTCATTATCCGTTACTCATCGGTCATCGGTGCGGTTTGCACGTGACGTAGCTCACCGAGCAATAACCTAGTCTTGTATCGACGACCTATATCAGTATGACGAACAATGTTAAATTATACGGAACTGTTTTCACGGTCACTCAAATGTGAAGATCTCCCTTTGATCTCTAAAATCAATAATGATTTTGATCTCTAAAATAAAAACTCTTTAGCGAAAAAATAATTTTAAATATGAAGAAAACATCAAAACAATGTCACAAGACTGTACGGAATGGTTATATGATGCGCGCACAACTGTCAAACGATAAGCCCGCCACGAACGCCACCTAACGTGAAGATTTAAAAGTTTCATAATTCTAAAATAACACACAAAATTACCGATTTTGTGTGTTATTTTAGGATTTAAATTTATTTTAGCCTTTCCTATTTTCTTTTAATCTTTCCCTGGACTGAGGGCATTAATACAATAAAATGATTATCCAAATCCTATCCTATTTTAATCTCAATGTTGTAATATAACTGCTACGGCAGAGTTATAATCAAATCAATTTATTAAGGTGGTACGAAGTTCGCCGGGTAGTTAATAATATTTAAAAACTAGTCAATTAGAGATAGTAATGCAAAATATATTATATTATTATATACAGAGTATTTAGTACGCGAATGTATGGCGTGAGGCAAGGACACCTATGAGCATGATACTTTTTGCCGTTCGACTGAAAACGTGGCCTAGTTTTTTTCTAACCAATGTAATAATCATGACGTCAGTAAAGTATCAAGCGAGGGCTGCGTTGCGATTGCTCTTTAGTTGTGTTTCTTTTAAACGAAACTTAAAAACTTTTTTTTAATTTCCATTAACGTCTATTTTTAAAGTAAATTTATATTTTAGCCGTTTCGAGACAATTCCCTAACTTAACAATATTTCAGGTTAAAAGCCTGCAACTTACACTTAGTCGGGTGATAAGTTCTGTCACAAACTTTTAATGTAATTAATGATACACTTTTTGTGAATTATGCAGAAATTATGTATGAAATGAGAGGGAATTAAACGTAAAATACAATTTTATTTACAATATTCGAAATGCCCTCCACCATTATGAATACCGCGAATCTATTTCTGCCGCTGCTTTAACCAGACACGTTTGAAGAAACTCCAAATTCTGATGAGGTTTGACGCAGACATTCTCCTCCAAATGTTGCTATATCTTGTAGTCCTGTGAGTTTAAATCTGAACTAGAATAGGGCCAGTCTTCATGCCCGATAAAATTGAATTCATGGGCGGTCAATCAGTTTTTCGTGCTTCGTGCCCTATGAGTTGGTGCAGAGTCCTGTTGGAATATCCAATGTCTTTTTTCGAACATTGTTCGAGAAAGAGGTTCCACTATGTTGGTAAGGACGGTATTTTTTAACACCACGGCACTGTTTTTTACACCTTTTTTACAAAAAAATAAAACACCTCAGTTAAGTCTGCTTATCCCCACTGGAAGAGCTAAGATTTTTTGTTTACAAACAGAATTTCGTTGAATTCGCGCCTTCACTGCTTTAATGATTGCTGGTATTTTACCTGTGCGAGGTCGGCCGGTCCTCTTGCGGTCTTCGAAGCTTGAATCTCCACTGTATCGTTTGATAGTGCGATGAACAAACCGTAGTGCTATTTCAAATTTTGCAGAATATTGTAAATGTCTGTTGGCGCGTAACCACAGCGGTGCAACGCGACAACCGCCACTCTATCTTCTTTCTTCGACCACTCCATATATGATAATATATTAAAATGAATTTCTTTTTTATATTCGGAAAGCGCAAACCTTCCATTTTTAAAATTAGTCGATGAACATTTGGCCAGTATTCGCCAATTTAAAAAAAAAAGGTTTTGACAGAACTTATGACCCGACTAGATAATTTTAACCTAATCGCTCACGAAGAGAAAGAAGAGAAGCTTCCCTAAGCAAAATTATAAAAAAATATTATAGCAAATTTTTTCTAAAACTAAAAGAAAGTGGTGAGTAAGATGTATTGCCTATCGTTAATGGACTGAGGAGGGGAAAATTATATAATATTTCCTTTTCGTATTTATCCCCTTCCCCGTCAAATCCTCCTCTCCTGTCCTATCCTTTCCTTATTAGAAATTGATGGGCAGGCGAAGTGGAATAATATTAGGCCTCGGGCACCTCACCACGCCGACACTTTCGTACAGGACATATGGTTGTTGCAGCTCTACCATTTGCATATCCCAATAATAAATACAACTTAGACGTTATGTTGCTTCCTGTTTGAAAAAATATGTTATAAAAAATAATAAAAAAAAAAGTATTAAAAATCCCGGGTTAGGTTGATTTAACTTAGTGAGGACTTGTTACTAACTAAACAATTTAATCTTGTTAATATTATTTTTAACTAGCAATTTACTGAGTTGCAACTCATGCCTATTCATACACAAAATGTTGTTCCACGACAGGTGGGTAGGGAGGGGTCAATTCGAAACGATCACCGGGGACGTCGGCGGGTCGAACCACTTTCGATCAAGTTTAACAATTGAGTGGAAACTTACGTACCTATATAATTGAATTTTACAAAGAAGATCTGGATAGTAAAAACAAAACCCCTATATAAACATTGCTGACATAGATTTACTAACGCATTAATAAAATATATTGTTACATATAAAAGTAAAGCATCCGGGTATGACAAGATTTTACTTGAAATACTGTGAGCTGGAGAAGGTTTAGTTGCAAATCTGCTGTGGGTCTTATTCAATATATTAGGTCCTTACATATGAAATTGGCGTTTTGTATGGGAGGAACAAAAAGTCGAATATTTTTTAATATAATATATTTAATTAATCA
>JWHW01014483.1:107468-130188 GCA_000931545.1 Papilio glaucus
CCGGTGGAGGATGAAGAGCTAACGACCTGAGGGAAAACCGTGGCCCGCTTATTCGCGAAGGATAGGGATATTCCCATTTTTCGCGAATAAAGGAAGGGTGAACGAGACAAGGTGTTTGAGGCGGTCAAGCGGCAGGAACGACAAACCGCTTTCCGCTTCGCACACTGTCGATATGCCCCGCATTGCAAACTGGCAAAGAACCCGTCATGGCTAAAAAGGAGGTTGCGGTTGCGAGCTCGTAAGAACGCAGAACCCGCTCAAAGACGACGCTGTTACAGCGCTGGCGCGACTGGTCACATTTTACCAAAAGTAGCAGTTCTCCCAAATTAAACGGGCCCATTAAGGTTGCAGGTGCGTGGGATAGAACCGGTTGGTGCAGCCTTCAGGTGGACGATGGTCGATACCCGCACCATTGAGAGCACGGGTACCAGGAATAATTATGTTTAAATATCCTCGAGATGGGCTATTTTTCTGTGTAGCGAAGCGGTTTAGTGTTCGCGGCTGCGTTCCGAATGGAGATCCCGTGACCACCGTCATGGCTAATGGGTGACCACCCTGGGGTTTTAGTCGGTGCAAGCCCGACATAACTTATCTCTTGCCCCTTGAAAGATAAGTATGCGTAAAGCATTTCCCCACGTCAAAAACAGCTCACGGCTACTAAGCCCCACCGCCATGACAAGGCGGGAACCCGATCAGGCGCGTCGTCGTCTATTTCTCTACTAAAATTATTTTAATTTTACCTTATAAAATCCATACTAATAAAAAAACCTTATGTTTCGTTGCCTCTTCAAAATTGCTAAACCCAAAAATTAATGGTTCGTTAAACATTTGTAGAAAAAGCCGACCGCAATAATTTCGTACCTACAACTAAACGATTTCAGCCTCAACAAACATAATAAATACTTGCGTTTTCGGCAAAGCCTTGGATAACATTTGCTCTAAATTAATTTTTGCACGAGCTCGGTTTAATAAAAATGCGAAATGCTCTTAAATGATTTGAAACGATATTAATATTACTTGTATAATCAGGTGGTAAGGGACCAATCGTTGTGGCAATTTATCGTAGCAGTGACCATATAACTTACTTTTCTGTACAAGACCAAACTTTAGATGAACAGGTGATTTTTACTTATACAAGGTTTGTAAGAAACGGGATTCTTACCACGATTCACGTTCACGGTCACGGGCTGACCATGGCGCATGCAACTGCGCCGAAATATCGGGAGCTCAAAAAGGCTAATTGTGGTAAGAATCCCTTTTCTTACAAACCTTGTATGAGGCCACGACGACGGTCACCTTAGTGGTTAGGTAGTTTTAACTAAAGCTTCTTTAAATTTTTAAAAATCTTGGTAACGCGACGTTTTTCCTTAGAAATAGAATTAATATAAAATCACGTATAAATAACGGAAACATAAAATAAAATTTGTCTTCCCCATTTACTTCTTGACGATAGATACAGGCCGATAGATAGCAATTACGATTCGCAGCCAAAAAAACAAAATATTCAAGTCGGTATTCTCGAGAGAACAACCGTTACATTTAAAATATGCAAGCTCTTGTATACTGATAATAAAATAGAAAAATAGCAACTACGTTGTTTTGAATAATTTGTAAAAAAAGACAGTTGTATTTTTTTCACAAAATACACGATTCTCAATTTCGAATTCGCCGATTGACTTCTGTTGTTGCTTGTTTCATTACGGTTTAGTTGTTTTGTTCAAGCAATTTTGTTTGAACAAATCTTCCAACTGGTTACACCAATGACACGTAAACATTTCACTTAATTAGCACAATATATGCACGTTTGGGCAATATTCATTTTAATTGTTACATATACACTAAAATATAATAACCATCGTGTATATATCCTCGAATTTCATTCTGAACATTACGACATTTCTCCAATTTCCACTTTATATATGTTGTGCATAAAATAACAAGTTTTAGTTAGTTTTCAAGTCTAAAGTTAGTATTTATAGTATTAATAACTTTCTTTCTTGTTGTATTTCTATGATCTATAATAAAGTTTCTTACTACATTTTCTTCGAGGCCTCGTGATGCTTATTTTTTTTCTAGTCAAGTTCTTACAACGCCTGCGAGGGCGAATTAACTTATTTTCAAGGTTGAATCCAATAAAAATAGAACACACCGGAGTGTAAATAAAACTTATGTCTTAGTCATAGAGAGATAGACTTTTCTTGAGTTTTCAATGGCTTCATTAGATTATTCTAACATAGTTAACCTACATAACAATGTCATTGTAAATAAGGCATTTGACATAAGAATAAGTGCTTGCGTTTGCGACCGCTGTATTTCGTATAAAACTGTTAGAGTTATTTACCTAAAATTTCTTAGAATTAGGCACGAAATGATTGGTCGTCACAGACATAAAATAGCTAGATAATGAGTTTGTATCGTAAGAGGAGGTGAGCTGAAGCTACGTATTTAATGAGAAGTTGCTAGCAATAGCCTCCAACATTCGCAGAAGAGTCAAGCCAAAACCAGCTTTAGCATAGGACAGAAGTCCATAAGGAAAACAATAGGATAAAGTAATGGCAAGGGAATGGAGCCTGCGGCACAGTACTTCCAGACGAAGTGAAGACGTAGACCTGATTTATCCTACACAAAAGGATGGCCACTCACCTGTATTATTATTGTAATTGTTGGTAGATAGCTACCATAAATTCATTGCTGTGTCTCTAGATTTGTTGCAAATACGCGAGAGTTTGATGTTTTAATTTAAATCTTACCAACATTTTAATGCGAAAGTTTGGAGAGATGTTTGTCATTCAAAAATAACAGAATGGCTGACTGGACATGGCGGAAATTTGGCACAGAGATTGATTAATAATAGGGAATAGCACATAGGGTACTTTTTATGCGTCCCGGAATGGCGGCGTCTCTTATAGTCAATGCTAACATCGAACACATTTTAATCAGTCAGCTCTCACACGTACACATCAACCAAGCGAACGAAGCCACGGGCAACATCCAGAGATAAATAAAGATACATACATTATAGGAAGTAAAAGTTAAAGTAAACGATAACTTAGCAATATTGAGCCATCCATTTTGCTGCTGGCGGTCAACTCTGCAGCAGATTGCATCACAAAGTTTGGAATCAATATCAATATCCGACTATTTAACTATGAAGCTGACTGTAGTTGACCCTATTACATTATTTATTAAATTACTGCAATTCCCTAGGGTCATAATTTAAGTTCAACCGATTCTATTTTGTTAACGATTTAGTTTTTGTTTTTTGTATAACTGTGATTCATCTATAGATATAATAAAAATGTAACTGATCGCTGTATTGGGCGCCTTCATAAATGCAATAAAACCCAAAACAATGATTATTAGATTTTTTGTCTGTTTATCTGTTTGTCTTTGCGTTTGTTACCGCTTATCTCACTAATAGCTTAACGATTTGGGCGCGGTTTTCACTAATGTATTGTGGTAAGCTTCACTTAACATTAAGCGTTTGTTTTATCTCAATCGGTTTATAAATAAAAAAGTGATATAAATTTAAAGATAAAAATGCTAAAAATAGAGTACTATTAAGTAGCTTATATCATTTAGTTTAACTAAAATTGCAGGGCGGTTATAACCGCGGGGCACAGCTAGTTTTAAATAAACATGTACTTTATTTAAAAGTAATTTCTATTCATCATATACCACAAAGTAAAAAATTATAACGGTTACATTAACTTTTGGGAAAGTTGGTTTAGGTTAACTTAAAAGCCATATTACTTATCATCTGTAGAAATTGTATAGTCGTATAGCGGTTTATTTAAAAGTTCAAGAATAGAATTTTTTGTTTAATTGTTGGGAGAAGCAGAAGAGAAACATACGCATAAAAGAAAGTATACATTTGTTCGTTTAGAATGGTTAGGTAATATACAAGAATAATTATGTCAACCATTGTCCATGAAGTTATGGCTTTTGTTTGTTCAGTAATAATAGTGGTCGTTTTGTTTTCATTTGTGGAATTCGTTGTATGATACATTATACGCATAAATTTAAGACTGCTTCGTGTTACAATGTTAGATGTTGTCTCGATTCTGGTTAATTAAAGCACCAGCAATATTTTCCGGTCACTACTGGATTTATTTTTTTGTTATTAATTTGAATATTTAAATATTATATTATTTTAATGAGATTTTGTAGTATTGGTTTACTATATTTTAGAGTATTTGAAGAAAACAGATACATCTAAAATATTGAAAGTTTAAGTATAATAGTAGCAAAATATATAAGTTTTTGTTGCTTAAGAAGTAATTAATGTCTTCGAATATTTGTACATCAACAGTTGGAAAGCTAACTATGCATCTTTTTTTTTAGTTCACAATTTTTTTATCTTACACATTTACGGTGCTTGATGGCATTAAACATTGGCTGCATATCTTGGCACTGCACAGTTCACTTTTTGGATTAAAATATTAAAACTATAGTATAAATGTGAGCACTAACAGATACAGAAAAAAAACTAATTCCAAACTACCGCGGTGCTGTCGTTACTTAGTTTTTTCAGTAGGAGATGGGTAGTTTTGTTTTTACGATGATCTTAGTATTGTTAGGCGGCGAACACAAACAATTTGACATTAATTTTGTATAAAGAAGGTAAATCTGTACACCACCTATCTTTATTCTTTTTTTTTTATTTCTTTTCGCAAATTACTCTTCCAGATAGTATGGTTTTAGTAGTATTATATTTCCAGATAGTATTTTTAATATTTCTAACATTCAAGTCTTTTCGTGTTTCTAGTATACAGTTAAGAGTTTTAGGTTTGATATATGATTTTCCATCTACAATTGAAAGAATTAGCAAATGGGAATCAGATCGAAATGGCTAAGACAGCACGTTGTTTGTCTACTACTATATATAATGAACAATATAATGCGCCGTTTATCCATTTCTATAATGTTAAGAACTAATTTACATTTTATTTTTAATTGAGAATTGTTAACCTTCATATTCGTCCCATAAATCAGTTTAAATCTTAACCGCTGACCTCAATTAGAAAACGCTTCTGCTCAACAAAGCATCTCTTCCCTCTACTTAATTAATTGTGTTTAACATGGTATCGAACAAGGCTGTTTAAAGTTTTAATGTATCGTGGATATTGGTAAGTCTGTGTAAATCTATGTTCGGTTAACGTACTTAAGAGATTTATTAAAGTTCCATTTACAGTGTCCTAACAATTTTAATTTATCTCCATCTTGAAGGCTTGCTTTTGATTTAAACAAATATTCGTTTTCTACTTTATAGTGCATATACCCTTGATAAAAGGTTTTAGGATATGTAATGCCTAAATTAGGAAGTAATTCGAATACAAAATATAAAATGTTTACGTAGGAGTTTGAGATGTTTACATATATATAAAAGATATAATTTATTTTCCAATTACGTCCATTTTTATTTAAATCCTTTCTTACTCTTAATTTTCTTGGCGTTGAAATAAGAAATCAAGTTTCGTTGAAGTGACTTGTCAAAGAATACTTAAAAGAAAGTTTTCTTTATAAAATGTTAAATTTCTTGATTCAAATATATATGTATACATAGAGATTTTTCTACCTTATTGCCAAACTTTTTCAATGTAAAATGAATGATAGAAAAACCAGCTTCATATGATACGCTAGATATAACCATATAGCAGATCATGGGCTACATACGACATAGCGTTTATTGTTACATCACCCTGATCCCAGTCAATTTTACGATTAATTACAAATAATACCGTCTTTTAAAGCTGTCAATCAATATACACCATCTTCACTACCAGCTTTAAAACACAGTTATTTTGAGGGGAACGTTCGTAACACCAGAAATAAGCGTTTTTGGCGCTCATTATGGATCTTTTCCGAATTATCTTCTCTTCTTATTCTTGTCTAACGCACGCTATATTTTCTAATAATAAGTTAAAGGCGTTCGACATAAAATTATCTTAATCTTAACAGATAAATAAAATTGAAGTGTCTGTATGTAATATCAAAATAAAATTTCCATACTCAATACACATGATGTATATACGGTACTTATAACAAAAATACAATTTTTAAAATTTTTATCTGTCTGTCCGGTTATTCCGGGTAATCTCCGAAACGACTGAACCGATTTACATGGGACTTTTACTGGAAGATAGGTAATATTGCAAGGCTTCAAATAGGCAATAATAATAAATTTGATCTAAGCAAAAGCCCCGGGTTCCGCGCAAAAAGTTAAAAACCCTCGAAATTGTGAAAAAAATAACGCGTCGTCATATCGAAAGCGCCGCCCGCTACCCGCAATGTCACAAAGGTTGCCTTAAGCGAGGTGCCGGTGCCTTTCCTTATAAGGATGGGATGGGAACGGGAAGAGGATTGGACGGGGAGAAGGGGCGGGGAAAAGGAAATATCCTTTTTCCTGTCTATCCACTCCCCTGTCCAGCAAAGGTAGGCAACGCATCCGCAACACATTTGCTTGTTGCGGATGTCTATGGGTAGCGCTCACAGAACACCAGGTGATCCGCTTGCTCGTTTGCCACCTTCTACTATAAAAAAAAAGCAGTAAAATATCTATATTTCTATAAAATAAGGTAAAAACAATTAATGTAAAAAATAAGATTATAAACTTTTATTCTGCGACGTGATTAATATGTTTTATTTGATTCCACGCGGAGGAAGTCGGGGGCAACGGCTAGTTATGTAATAAATGTCTTATCTTAATTAATTCATTCGTTTTCAAGTAGCAGTAAAGTTATCTAAGAAAATACTACGTCTGAGTTAAAAAATATACTCACAATTAATGCGGAATCATTTTGTCGTGAAACCTTTTTCGCTGTCTTCGTTATGAAGTTGTAATCGTTTTAGTTTCGTAATAAGGACGGTAATAATTTTTAAAACTGTAAGGACAACTTTGTTATAAGGTTTTTTAATAGGTTTGGTTCATGAAAAATGTATTTTATTTTGCATAATGTAAGCAGATTGCGTGTTCTGATTATATAAGTACTCAGATGTTCTAACTTTCTACACATAAAGTAACAATGATCATGCCATACAAGCATTTTGATATACAATTAATTAATACAAGCACTAGTAGATAAATAAAAAAATGAAATATAATCTGGGTTACTCGCTCAAACAAAAGCTTACTGCTAGTGAAATAATTTTTAAAATCGGTTTAGTACTTTTTGATTTTATCCGGAATATTAAGTTCACTGCATTGCTACTCGGTTTCACGTTTGAATTAATCAAACTTTCGTGAGACATTTTTAATAAATTAATTAAATACTGGCTTATTTCACGAGTGGTCCGGTATGCACCGACTAGTTTCGTGGCCGCCGGGGGACCCTTCCTCAGGGTGAGTGGGACTGGGATTAGTTCGCGCCGCCGATCTCGAAACTAGTTGGTCCCACAAGGACAATGCATACCTAAAGAGCGTCCTTGTGTGTCCAGATTTAGTTAGGTTAGATTAGAATAGGTTATTTTTCTTTACATCGTTCATGCTACTCTAAGCTTTAAGACTGGTTTGCTCTAAAGTGACAGTTTGCGGGTGACTAGGAATGTGACTGCAAATAAAAAAAGTCATTCACATATCCTAAATAAAAACGTGGTTTAAATTTGTAGAATAGTTTCAACGCTTCTCCAGAAATGTTTCTTATTTATGTGTTACGTAATAAGGCAAAGTCCATAACTTAAGCGCTGAAAGTGGGTTAAATGAAGCTTGTGATTTATTTAGACCGGCCGACCGACGGGCGCGTTGGCTTTTAAGTGAAGCAGTCTTATGTACTCATGTGTTAATTTTGTTTAGCCTAGAAATACTATGCATTTCTGTAATACTAGCAGAATGTTTGTATATGAAAAAAGGTTTTATACTGCATAAGAACCGACAGCTACGCTAAGTGCTTGAACACATTTCCGCTTGTAACATATCATGGTAATGTGCTCCGGCATTCGTCGCACTGATAATCAGATAAAATGGCGGATGTATGTATCTGCCTAGAGTGTATATTTTATGTGTATCAATATGAACTACGTAAGTAGGAATTCGCAAGTTTCGTGCGCTTCTTGCGTTTTGTACCACATTATGTAACAATTAAGAGTTAGGTATGCTCTTTGTGTATGACTTTCAATGTGTATTTAATAATGAAATTTCAATGAGCAATTATATATTTACGTTTTATTAAAAATATACATATCTGTGATTTAAAGAAATTTAACAATAGTTTTTAAAAATGAGCACTAAGATAATTTTACATTATTTTATAGTTCATTATTTCATACAAGAATTCAACACAATTAGAAAAACAGCCCGAAGAATAAGCAAACCTAGTTTGAAATCTAACTTCTTTTACGACATAATATCAACATCTTAACAAATATTACCTATTAATTAACTTTTTATAACAAACGCACTCTTCAGTGCGAGGCGGGGCGCGAATCCATCACACTTACCCTGAAGAAGGACCTCCGATAGGTCCGAAACTTGTCGGTACAAAATACCAAGAAAAAACGCACACGTGAGTAAAGCCGTTTGTTATAAAAAGTTAATTAATAATGTCTCACGAAAGTTTTAATCATTTTATTCTAATAGGTAATAAAATTACGTAGGTAATAAAACTACCGACGAAATTTTATTTTTGTTCTTGTTATTTTTGTTTTTGTTATTTTTTTCTGTGTTAAAAAACGAGTTGTCTACAATTTTAACATAAAACTTGCGATTCTTTCATATGTTTGTGTGTATAAAATGCACTTCGACGTCTGTACATATTCATTTATTCATATATTGATTGTTGTTCAGATATTTACGTGGAATATGATATGCAAATATAATTATTCCTTTTTGTAATAATGACTACGTGTTTAACCATATGCGAGGGAATACACGGCCTGATGTAATAAGCTAGAAGAAGAAATATGGCATGTTCACTACACTAGTTTAGCATTAGTTATAGTATCTTCTCTTAAAGGTACGTCATAATTGGACGGAAACACTGCCACTAGCACTTATTCCAATTCTTTGTCGTAACGAGGACTTAAATCGCTTCTTCCGTGTGCACGTTTTATCTACGACAAAAGATTATTTGTATGTCCCAGAGTACCATTACTGCCGTTGACTACGGATGTTGGTAAACCAAGTGTTGTGTATTGTGCTCTTAATGTACTACAAAGTTATTCCAAATGGTCCCCTTCAAAATATTGATTGGGACAATATTGTAAATCAAAGTGTGTGTATGCCAAGGACGGCCAACATTAGCGGTGGTCGGCGGGCGGTGGCGCCAGCGGCGGCACTCTGTCGGAACTTGTCGTCGGCGAATAAATCTGTGTTACGCTGTGCTGCAGCACGCCTCATTTATTCTTGTTAAGCGTGTTAATTAAGAGTAAAGAGATTTAATTAAAATTCATCTTCCTGCCCTTTTCCCACGTTATAGGGGTTTGCCCGTACAATATGACGGTAGTCCGTACGGTATAGGTTGTGGCTACAATTTTTATACGGCTGTCCTCTGCCTGACGCCAACCCTCCTCGGAGTATTAATTAAATTAAGAAAAGTATTTGAAGATTAAGATAATTTGTAGGGAATATTTTACCCTTGAGAAAAAAATGAATTTAAATGAAATGAAAGTAAAGAAAGAAAAGTAATTTCATATGGAATTTATCTTAATATAACGAATAATTGAAATAAAGGAATAACGTTATTACGACTAAGGTCATATAGATACATTCCAGTTTGTGACTTATCGTAGTCACTATTTTACCGCGAAATAGTGATAAACCTGGATGTACTCGAGGAGATACTGAACGGATCGATACAAGTGCGGTAAGCTGAGGCTTTTAGGATTATAGTACGCTGTAAGGTCGTGGTTTACATCCTTTTAATGTAAGATTAGGTTTACTTTATAATTTTGAGATATTTGTCTATCTCTGCGTTCGAATCAAACAAATATAATAATAATTAACCTTAGGTATTAGGTTAATGTTTATAAAAGTGGCCAGATTGATGAAGGTTATGGGTACTAATTTGACAAATATATCTTAGTTGTTTATTAAGTATATACTTAATTGGAATCATAAAGTAAGCAAGACCCTGGCTAATTACAAAAAAAAAATCTACAACAACGTATGCTATATTATAAATATTAAAACTTCACTTCAGCCCGGACAGCCATACTTAATCAAAATCCATTAAGTTTTTTAAATATTGTGTCGTACAAAGGAGAAGTCATAAATAGTGAAGGAGTTGAGTAGAGATTTATTCTCTAGAGATTCCAGTAAAATACTGAATTATTCAGTTGGCAACACTTTGTACTCGGCCCTTCGTCCTTGATAAGTGGATTTTCAATTCACAGTGCAATCCCCGGAGAAGGAATACGCAAATGAAAAAATCCCCTTGTCAATTTTCGTGAATGGCTTAAACGAGTTTCATGTTTGGTTTAATTGGATTTTTTATTTAAGCGACGAGATAAACCTAAAGTTCACTCCCAAATACACGGACTAAATAAACCAAATAAAAGTACATTAAATAAGCGTACTCTACTGAAAAATTAAGTAGAGAACTCTTTTTCATGGGATAAAGAGGCAAAGGAGTCAACCGTTAATGTCATCCTCATCTACAACTGTTGTTCGTAAACAGCAACTACGCAACCAAAATAAAACTAAGCGGAAGGTCTGTTTATGAGAGACTTATCTTTGAAAACCGTCATTGCACACTCGAACCGTTTAATAAATAATTTCCAATCACCTCCTAAATCAAATTTCAAATTTATTTTGATCTTAAATTTATCACTATGTCATCACATTATAACACAAATACGATATTGTGAATTCAAATACGCACTTACATCTATAACTCAGTGGAGTAGGCAGGCATAATGGATTTCCATTTGGCATGGTCCCGACATACCTGTGTCGCTTCTACATCCTGCCATCTACGCATATATGCTCGTCCGGTATGGGCCCTCTTACCAGTGCCTTCGTGCATTTTGTCACCAATCTGGTCGATATAAATTCGTCGAGGATACCCTTCCAACTTACCGCAACTTACGTAACATCAGTATATGTGAAACACTGCTGTTCATGAGCTCATAAATTAGACGACATAAAGTTAATCAACGGAAGACAAACCGTTGTGAACAAAAACAAAACACATGTGGAGTTTTTCATTGACACCAACAAAAATACTTTGGATTTTATAGGTATTTGTGTAGACAATTCCCAGCGGCATAAAAAGGACATTAAATGTCGGCGTGAATTTTTTTGATATATAAAAGAGATGATACCTTTTTGCGAGTATTTAACACATACGAAACAAAATGTCTACTCGACGGTCAGTGTGGCGATAAAATGAATACAAATCGTCGACCCGAGCTTGTTTTGTGCGGAATTAAATTAACTTAGAAAACAACAATTTACGATACACAAAGGACCGAAGGTGTAGTTCGTATTTACCATTTTTTTAACTTTCACTAATTGCAATTAAAAAACTCTAAAGACTGCCGACAGCACTGAAAACAGGCTCGACTCTGGTTTAATAATAAATAATCTGCAAAAAACCCTTGTATCTTAATAATAAAATTCAAAATTAAATACATGATAAAAGATCGTAAAAACTGTTCCAAATACACCAGCTTACTCCCTAAGTCAATGTGCCTACAGAAGTTTGACTTCAAAAATTATAGTCTACATATTATCGCAATAATAATACAAATACAGCCGGAATAGCATATTTTCTTTAGGTATTAAAAATACGTTCAAAGCTCAATTTAGATGATAACTTTAAGTCAACCTTAAAAAAGGTTATGTTCCTTACCACCATTTGTGGGCGGTTAGTTTGCCATGTCAAAATTAACCAACAAAGTAGAATAATTACTAATATAGGCATAATTAATGTTATTTTCCTGCTAACTGCGTCATTACTTTTATCGATTATAACCTTATAAACGAACGTATTAAACGCCCTTTCAGTAGTGAAAATGTCAGGCCTTTTGTATGGTTGCGATTGTAATGGACATACAAGGACACAATTTTTATTTGGGTATTCCCAAAATCGGGCTCCGATAGGGTGTGTAAAATTTTATAGTATTTTCATAGTAATATTTTATAGTATATATTTTATAGTAATATTTGGAATTATTGTTAACAAAATAATAGATACATTATAATTTCGTACCGTCTTCCTATATCAAAACTCGTGGCTGCTATGAGCGTATGATATGTCTGTCTACCCTAATCGTATTGAAACACGCGTGTGATCTATTTCGTTTTTTCTTAGTACTCGTTTCAGTCCGAATGTTAAATCGAGTTTGTCAACTTGACCTATTTCAATTCAATCATACTATAACAAAAATTCTGGCATCGAAGTCCTATCTAGACTTGGCTTACTGCTACAGCTCTTGTTTGCAACTTTAAGTGGTTTTATACCGTCCAACTCCTAGGGGCCTAAAAGGAAAAACAAATAGAAGGTTGTTATATAAAATGAAGTTCATTATTATTTGTTTTGACTTGAAGCTAAAATTGATATGAAAGCAAAGCAAATTATATCTGGTAATAGAGTGACATCATACTAATCATTGTTTCGTTTTTGTTATTTTTTTAAATAAAATCAATCTTTCATGTTCAAATTGTAGGCCTGCTTTTTCCGTTTTTAAGTCTATACAATAATGTGCTCCCTAAGAGTGTTTGACCAAACGTGGTTTTTGTTAGTTCGTAGTTGCGCTTGGCACGGCCGTGGGTGGATTATAGTTATGAGTAATAATTAGAAAAGTTATGAAGGCAGAAGCCCTTGTCAGTATAATAGCGTGCGCAGGGTCGAGACGCGGCGCGGTCACGGGCGTGCCGGCCAACTTGGCAGCTACCAGCTTCGTTAATTTTATCGATCTACGAACCTATTCTTTTGTTATAAACCGTCAGTTGCCCTTTTTCGTATTCATAGTCATAACCGTTTTTCATTACATGTTTTAGTATTTCTTTTATTTTACTAGTTTAATTATCTTTGTAATTAGGTAAGAAGTTTATGTGTAATAAATTCTTTGTTATACGTTATTAAACACATTGTATCATCAGTATTAGGAATTGCTTCTTACACCGATTACATTAATAGTGTCAGTCGATGTCCACACACGATGGTGTTGGGCTTGGGCACTGACAGTCCAATATGGCGGAAAATAAATTAACGTTTCATTATATTATCTCTAAAACGTACGAAGTTACCAGTGCAATGCGACTACTATGTGTTAAAATAATTATATCAAAGAATGAAGCGTACGAAATATAATATGTCAACCCCAGGCGGGGATTCTCTTGTATATTTCGTTCCTAATATTAAATACAAATTCTCTTACCGTATTGCTGAATTATTATGAAAACAGTTATGCTACTTGTTTTATACCACATTCAATTAAGATATTGGTTCGGTTGGGTTAGGTTACATATTAGGTTTAGAGGTGGTAGGATACTTCTGATATGTGAGTAGTTACTACTCCTAAAAATGTAGTTAACATTTTCGTTTTAAAAATTTTTCAATTTGTACCCAAAATTACAGAGTAAATAAAAAATGACATGTTAACTGATTACATCCAATAATAATAATTAATATAAATATATTTTAGCACAATTTTATTACTTCCTATTCATAAATTATATGATGTGTAGAATTAAAATGAAAGATTATTTACACCTAAAATTATAACAATAAGCAAAATACTTTGAGTAATTAAATTTTCGCACCTGAATTAAACACTAAAGCTTGTGATTTTAGGTTTAATTAAATTAAAGCTATGTATGTGTTTGAGCTGATTGAGATAAAACAAATACTAAATGTTAAGTGAAGCTTACCACAATCGATTAGAGAAAACCGCACCCAAATCGGTTAAGCCGTTTCTGAGATTAGCGGGTTTGTTTTTTTGACGCCGTCCATATCTATGGATAGTGGTGTTTACTTATCAAGAGAGCGGCGTGCTTCTCGCGTTGTTGTTTCTTTTTTCTGCCTATCCGGAATGGTTAAAAAGAAGTGAATCTCGATGAAGCATTATGTATTTTTAGCGTCGGAAGTGGACACATGTTTTGGCAAATGTCCGACTAATTTAAAAATAAACATTAAAGTCGACCGAGTTCCGATGGCCGTTGTGGCGTTCGAGGTCTTTGTAAAATGACGGTTGTATATAATATAGGATGATAATGTATCAATGGGTCTCACCGACTTCCGAGTAAGTTTTTTCAAATTAAAAAGTTAGTTATTCCGATTGTTTCTGTGAGGCGGGGATGTTTAACCTAACATAATGATTGCACTGATCGTCTTTTTTTAGTGTTAATATATACTTTACATGAGTTATCATGTAAAGTGTATATTGATGCTAAATGAGCAGCAGGTTACGTTTATGAAACATTTAACAAAATATAACAACATTATGGGGGGTTGGAGGTGAGGTGAGTATTTTCGCTGCATATAAAATGATTTTTCAAAATTTAGTTTTACGTTGCCTATATTTTTAAATATCGATTATTTGATTTTTACCTAAATTTCAAAATATCGATGTTAAAACGGAACGACTAGGATAAGCACGTTATTATTTTTGACGTTAAGTAATAATATTTCAAATGTCGTATTTTATGTATTTTATTTCCATATTTTATGTATAAAATCATTTTAATTTTTTTCTGAAAAATGGTTAAGAAGCGAGAGTTTCGGTGTTAATAATAATGTAAACAAGGTCATTTTCTATCATTATAATTTTTTTTGTGAAAGTGCACGTAATGCAACGCTCATGTAATTTTACCTTAAAAAGATTTAATGAAATCATTTGCTAAGTTTTATCAAGATACGTGTAGGGAAATATAGTTGAGAGAGATTGCTGAAAAACCATAACGCTCGAGGTAACATTAGAAGATTAGTATTGATTTTTTTTAAAGTAATAATTTTAAAAGGTTTTAAGTGATTGCTCGTGCATATTTTCTTTTCAATTTTACAAAACATCTGCATCAGTATTACTTAACTGTATACGCTAGTTTATACATTGTACAGCTTTCAATCACTTTCACTTTTGATGTGATACTTTTTAAGAGTCGATTTAATAATAGGATGAGAGCATTTTCAAGGTCATCTTACGTATAAGCCCATTTCGTTGCATAAAGGAGAAGAAATATGTAACGTAGGTGGAGCAAAAACGAGCGACGTACAGACTCAATGCAATGCGATAAGAATGTGACTCAGTCACCACTCACATCCCAGCAGCACTACATCGGTCACACACAAGGCGTTTTGAAGAGCGCTTTGGTAACGAGCGTTCTTCCTGGTCCCACATTCGCATGGATTCGTACACATAGTAACGCGTGTATGTGTACAGATGTAGCCGGCTGTATGTGACCAATGGTTCTTAGAACGCGCGTTACCAAAGTGTGCGCTTCAAAACGCCTAGTGTCTACCCGCTGTTAACTAATAACATTCTTAATCCTAACTAATATTATAAATGCAAATTTAAGATTGTTTGTTTATTTGTTACGCCTTCACATACCGAATAGGTCCTAGGGTACTTTATTCCAGGAAAAAAAATCGCGGAGAAATACATAACCTAATGTCGGATTTGATAATAACAAGTTTTTTGAGATATTTCACCTATAACTCAAAGTACGCGGTTATTAAGTTACAAATATTTCCAATGAGGAAAATAAGAAACGAATGCTTGCGAAAACGTGAGGCAACAGATAACTATTGTAATAATAAATTAAATTTATAACACAAATATTCTGTTTTGGCATTTTTTGAGATTCCTCCTGTCTCTGTCTCACACAATCTAACATCTCACACAAAATAAATACGTGTTAAATTCGTGGCTGCCGTAAAAGCAAATATATTATCCCACTACCTGCTTATGTTATAAATGCGAAAGTTTGTAAGTATGGATATATATTTGTTATTCCTTCCCGCAAAAACTACTGAATGAATTTTAATGAATCTTTATAATAATATAGCTAATACATCAGAATAACATATAGGCTATAATTTATGAAGATATTGTATGAATTTTCAAAAATATAACGATAAGTGTCACGTAAGGTGGAAAAAATCCGCTATATGCGAAATATTCTAGTGTGCGCTGCAAAAACCGTTAGAGTTACACGTATATAAACGAAATGTTTACCTTAAATAGTCCCACAAAAAAGCGCGCGATAGCAAATATTTATCTTTTATGTGTATGCCGTTATCACCAAAATAGTGAACCATCTGTTAATTATAACGGAACGATGTTTGCCGGGCCACCCAGTATGAATATAAAAGAAAAGAAAAAGACCCAGCTTCAAGGCGGTAAAAATATTAAAGTAAATGTTTCAGTTGAGTAAAATAATGGTTTTAATGTTGATGACAATCTTCCATTAATCTCAATCTTAATTTTTATATATCCTGCATGTTACGCAATGTTGTGAAAAACATATTTTTCCTCGGTCCGTAGTAAGTATGAAAAGTTCCACATTAATAAATGAAAGTTTGCAAAAAAGATTCAATTGAATTGATAGATACATATATATCAGGTCAAGGCAGTGAAAGCGAGTGAATTAGTCTCAATGGCATCGTTATAGCTTTAAATTTTACTGAAATATTATATGTATATCTGTGGTTTATAGAATGCGAGTTCTCAGCAGGTTACATCAACAAATAAATCAGATTTGTTGCGGTGCAAAGAAATATACCGAGAACAATAACTCTATATTCATTTTTTTACGAGCGAACGCTGCGGGGAGGCATTTGGAGCTTTAGATGTGATATACGTAATGTGATTTAACTTAACCAAATACAGATTTATCACAAATGTTAGAAATGTACGTGCCTGTAACTTCCTTATAGGTTATGAGGTTATACTTTAATAACCTATTTTATAAGTTATGAAAGCCCTTAACCCTTCATTATGTTGCAACTATCTGATATAGAGGTGTGTACAGAGACAATGTATAACAGAGGTAAAGTTAGGTATGGTATATTACATATAACATATTTGTGTGTTTTTATTTGTTTGCTCGAGCATTATTGTATTTATTTCCTTCAATTTGAAACGTGTTCACGTCGCAAGTAATAGAAGCCGCGATTTTGCAACACAATTGGCAATGCGGACACATACTTGTATGACACAGACATATGGCAGCTTGGCTTTATGCAATGTTATACCAGAAAGTTAATATATTTTGAAAATGATTTTTGTTTTTATCTATATTTGTGTTGAATGGTATTATATAGTAGTTAAAGATATATATATATACTTTTGACATCCCAGCGATGGCGATAAGAATGTTTTAAATTTTAATTTTAAATAATCCTTTGTGGATTTTGTATCAATTTAGAAGTTCCATTGTTAAGGGTCCTCCGCACTCCAATTCCCCTCCCTCTTCAGTTGACTTTATTCGGTAAAAAGCCATTATTGTTCGCCATATTTATATTCCCGAAGTATTTAATATATTATTTTTTCATAATACCTAGTTGCAGCACCTTTGACCCTGTTTTGTATCGATGTTTCAAATTAATTTTGTAAAATTATATTTGGACTTATTTCAAATAAACATATTTAAATTGGCCTGTGTTTATGAGCATGTTTCTTATTTAAACTTGAATAACATTGACATGAATAACGCTTAGCATGGAATAGAAAATTAGTATACAGCTCACATATCGACCCAAATGCTAGACGTCCAGGCGGCGTATAGATGTCGCCGCCACATTCAGACAGAACTTAGACTTGTTCTAGTTTTATGCCATTTTTATTTTGTGTTATATTCGCCATTTATTTTTATTCGCCTTTTTTGTTTGTGGTTTGATTAACCTATTTACCGTATATCAGATCAAAATAAATATTTTTTTTTGGTTTATCTGTACTCTACTATTAAATTACTACATTATTTTAATTTATAATTTTTGAACATATCGCCACATGTTGACACAATGGTACGTAAAAGATAATTACGTTACCGTTTCTTAATTAATGTATTTCTCATTCTCAAATACTAGTTTCATAGACTTTTTAGTATAGAGGTTTCATCGATAGTCACCCATAGGAATACATTGCAGTCAATCTGCTGACATATCCACACACAATTCGTCTTCCATGACGTCTTTGTAAAGCTCGAGAGATTTTATAAAAGTAATATTAAGAAATTTTATTTTTAATACACAAAGACATACATATAGACAGAAGTCACAATATGTATGTAGATCACTATTAAATAATAAAGATTTGTCACCGTTTCAGAAAGATCCATATCGTTACTTTATTACTACTCCTGAAGAATGGGAGTCGAATATGCCACCGTCGGTTATAAAAAGAACATAATGTGAACGAATCAGGTCACGTTTGGACTTAATTTTTGCGACCAATTCCACTTTGATCAGTGTAACGTGAATGTAGGTTATCTATACAATAGCGAGTTTGCTATGTTACGATAATATGTTTGTACCAGTAACAAAATGGTATTGTTTTCGTACGCTTTAGATTTACACAAAAAATAAACAATAAAATAAAGCAAAAATACTTTAATTACTAAAAGAATCAAACGATATTGAAGTATTTGCGACATTATTATTATTATTTTGTTTAGTGTTTTGTGATATTTTATGTAAGGTAGTCCGAACAGATATAAGGCATTTAGAACTAGATAGAATATGCCTCACAAGACAAACCTTGATCACACATAAAAGCATACATGACCGTAACTCACAGTTTAGAGGAGGCAAAGATTATAAAGAATAATTACGAGTCTTGGCAATTCTCTATTGCGTGTGTTACAAACATATACTCTTGTTGATTAAGAATACTACTAATATTGTCTTTCTTTACTATAACATTGATTTGGAAAATATAAATTTTTCGAGGACGTTATCTACCCTACACTGTTACTTAAACAACATGAATTTGCCTTGTCATAAGA
The DNA here is from genome assembly GCA_000931545.1 of Papilio glaucus. Lineage (NCBI taxonomy): Eukaryota > Metazoa > Arthropoda > Insecta > Lepidoptera > Papilionidae > Papilio > Papilio glaucus. The sequence continues at coordinate 126,355 of JWHW01014483.1, forward strand.
CCACTAACTTACAGAGAAAAAGCTTTGTATCTTAGTTTAGGTTAACGTCGTGATATCATCAGACATCTTAAGAATTGCCTTATTTGTCAAAGCTTAATATTGAATGTATAGATTTCCCATATTTTCCTCTACATAATATAAAAGAAGAAATTGACTGACTGATACATCATCGCACAGCCCAAACTACTGAGCCTAGAGGCTTGAAAATTTGGACAGGGACTTCTGCTATTAAGTAAGCTAGCCCTTTCATTCTCAAAGGATCTGAAATGAAAGGGATGAAAGTTTAGTAGATAAACTACACATGCGATGCCGGGGCGGGTAGTAGTAGTATATAAACTGTGTAAGCGATAATAACCTTGTTTAAATACAAACAATTTTTATAGCAGTACAATGAATAAAAATACATTGCGCGTGAAAACTGAGCGAGCAAGAAAGTAATCCGCCACTAAGCCTATCACAAATTGCAAAAGTGGATTACTGGGTATGTTTGTACAGAGTAAAAATCTTAAACAGTTGTAGAGCCCGCAACAACATCTGTTGCACGAATGGGCCGGCTCGACCGATGAAATACCACGACCTCACAGAAGACAGACGTCAAGTAGAGTAATTTGCGTTTCGTCTGATGAGTGCCGGAGACCTAATTCTTGTCCTCTTCCCTTTCCATCTTTTGATAATAAGTAAAGGATGGGAAGGGGACGAGGAGGTGGAGCGGATGAATAAGAAAGGAAAATAACCATTTTCTTCTTATCCCCTCCTATGTCCATTAAACGCATTTGCAACTAGCTTACCGCTTGCTCGTTTGCCACCTTCTACAATAAAAGAAATGTAAGTAACATTTACATAAATAAATAAACTTTTATTCATATTTTAAAATTTAACATTACGATAGAGGTTAGGGTAGGAAAAAAGGTTAAGAGAAGGGGAAGAAATAATATATGTATCTTACTTTTTAATAATCCACCAAATGTAAACTTTTGTGAGAGACCAATATTAATTTATCACTTTAATTTTTGAATACTAGTAGATTAATGAATAGGATAATATAAAGCCACTAATGAATTCGTCCTTGTTTCTGTAAGTCAACCACTTTCGTCGCCATGGCTTTATTTATAGTTGTTAAAGTTTTTTCTAGGATTTAGTCGACATGCATACTAACCACGCTTCTGTGTAAGATATTTTCATGAATAGACAAGTGTTTTATAAAATCTGCTGTATCATGTGGGGCTTTAAGTTCATATTTGTGTAACAGGGCTGTTGCAAAACTTATTCAAATATCAAAGGGAGGAGCCGCTTACTTCGTGGTGCTTATTGTCGGGAACTTCGTAAGACGTCTGTGTGGGACGCAAGAGGTTGACGATAGTAAGCACGAAGCTTTGAATATATACACACTACATTCCTCACAATTGACCATTGTTATGTCGTTTCTCGTCGCCTATATTTTTAATGTGCATCTTTAAACCTCCTTTACATGAACGCCTTATTGTGCTGTACTGTACATATGCGTAAAAATACATAAAACAAAAGTACAAATTATAGGTGTTAGTTTAGTTTTCATACAATACATTTTCAGTTTCTTCGTAGTCTACTTTTCTAGCCATTTAGAAATCTTTGTTTTACACAATCTTTTAGTTAATGGAAACAAATTTAAAATTTTATTTAGTTTATTGTAAATAAGATCAATTGCACACATTCTAACACATACTTTTTTAAGTAAAAGTATTACGGGTCGATGACTAAAGTACTAATAGTTAGAATAGTTTATTGTATTTAATTATTTGACAAGTACTACCGAAAGAAAAGTGTGTACAATTAAAACCTGTGGCCCATAATTTAATTATTTTCAAATCTATTCTTATATAAAATCTAAAAGACACGGTTTCTATATTTCAGTTAAAATATAGAAACCGTGACTTTTAGATATAAGAAACTGTTTAGGGATTTGAGTTCGTTGATTGTACGTTGTGTTGCTCGGCGCTGTGAGCTAGATACTGAAGGAATGTAGTTACGGTTTAGCGAACAATATTTTATTTTAAAAACGATTCATTTGAAACATTGTTTAATTTGGGGGTTTAAAGATGAACCATAAATTTGTTTGTAATCAAATGAAAATCAAGTCAAAGTATTTGTGCTTGAATCTGTTGACCTCGAACTAGTTCATAAGCATAACTAAGTTTCGGTGGTCACTTTCTACTACTACAATGTTATGCTGAAATAATTACAATATATATTATACACTTACAATAGCGAATTTTACAACATTCTACACATTTCTTATATTCAATATCCAACAAATTCCACGTACGGGCTCATTGCATCGCTGCATCGCATCGTTAGAGCCCAAGAAATTTTGTATGGCAGTCAAGTAGGTATAGTTGCTATGAAAGTGTCTTTCCTGAATCTCAAGCCGAATGAATTGATTACCTGTAAGTCATTAGTCCGAATAATATTGTTTTTATTTGTAATTACCATTGTTTTGATTACAGTTATTCCTCGTTAAAGTATCTATGGATGTAATTAATTAAGGTAACACCAGATTTAATTAAAGCAGGAACTGTTGGTTGCGATCCGCCGCTGATTATTAATTTATTCATTGTTAGAGCGAGCTCCGGCGTTGTTTAGTTAGCACCAGTTTAATGCCAACGCAATCCGCGTAATGACCGCTTCCTCAAACACATCTGTGTATACCAACCAAGTGGTTAATTAGGAGTTAGAGGCTTAATTAAACAAAACAAAAAAGTTTATGCACAGCAACAGAGAACCTTGTTTTAAAATCTGGGGCGCTCAAATACAATAATAGGTTTACATTTTGGTCTATTCTTTTTATATTTGAATAAGATTATTTGTAAGAAGTTCAATACGTGTACGAAATTTTCATATTTAGGGCCTCTGACCAATATACTCAACATATACACATTAATCTGTGTAAAACTCAATATCGCCTGCGACTGTGACGATGACTTTTAATATTTACATAACTATTCCTCCAGGTTGGGCAGGTTTTTACTTTGAGTCAGTCAGTTTTTTTCCTCTTTATTTCACGTGTTTCTTAAGATTTTGTATAAAAATGTTAAATTGTTTCAGATAAGTAAGTTTTATAGTAGTTTATATCAAATAATCACATTAATTGAATAAAATAAAATTAAGATTGTCTCCTAGGCTATCATAAACATTCAATTATTATCATTAGATATTATATTTTTATCCCTAATATTTATAAATATTTACTTTAAATATTTGTGGTAAGCGAAAATTTATTGACACCAATATTACTATGAGTCATTCTATTGAATGAAAATAATAATTAACAATTCTAATTAATTAGTGTAGTGGCCTAAGACTAATATCTCTCCCGAGTGTCGTTAGAGTTAGCAAGATGCTCTCCAAATACGAAATCGCTCGTTCGTTCGTTCGTTTCGTTCGTATGGATGACCAAATCTATTTTCCGTATTAAATTAAGGTTATCCATAGTAACGTAGGATTTAGGATTGAGGTTATAGGCCTTGGATTTTACTTACAGCTGTCTCTTAGCTTCCTTGCAACTTGTAACACTGAGTAGCGTTGAAAGAGGAAATGTCTTAATACAAGGTGTGCCGCTTGCGCGTTTACCTCTTTCCTCTACTATAAAAAGTTATTCTTTTTGCCTGGAGATTGTTTGTTTGAGTTCTTATTTAGTTATTATTTATGTTGAGTGATTATGTAGTTTTTAAATATTTATTATTTTGTGTTAGGATTAACGGGGCCTACTCAGATTGGTTTAGCATCGATAAAGGTGTAAGACAGGGCTGTGTAGCATTCCCGTGGCTGTTCAATCTCTTTATGGATGATTGTTTGAAA
>JWHW01014483.1:136522-147364 GCA_000931545.1 Papilio glaucus
TGCTTTGACAGCTTGTGCACATTAAAGGCAGAGGCGCAACTAAAATCGCTGCGAAAAATCTCCTACTTACTTAATGTTGACTTTATATATACCTTTACAACTGTGGACGGACTTACAACAGCCTAAGAACACCTGAACTGAAAAAAGTCGCGCAACATACTTAGACAGTGCATTTAAAGTTTATCATAGAATTGTCCTGATGGATCTGACACGATCCATTTTAAATAGCTATGCAAATATAACAATTTTAGTTCTACAGATTCCAAATATACAAGTTTAAATGCATTCCTTCTAATGCTTTGATTATTGCTATGAGAGGTACAAAAGGGAATTCCTAATCGACGAGATTATTGAATAATTACGCAGTAGAAACAGTTCACTAACTAGCCAACTAGACAAATGGGTCTTCGGGAAGTGTCGTAACTGAAATTAGAACGCAGTCCTCAGCCAATAAGTCGTTTGGCCGCCGCTCGTAACCTAGAGAGTCGAAAGCAAACAAACGGAAGCCGAACAATGTCTTTTATAAAGTCAAGACAACTTACAGGTACATATATTATATATTACAATTACGGTTAAAACACAGGGTCGTTGATATTAGCAGGTAAAGTTAGGAGTGCAAATAATTTGCTTTAGAAATAGGCCACAACTCTCAACTCGATAGTTGGGAACTTGACCACTAGAATACCGAGAAAGAACTTAAAAACGGGCCGAGTTCAGTTTAACTTTAGTTTTAAATTTTTACCGAATTACAAATGGCACCTAGTACTGAACTTTGTGACTTTGACCCACTTCCGTATGTAACAAGATGAGTTCCATAATAGATACGGTAAGTAGTTTATTTGTCTTCATAGGTATAGTAACAGTGGATTATATTTTAAATATTTTAACAAACACCAACATTTGGGAGCTGATGTCACAATATATTGAAAGTTTCAAAAACATTCGGCTTGTCCCCTAATAATGTAATTAGTCCCTTAATCGTCTACAAATAGTAAGCAATATTCTAATATCCAATTGTCGGATGTGTTTATTTTATGTTAAATAATGCCATTATACCTTTACGTAAGATCAGCGTCTATTCTATAAGAGCTAGTAAGTTGTTGAACAAAGTTGAGTTGCAACCTTATTCAAATGATTTGATAGTATTAAATTGTTTATTATTTAATATCTAACCATCATAAATAAATAAATTACGGTACCGGGTGTGCGTTGTCACATCGATGTATACGTTTATTATGATTGGAGACAGATATTAGATGTATCCAACAAAGGTTCAGAACCATTTTCAAATAATAAACAAAACCGCATTCATATACCATTTCTTTCCTCCTTAAAATTCTTAAGCTGGGAAGGTTATTTTATTTTCCTTTATAATATCTAGAATGGCCTGTGTTCTGTCTTTTAGCTTTGAAATGCAAAATAGGACTTTAACTAGCTGTCCGCTTTTAGATGATAATACTGTCTCAATTATTCGTCAGTGCACTAGTTATAAGTTTTATTAGTATGTAAGTTACTATAAGACAATGCAACAAATTCTAAAGGGAAAAATATGGTAATATTTTTTATAAGTAGGTAATAAAAAATAAACGAATATGTTACCAATTTTCTTAAAAAAATAAAAACATAATAGTTCAAAATTAAATGTCGTAAACTGCGTCCAAAACCACCAGAGCACCAACCTGCCAAGCGTGGCGATTATGGCACCAACTTGGGGAACGATGGCGACAACAAAAGGATGGCCCCCATTAACCGCCCGCCGTTCCTGGTTACGGTAGGTGCTAAGAATACCCGGAAGAGATCTGGCTACCAAACTGGCCTTGGCAACAATAAACACGCGCCAACTGCGAACGGACGACAGGACGGTTGAACTAGAAGAAGAGTTGCGTTGAGTTACATTGAGACATTGTAGGGTTATCCAAAGTCTGAAGAGAGTGGGAGGAAATGATAATATTCAAGTCCGGAAACGTGCTCTTCTTCCCAAAGTTATTTCGGGTTTATCGTCCACTAACCTCTCGTAAACAAGGTGGTGAACATCGAGAATGTGTTTACCATGGTAGGGTACCTGATATTCAGAATAACCAAACGGCATTCGCTGAAGGTAGAACAGGTTTACGCACTGACTTCCACGCACTCCGACGTCGAGATTGCAACTATATATTATGGATATTTCAGAAACCATACATAGTTCCAAAACCTACTATACCGTTGTCCTGGGGGACTGCAACGCGAAACTGGGTAAGCGATATGGAGATGAGATGCGAGAGGGCACGTTTGGATATGGAACCAGAATCATCGGGGCCACCTTGTCGCCAGCCTCGTGGAGAAGGTGGGACTCCCTTTTCAGGAAGCAAGAGCATAGGAATTGGGCCTGGACGAGCCCCGACGGTGCTACAAAAACGTTCGGGAAGCTAAAACATAAATCCTCTAATCCCAACATCGACTGACTGCAGTGTCATAAGACGAAAGTCTATGAGCATGTGTGTCCGTGGCCCCTCACTGCGAGCAGCCTTAGACGGCTGAAGGTCGCTCAAATGAGAGGGTAATGCTCTGAGTTTTGATGCGCGATCGCATCAGAAAGGATGTGATCCGCAGCAAAACCAAAGTGCCCGAAGAATTGCAAAACTTAAGTGGCAATGGGCCGGACAAATTGCTCGCAGAACTGATGGCCGGTGGGCCCAAAAGTCAAACTCAAAGTGGTCAAAGTTGCGGGAGTCCACTGGACGAGGGCGGCAGGGGACCGATCTTTTTGGCGATCAATGATTGATCAGTCAGGCAGTGGACGACTTACGACTGAAACGATATTTGGTAGGGAAAAATCTTATAGGGTCGCGTGAACAACATGCTCAACATGCTTCAACAACACGTAGCAACTTACATATTTGATTTTGGAACAGTTTCGACGAACATTCTTCTTGTATTTAATTTTTATTGTTAAGATACAAGGTTTATTTTTGTTGATTATTTATTTATTTTTGAACAGTCCTTGTGACTGCCTGTGTTTTTTTTTATAGTAGAAGGTCGTTGAGACTGAATACACTACGCCACCCATCAACATGGTCGACAAACAGAAGAAGTATATACATATGCGTAGCCTTTGTTTCGGAAAATTAAAAGTGAAAATAGAAGATCGAAAGGGGATGTAGATTACAGATAATAATATAAATATTATCTAAAAAATGTATCCCGTGCATAAAGCAGGCAAATTAGTCAAAACTAATCAGAAATACAACAATATCATATACAACACAGCCGTATGAGATGAATGCTTCGTAGATGTACTGACAAAGATTTTAATCTTCTAAAACTTTTACAATAAACAAATCGAACTTTTGAAAAAGAAAAACTTCAACTTTTATATCATAGCCACTGATTCTAAGGTTGGTTCAGTCCGACCCTCGCCGTTTATGAAAAAGAAAAATTCCTGAGGTTGTCTTTGTGATAGGGCCGCAAGGATTATGTAACACATCGTTGGAATTTTCTCATCGATTCTGTCTCAGCAACGAAATGAACACTCAATATACCGCTATGTAATAAATTTGTTAAAAAATACAAATATTTTTTTTTGCATATAAACTCAATGATCTTAATTAAGAACACACTTACTATGATGAAATACCTCAAATGAAGTTAAGAATTTCATAATTTATAGAGAGCAACGTTTGTTTTTGGTAATTTAGACATGAATGCCTATTTTAAAATTCCATTATAAAGGTAAAACATCACAAGCTACGTCTACAAGGAATTAGAGATGATTATTTTATGTTCATAGTCTCGTTAAAAGTAGTTGATAAAAATATTTAGAATAGAAATTTTAATTTTAAATCAAAATATTGGAAGGCAGCCAGAACAAAACTACAGTAGTGCACATTTATAAACAAGAAGACACTGCAATACATTTACATCAATTCATTGACACATATAACATTTTTATCTCGTTTCACGTAACAATTTTATTACATTTCTCCGAACGTAGAATTTCTTTTTGATGTTTTAGTTCCAGCAAAGCAAATCGTATTATTATAGCTCGAAATTTGTGTCAAATAAAATGTCCCAGAAACACTATACATAAAATATACATTGGCTAGTAAATTTATATAGATATGCGCTCACAACCCGTAAAGGTTACGGTTTTCCATTTGACGTGATCCTAGCACACCTCTCACTTCTCTCACATCTACATCCATACATCTGTCACTGTCACTAAAATCTACCACATACAACATAAAATGAATTGAATGAAAGCGTTGGTTCTTTTATTTTAGAAGTAGAACGCATTTCAGTTGTCAAAAAAGTTGAATCTGTTATACACGGTTTGTAAAAGTTGTTTTAATACCAAAAAACATTTTTGCAAAAAACCTTTCCTAGATGCAATCATCGAAATGTACATAAAATGTAACGATCTGTATCTGTGAATTTTGGTGAAATTGCTATATTTTCTAGTAGTTTCATGAAAATTTTTACGAGATTCGAATTAGATTTTCTCTGATTAACTTTATTTTTGTAGGTTAGCTTTTGTTCTGAAGATCAAGGAGTACAAAGGTATTTAAGAATATTAGGAATGTGGGTTTTTTATGGAAGAAGGAATCCGTTTATCTGATGTTAAGTAACCGCTACCCATAGACATCCATAACACGCATGTAAATGTGTCGCAGATGCGTTGCTTACTGGACATAGGATGGACAGGAAAATAGATATTGCGTTCTCCTATTCATCCCCTCTCCGTCCATTTCTTCTTCTCCTTCCCATTCTACCCATATTAGCAAAGGTGAGAAGGGGACTGAAACTGGGCCATCGCCACCTCACTTATCAGGCGAAACGCAGAAGCATACTTCTACTTCACGCCTGTCTTTTGTAATTTACAGCCCATTCGTACATCGGACGCGGGCAACCATGTTGCGGGCTCTACCACTGGTTATAAAGGTGTTTTATAATCTATATATTAAACTAAAAAAAGATATAATTTTTAACGTTTAAATTAATTTTATGTAAACGTTAAAGATTATATTTATTATATTTGATTTGACATTGTGGTAGTATAGCCGAAATTCGTTTCTCGTTAGGATAATACGGCAACTCATAAAATCTGAATATAGTGTCAACATTAGAGAACATTTTCAACTTAAATATTCTTTTATGATTAACGTACATGAAGTGATTTATTATATCAGTTAGTGTTTAGAAACAGGAAAATAAGTAAATGGAATTTCCTTAAAATTTTACTTTTTAATCTTGTAAGTTTCAATATAAAATTAGTTATAGACGTTGTTACGTAAAAATATTACATCACGTGCTAAATACATTTAATGAAAATATTAACGCCCATCGCCTAGTATAGTAAGCTGAAATTCTCATCTATTTCGTAATTTACTTTGATCGTGTTTAGGCATTACTACAATTTGCAATGTTATGTTGGTTTGTTCATATTGAAAATAAATTTGACAACTGAGACAAAAGAAACGACTACTTTATGCAATTATAACAAACATATATGGACGTTTTTTTATACTTGAACTTAGAAGGTTCTTTGCTTTATTTATCATGAGCAATAAATTGTGAGTCTCGAATGGTTTAAAATTTTCATAATTAATGAAAAAATGAAGTGCGATAGGACTGAAATTGTAACAATCCTAACGCATCATAACATTTAGTAATAATAACTATATAACATAGACAATTAATATATGATTGTTAAATTTTACATATAAAACAAGTTAACGTTTGTCTAATAATTCAAATTTACATTAGAAAATCGGTTTTAAAAATATCTCACTTATATTGTGTATGAAACAAGGTTCAGACGTTACATTTAAAAGTTTAGAATGTATGGATAAAACGTTACCTTCGCTGCTCCCACCGCAGTATCGATTCTCACGCACCGCCAGCACAGCCCCACTGGTCGCCACCACCGCCCGCCACAGGTCACCCAGCGAAATAAAACAAAACAAATGAAACACACACACTTCTACCGTACGATGTGTCGTATTCGACCGGCGAAAACCACTACACTTTTCGCCACTGTCAACTTCAAACAACTTTATAAATTAAAAAAATAAAGTAGAAAAGCGTCAGAGAGTCTGAAAAGTCTATAGATTATATAATTAAATTTAATAATTATAGAGGTATGCGCATTGTTAGAAAGATTTAGATCGATTTAAGGTTATACATTTTGTACGGCGCGAACAGAGGGGAGAAAGTTTTCAGCGAAACGTTTGAAAGCGACTGTGCTTTTGTTACGCAACTCACTGCGGCGCCGCTCCGCTAGGGGGCAGCGCGCCGCCAGTGGCGCAGTGGCGGGCATGCGCCTTAATCGTCGCTAACTCGCCGCCGACAATCTTTTGTTCGTTATGCTTTTTGTTCCACAGTTACAACATTTAATTAATTCGTTTAAATAAATCGATACCTTCTATTACGATATATTAGTAAAAGTTTACCTATCTCTTACACTAATACGACACAGGTTCAATTTGCAGCCGAGGCATAACTTGTGAATAAAATTACTTTTTTTATTTGAGGTCTGCTACAAGGGCTTAATCAACTTGACCAAAAGCAGACAATGTACCTCCTTTTCATCTAAATATGAGTCTAATTTGATGTAAAAGTTTAGTCAGAAATTATAAATTATATAGTTTCGTTCATTATACTGAGGTTTAGTTAATCTTCAGATTTCTTTTGGAAGCCGAATTTATTATAAGGTCGGAAATTAGGAGAAAGTGTAATGACACTAATTTAGTTTCGTATCACGTCCCGATAGCGCCAGGGCTGTGTAACGACAGCGCAAAGTCAATAGCATAGCTGGAGGTCAGGGCGCTAAGACGTCGAGTCGCGTGGAGCCGCGGTAACTGCCAACGGCAGGCAATGCCACCATCGACCGAGCCGAGTACACTCACACACGCCTAGTATTTAACATACAAACAATTGGCTTAAAATATAGTAGAGAAATATACCATGTTTAAAGCAAATTACCATTCAAGGCAATTGAATTGAAATAAGATGTAAAAATATTGTTTATTGTTTTAGAAAACGGAGAATTCAAGGACCATAATTTTAATATACCTACGTAATCAAATTAAAAATCAAAATTATTTATTAACAGTGTCTGAACAAAGCAACAACAGGTGCTGCTTGTATGGGCATGACTGCGGTCCTCACGCCACACCGAAGACCGTAACGTCGCAAACTCTTTATACTGCTACTCCAATTCTTGTAGTTGCTGCGAATATTCATCGGTAGTTCCTTACCACCAGGTGATTCGCTTGGACGTTTCTTTCCTTGTTTTATAATAAAAATATACACCTAGGTGATCTAAACCAAAAACCACTGTATCCAATTTAATTTACCTTAAGTTTTCTCCACTGACAGTGACTGCTATATAATTTGTTATCAATTCACTCGAAATTATACTATAGGTTAATACAAAAAATATATATACTGGACAATAAAAGGTACATCATGATTTATTTTTGATCAAACTAATAATGTAATTTTAGCTGTGGTAGAGGTTACACCTCACCAAAATATAAATTTTCTGTTTATTCCTTTGTCCATTAAAGGTATGCAACGCGTCTGCAACTCTTGTTACTTGATGCTTATGGCAGCGATTACTTGATATCGGGTGATCCGCGTGCTCCTTTGCCACCTTCTACTGTTAAAAAATAGGCAGAGAAAAAGATATTTCCTTCTCCTATTTACGGGGGGAGAGCCCCAGTCCTTAGCGCCTTCCCATTCTATCCTTTGTAGGAAACGATGGGAACGGAAAGCGGATTGACACCCGGCCTCCGGCACCTCACTCATCAGGCAAAACGTAGAAGTATAAAATACTCCTACTCCACGCCCGTCTTCTGTGAGGTAGTGGTATTTTACCGGTCGAGTCGCCCAATTCGTGCTACAGATGTTGTTGCAGGCTCTATCACTGTGAAGAAGTCATTTGTTTGAGGATGCCTATGGGTAGCGGTCACTTAACATCAGGTGAAACGCTTGCTCGTTTGCAACCTTCTTCCATATAAAAGGTTCCTTTGTGTATCATTGATGTGTTCAAATCGAGAAAACTTAAAAGCAATTATCAATATAATAAAATGATATCCAGAACCAGTCACAGCACTTTTGAATTAACACAAAAGGAACAGATTACGCCTAGAGTGTGAGCAATTGCATCTATTACAATTTATTTGCTTGTAAAATCTTTAAGAGAGCGGCTTGAAAAGTAAGCCTGTTTTATTCATCGCTAGCAATTCTTTTTTTATCTGTGTGATAAAAGCCCGAGTGGAATCTTTTGTTTTACGTTCCACAGAGCAAAGCGGAGACCGCGTTTGTAAATATGCACTACCCGCACCATCGCAGTCTTTATTTCCTATATTTAGTTTCTTTTGAGTATTTCTTTTTACACACTCAGTCTACTTTTATTACGTGCCTTTATTCTTTTATGTGCCGTAGTTATAATTTTTAGATTTTGTTTCTAAATTTATATTTTACGGTGAAATTAAACATAGAAATACTTACGCCGGTATTCTGTTGATGGGCAGGGATTATGAAGTTCCTTTTTCTTTTTTAAAAAGTATTAATTTTTTCTTTCCAATATGCTCGTTTCGGGATGTTGTACTCTTATTATATTTTTAGTATGTATATGCCACTAATTTGGTATTACCTTACCTTACAATGGATATCATCATCAGCGGCAACTCTTGAATTAAGAATTAAGCTTATCCAAACACAAGAATCAGTCTCCTGTCGGCTTCATCCAGTGCACTGCCAATATAGACCAGATCATCGGTTTGTTTTGTGGAAGTCCTATCAATGCTGCGATGCACAATACGAGTTAATAGAAATATGTATGTTTCTATGTTTAATGTATTTGGGTTTTTTTATGTACATTACACGCTCACACATTTTAAATATTTTTTACGTTATTATTAATGTCCCACTGAAAGTTCGGTTTCGGCGGCAAACCTACCGAAACTACGACGGAAACCGAAAATGCATCCTTTTGCATTTTTATGATTACGATTATAATTTAGTATTATAGCTTTTGTTTCTTTTTACTGATGTGTCATAGAAAATGACGAATAAGTTTAGAAGAAGTTAATTTGTTCTCAAGATTATGTGATTTATTTTATTTTGTTTATTACTTAAATATTAAGTACCTATTGTGATATTAGGTAACAATTGAAATAGGTAATTTTATGTTTAATATTGAAAGAAAAACATGAGTAATATTCAAAAGAAGAATGTAACTACTCAAATGAACACTTCACCTATGTTAAGTATTTTTAAGGAGCAAATTTTTTTTTTTCATAAATGAGGTGTTGTTATGTTGATTATCATACCAATAAGTGAAAATGTCGAAGACTGCATACCGATGTCATTTAAATATAAAAAAATAAAGATTGACTGATTATAATAACATTTTCTTTATTTTTCCCTCAAAAAATAATCCTTGCAAGGAAGTTTCGGTTTCGGTTTCGTCCAAAACTGAGACTGTTGTCGAAGTTCGGTTTCGGTCGGACACTAGTTATTAAAACCTAAGCCTATATTAGTTATTAATGTCTACAGACTTGATATTGTATATAGTGTTTTGGTAGGGGACGCCCTAGGAGAACTTATATCGAGCAAATTAGTGGATTACTAAAAAAAGGCGATATACGGAGTACCCATAACCGACGAGCATGTATGCGTAGATGTATGAACGTAGAAGAAGCGAGAGAGGTATGCTAGGATCGAGCCAAATGGAAATCCATGATCTCTGCCTACCACCCCTCTGGGTTAGGGGCGTGAGCGCATATTTATTTATTGTATATATGTCTATATATATGATAATCTTCGCACGTACAAAGGACCTATAATGAAAATGAAAATATGACAGATTCTCTTGAAAAAGGCACGAACGATTGTTCGTTGATAATTCTCATAAGAATTTCCAAGTGTAATATTGCTTTATTTATTAGATTATTTATAGAATTGACCTGTTAGACTTTCGTTTTACTAATTTTCGCTGGACTAGCGTGAGTATAAAGAACGAAACAATCCCAAGAGACTTGTTGACGCGACACAAAACGCAAGTAGAAATTATTTTAGGTTAACATTAAATATTTTTATTTTAAATAAGCAAGCCACTCGCCTGATAATACGTGGCGGGCGATACGCATCAACATCTGTACGAGTTACAGATGAACTGTATTAATAGGCTATTACTAATATTATTTGCTGAAAATTTGACGTCTGAATAAATAATTTCTAAAATGTCATATGAATATTTATATCGATATAGAACTTTGCAACCCTAGGATTTGTTGATATTAATTTTTCGAAAATCGCGCTGGGGGCGCAGAAACGGCGAAATCAAAAGCGATCAGAGTTTCAAGAAAGAATCATTGTTAATACAATATAAATAATTTTTGTTAGTATAATCAAAATCAAAAGATTAAGAACATGATATTTGCTACTTTGTGCATGAAGATTCTATTGTAAAGATAGTCTTGGTTTTATACAGCAAGTAAACCGGTGAGCGGGCCGGCGCGGTTTGTCGATGCCGCAAAGCCGCGGGCGGCGCGCTAACTACGTTCTTATTCAGCTCAGCACTTTGCTCTTGAGGCCGCGGCTTTGTTAAATCCGATGCTGAGACTTTTGTGGCAATATTATAACTTTTTCCAACAATAACTTGTCGAGAAATTATTTTCGACGAGAGATTTTTTTGCAGTTATTTCTGCTATTTTTAATAATTTTGTTTTACGATAATGTTAAAAGAGATGGTCTGTGGTCAACCTTGGTTACGTTTGGATTGAACAGTGATCAAATACAAGCATTAAAATCTCTTTATAAAGAGTCAACTGCTTGTGTTAGAATTAACGG
>JWHW01014483.1:147475-169081 GCA_000931545.1 Papilio glaucus
GGGCGCCGCGCTCCAAGATGGTCTGGGGCGCACCTCGGAGGCGACACCGTGCAATGCAGGTTCGGGATTCCCCGCCCTCCCCCGCTGGCGCCACTTTGAGATTTTTATAGAGGTTCACTCCTCAGGGACCGGCCGTGGGTTCCTCTTGGCTTCACCGTGTGCCCCCACCTACGGGCTACTGAGCCCCACCACCACGACAAGGCGGGAACCCGGTCGGGGGGTCGGTGCCAAGCCCCAAACAAAATAAAAATAATATTATAAACAGCTTACTTACTGTAATGATATTCCTACACTAAAGATTAACCTACGTATATAAACCTAAAGAACAATGAGAATTAATGTGAAACAGATAAAATTTTTATGATAAATTAAACCTATATTATTCGTATATGTGAATATATTTGTGGCCTTGAAAAGGAACTTTTGGTTTGCTTATTGTGTGACGAGCACACAACACGACTGTTTTAGACAAACTAAGAATAGAATTAAGTTATAATGAATACCTACAATTATTTATGTTCTAGACGAAGCTATCCCGCTCAAAGTCACGCGCGGCGAGTGTAGTTACTACTACGAGTATTATACTTGGGTTGGCACCGACTTCAAACCTTTTAATAGCTAGCACATACAAATAATAGTATTTTATGAATATTAAAGGTATATTCGTTTGTATTAGAGGTATATTCAATTAAATCTTTATTAAGTTATTTTGTACTTTTTAGTTTTTTAAGTCGGTTTTTTTTTATTATCACACGTACTTGGTATAGAGTTTTTATTTTCTCATACGGGTAAACAAAACTCATTGGAAAACCCTTACACCATCTGGGATTCGATATGAGGTCTAAATATTTGTTGGTAGATAAATTACTTCGCCAGATTCGTGTGAATATTATTAAAATACTTCAAATTTGTTAATACATCAAAATGAGATGCGAGTGGCCTCATTACTCACACATGTGCATTCACGTATTTGACGAGAATGCACTTCTACTCTGACATGTATGGTACAATTTGAGATTATTTTCCTGTCTATTTAGGTAACATTGAAGATATACGTAGACTAAACAAAAAATGTTAACAAAAAGTAAATTTAATTCCTTTTATTTTGGGCGTGGAAATGCCTGGCCCAGAGATAGGTAATGTTTTTCGCGTGCATGTACAGGCATGTCCGTTGCATTGTGACCTCCTGTAGCCTAAACGACTTCACCGATTTTAAGGAGTAAGGTGCCATTAGAATTTATTCTTCCCCGGAGTGTCAAAGGTACATAATCAATCAGTCGGTGTTTTTAACTAATGCTTGTATTCCATATAATTTCTAGTTTCGTGTCCAGCGGAATTTTATCATTGTATGTTAGAAAGCTTCTCGATAATTTTGCTTTCTAATGGTAAAATAATTCAGTGGTTTCAGAGTTTTCGTGCCTTTCATCTTTATAATTTTAGTTTCGATGATATGAATTTCTCCTGGCAAGAGTTATAATTTTGCAATTGGACTGTGAAGTCCGAGGTAGGTTTTATTTAATAAATATAAAGGGAAATTAAAAGGTATCCCATATATACAGTTCTTACATACATACTCGTACATCGAAAATAAATATTTTTAATAGAAGGAAGAAACAAAATTTTCTTGGCTCAGAACCGCATTCAAACCTCTGGCTGCTTAGTATTTTAATCAATAGGATTATAAAACCAAGCTTCTTTAAACTTCCGTACTTTATAGAATTCTCGTTACTACATACCAAGTGTCAGGTGAATGCATCTACATTTTATTTGGTATTGACAATGTTCATAAGAAGCGGTGATAGGTTCGAACCGCTATTTTTGTTTACTACTACTACTACTATTAAGGGAAAAAATAATTTGTAGAGACAGAGGACCTTTATTTTATGCTATGCCAATTATAATCCTGTTTAGTTTAAGATTAATAATTTAATGTAAGGCTGACTAAATACGGAGTGGACGATACTTAGACGTTGACAAGATGACTTTTATTTGTTAACCATCGATTGGATTGCAGATAGAAATAAAACACGTAATTATTTACACACTTTATTGAATTAACATAATGAAAACAAACATTAATTATTATTGAAACTAACCGCAATGACAGTATACTGTAACCGTAAGTACAACATTTATATTTATTATAACATTAATCAAGTTAATTCACAAGAACGATTAGATATGTCGACGTGATATTGACGTGATATTTGAAAGATATTAAGAATTATATCTAAACTTGTGGTGAATTACAAATTAAAAATCTCTACGTACATATACGATCTATCTAAATACCACCGATCGAATTGAATAAAATACAACAAAACATTTACATACACCTGCGTTAATACCGGTCCCATCTTTAAGTCAATTACAATGTACTTTACCTAGAGGCATTGACAAAACAAATAATAAATTTGTGCCTTAGTGCATTTTAATGTTAGTTTCTCATAACTTATATATTTGTTGCGGGTATAAATCTTTATTTATGAAGGAGTTTCAAGATGGGACCTCTTTATGACATGGACAATAATGATTGCACACACATTGCCTGATATCAAAAACATTTCACCTTATTAAATTGATATTGAGTCCCTGATTAAGATGATATACGTTGATAAATGAAAATTGTAGCCATTGAAATATGAATTAAATGCTTTCTTTACGATTTCTCTGCAGTGACACAATTTTTTTCCATTTCGACACTATACTTAACTATATACTCAGTCGATAAGTACCATTATTGATTACATCCAGAAACAAAAAGGTTAAACGGTACAGGCGGCATCAAACACACCGAATAAGACATTGAATTTTACGTTCGTATACTCGGAAGTCGGTACTGTGTTTATAACCCGAAATTAGCTCATACGAACATATAGGATATAGGATGGAGAATGTAACAACTTCAGTTGTTTATATTCCTTTTTTCCCGAAATGATTGACAACTTGATATTAGTCCACCGGTGTCTCACATTGACACGTCTAAGACAGCGCTATGTTACAAAGTCAACAGTGATGCAGACAAATCAAATGTTACAAAGTGCTGTATTTATGTCAAGAAAATGTATTGACTAGCTTAATTTTGTTCTTACATTCAAAGCTAGTTGGTTTTTGCTTAGAGTATATGATACTTTATAAGCTTTTGGATACATTTGAACTATACGTGACGTGAACTTAGAAGGACACTATCTGTATTTCATATTACCCTGGTAGTCTACTGCGTAGTTCAACGTCTGAAGTACTAAATAAATCGTATCTAAAGGGATTGAAGCAAATATTTTTTTAATATATTGTATACGCATAACAAATTACACAACCTTATTACCCAATCGTCCGAACCTGTATGCGGATTTAGTTAACTGAAGAAGGTAGCAAAATATCTTTCATTTAGCACATTCCCCTAAAGTCGAATAAGAAATTCGAAATATGAGGAAAAATCCAAAGACATACCAAATATTAGAATTCGATAAATTTTCAATGCAATTATTGCCACGAAATTCAAAATTGGGATTTTGAAAAATGGTGCAATAAGAATTTAAAATTCAGGTGCTAACACGAAAGTTTTAAAAAATTTACTATTACATTTAGTAAATATTTGCTAAAATTGATTTTAATTATTCTATTTATACGGCGCAATGTGACCCTGTTAATAAAGGCTAATGTGCAACTAAAACTACATCATAATTAAAGGAATCAAATTATTAAATGAATATCGATACCTCATTGTTAACGACGCAAATAACCTCGAACAACAAAATTTAACTAAACGGCTCTTTTAAGTTGCGTAAAGAACATGTCAATGCGACCGATACGTCAAAACATTTAACAAATTCCTATTATAACAAGACATAATAGATTGCGAAAACAGTCCCAGAAGTGTACACAAAGCCCCTTAATATTATATACCTAATAAACGCACGCATCGGTTCACAATACATTGTAAAACTAACTAAGTCTTCATTCGAAAATTCCCATCACAGCTACACTGAGACTCCAACTAGTCGCTATCCCAACACAAAAGTCAATTACAATGGTCACTAGCTAACGTAAACATTTTAAATAATTGAGCAAATCAAAATAACAGTAACAATGTTTTAATAGCTACGCTAACACGAATATAGTTTTATAATATATAAAAATGTTACATCGAATTTATATTGATAATACACAAATAATACACGACACGAAATTAAATACTATTCGCTAATATTATTTAAAAATTGCATTGTACTAAACATATAACATGCCTCAACTACATCAATACACAGAGTCTTTATATTATTTATTATTATTCATTCATTTGCTACGCGTGCACCATGAGCCTCGGCGATGACGTCACTGTCGCGTTCTGTTTTTGCACCGCAGTGTACGACTGCAGGGGTGGTGAAGCGGGAAGCGGGCGGGGAATAGCATGTCATTGTGCACACGTAAAACGTATAAAGAATATAAAATTCATTTGTTATCAGATGTGTTCCTTGATAAAGCAACGGAGAGCGGATCATAAGTCGAGAGCTAATAAGCTCCTTCTATCACTACCTGTAACCGACGAACGTAGGCTATAACAAAGAATTTGAGCACTTAAAAGTCGCCATCTTATCAAATAAGGGTACACAGCGATCACCTTTACAATTATATAGTATAGAATTGTAAGAATCATCAACAGTAATATTAAAATACCCTTTATCCTTTACGCTCAAATAGATCCCTAGAGTTGCAAGTAGAAAACAAGACAATGCTCAAATGTTTTGTCATTGCCTACTTTAAGCTCTATCCGACAGCAAACCGCACTAAAGTGCACTCCAGTGATAATCACAGCTAGAAATTTCTCTCTAGTATTTTTATACACATAACTCTCCCGTTATCCTGTTATCAGACACAGCTTTGGCACATACAATTATTAATTTTACAATTTAATATTGATATACAGATGGGGAAGACACAAGGAAAAGTTCATATCGAGATATGTTTCAAGAATATAAATCCTAATCGTGTTCACTTACATCTAGGGTGTGCAAAATTAATATGTATGTGGATAAAATTAGAATTACTCTTAGTAATTGCATCATTCAATATTTCAATACTAGGGAAAGGTCCCATTAACACTGTCGCTTTGATGTATATTAATTTTTGGCACAAAAAGTTTGTCATTTTCTTGGCACTATATATTTTGTCTTTTAAACGTGTTGACCGATAAGCATAATTATACATATACTGGTCCTATACTTATCTTAATTCTATTATAATACTAAAAACTTTTTTTATTTAGATTTTTCTTTTTTTTTTGAAATATGAAGTTTACCTTTTCGGTCTATCTATACCTTTGATCTAATTCTAAACATGAGCTTTCTGGAGAGGGTAATAAAAATAATTGAAATAAAATGCTCTACATTACAAATACTAAGTGTTAAACTATCCTCAGAATAATTTAGCATAAATCCACAACATAATTATTGTTTAAACAAACTTCAACAATCTTTGGCTTGATCCCTGGACCAATATAATACAATCGAATTAAATTTTTCCCGTAGCCGATGTACACAGGGTGTATATTACTTTTAGAGATCTTTGAATATTAAATAAATAAGAAGATTATCACAATTAGCAACACTATTCTTTTTAAAAACTAACGTCTTTTTTTGTTATCGTAGACGATTTTATTGATTTCTCTCCTTGTTTTTAACTGTAAGTTTCTTAAAGGATTTGATCCCATCGGTTTCGTGCAGACGCGTCTTGTCGACGCACTGCTTGATATCCTATGCACTGAGCTCTGTCGCGAGCCAAGACACGGGCGGCTTGACTATGGATACGATGCAATGTTTTGATATGCTTAGGTTTGCTTTTGATGTATTTGGAATAATGTTCTAGTTGCAAGCCACCCGTCGTTCTCATTGGCCGGCTAGTGCATAAGACCGCTTACTGTAATACCTAATTTCCAGGTAATTACCATAGTTATTTACAAATATTGTCTTTAACCCTCTCACTCTGTTCGCTAATCTAATACTAACGCTACATTAGCGCGTCCGAGCTCGCTCGACAGTCACCTATGCCTACTTTACACCGCCGTCGCTGTATTAAAATTATCGTGAACGTTCTTCCTACTTGTCTCTCGATCCGTAGCGATCGTTACATGATAAAAAATAATTCCAACGGATACCTGAATCAATCGACCGCTTAAATACATAGTAAATTCGATCAGCTCAACTGACACCCGATGTCGTAAACTTTAATCTATGAACAGTGAACGAGGGTAGAACGAAAAAAGAAACAGTCCGACCTGTTGATGAGATTAATTTAGTTTTCGGCGTTCACTGTTCATGGACTGATCCAAAATTATTTTTTAAAACGTCAGTCACTTTAAATCTTCTTGTTTATTCTCAATTCACACGTTCCTAAAACCTCTCTCATTACAAATTATATCACTACCCTCGATAGCCGAGCGCGCGACCGACTCCTCTCACTTCATTTTTTAAATAGTGGAGAATAAATATAAGAATATCTAAAATACTTATAAACTCGTAACAAATGTAAACATACATGTTCAGTTAAGTGCCAATCGCTCTCCCTCCTTCCTCTGGTCTTTCACTAAAAATAAAACATCGGAGCCGGACTCCCGTAGTGCGGCGGGTGGAAGTAGGCGCTGTATGCGGCACGGGGAGCCGGCCCGCGGAGCCCCATTCAATGGATCGGCGCCTTCACGATGTGGTTCGGAGCGATGTAGTGGTACCCGGGCAGGGGCAAGCCGGCGGTCTCCATTGTGATCCTGAAATGTCGATTAAACGCTATGAGATTATCGAATATTCAATCATGCAACAGTTATATGTATTAACAAAATAACAGACTTTTACCGGTTAATGGAATCGGAGACGCAAGGAATGTCGTGATGTTCAGTGGGACGTGAAATAATATAATTATAGAGATTGTAACAATCTCCCAATGTTGTGGATTAACTAGGAAACAAAATAAAAATTTAAAGGAGTCATCTTACCGGGATATTGGGTGATCCGGTTGGCTGGAGGATGTAGGTACTCGATGGACCGATCGGCGTGTCAGGTATCACGGGAATGTTTTACAGGAATATGGCGTGGGTTCTTGGAGATTTAGCATTAAAATAATGTTAACCTGCACTTAACACATACAAGATATTATACAACGGGCCATATACACCAATGAAACGCACACTTTCTCGTATTATTTTATTAAGTATTTTCTTAAAACAATATTTTCACTTAATGATACTAGCGAGTAATACGATACCTGAAAAGATATGATGAAAATTAACATGATTTAATTACAAATAAAAACGATATCGGCAGCTAAATTACGTGTCTTCCCGATCGGAACTACATCTAACTTTAAAAACATTTCAATTGGACCTCGATTTTCAAGTTCACACTAAGTAATGAGACATTGTATAGGCAATAACCTATACTGCGATTTCTCACAGACTGAGGGTTTCCAAGTCCCACACTCTTCCATAGACCCATTGTTCGTAAACCCTTGATGTATTTTGCGTAGCAGATTACAAGTAGTTGGTGCACTACCCACTGCTTTACATTGCCACTTCTAAGAATCTAGATGGCTTGCTATTTCTATTTAATAATTACCTTATCGTACGAAGATATAAATATAAAACATTCCGATCTACGTCTATCTTAACAATCGATCAAACTTTTAAGAGAAATGGTCAAACTTTAAACGTAGTACATACAGTGCAGCGCATCGCGCAAAACGAAATCATCTAACCACACAATCTAACAAATAGATTCCACAATTCGAATAAAATAATAACGATATACATTTCAAAGTAATTTTCGTCTTTTTTGTATAAATATAAATGTTAATACTAACTAAATCTACTGATACAAATGCTTCTATATCATTTCCCATTTTAAAAATACACAGAGCTGACACTCAGTTAGTAGCATCAAACCATACTTACTTTGACAATCTTTATTACATTTTTAAAAATTATAACGAAACGTCACGTAGAAACGTCAAAGATAGACAACCAAATTTTAGTGTACTTCTACTTTTATGTAACCGAAGAATATGTTATTTTTAGAATATTCTCACAAATATAATAGTTGCAATTTCGTTTGCCTGGAGTGAACTTAGCATTTTCAACATACCTATTTTCATAGCGACTGTACATGCACGAATATTATGTTAAGACCTTGATAACCTACAACTCCACACAATGTAAAACCGAGATTATAAATACTTTAACATAGAAAATTTAATAATTTGTAGTAGAGAATGATGTTTTTATTTATCACAAACATAATTAAAGCAATAACATTTTTTTACTGATAATTAACTCAACTATCTATTCCTTCGTTTCTATAAGAAGGTACAACAGAGGAGGGGGGCATTGTCAGCATTCACATGTGGATGTGGAGCTACATTGGGCCCCGAGAATCCATTTTGTGTCAAATAAATAGCAGATTAGCAGAATAGCAGAGACGCGATGTGAACTCTAAGCAAATAACATTTGCCTCAGCTCCCATTAAATACACGTTTCCGATCTACATGCCTGACATATTAAAACAATCTTGACAACATATAAGAGTTATTTTAACATTATCTACGCTGAGCGTATTGTACATCAGTATTAAATTAACTAATTGTTAAATTTTGTCGAAATAGCAAGTATAGTTTGATGGCTGCGTTAAACACCCTGTTTTTAAATTTCAATAGTCTTAATATTAAATAATTGCAAAGCTATCTGCCTTCGTTACTTGCCATTAGCTTCTATGTATTTACTACTATTGTCACGATCCCTAGATAGTTATTAAATCCATTTTAATTTAAAAAATACAACGCAGAAACAAACATAGAAAACTTTGCATTATTAATAAACAATGAAATTTACAATTTTAAAATGTATATTAATTATATTAAGGTGCTTCATTACAAAAAATGGAAGAATAGAGTGATCAAACAACAAATAATTTTAAAGTAGTGAGCGAATGTAAATGACCTATGTAAAATTGTGTTTGAATATGAAATATTGAGAAAATTTTACTAGCGTATTTTAAGATATCAGCGATCAGTTGAAAATTATTTGACGTATGTTTTTAATTTATTTAATATATATCTTTTAATTTTTGAATAGAAATTCAATAAAAGAATGAACTCATTGAAGTCATTTTGATATTGTTCATATCAAAATTATATTAAAATTACAAATGCCTTTATTCAATAAACGCAGCATTTGCTCGCCTTAAGGATTGAATGCCCAGTTTTAATAATGAGAGTTTTACTCGCGATGCATTGCGTAAACTAGACTCAATGATTTTGGTTTTTATAACGGTACTATGTATACATCATAACTCAATTTATTGAAAAGAAAGAAACATTTCCCTTGAATTTGTAGTGTATCTAATATTAGTAAATTTTACAAAAAGAACTAAAGTGTACATATAGATGTATACTTATTCTTTTTTTCGACCTTTATCACAGAAGATATGTAATATGGTCAATAAAGAGACGAATGTTTTCAGAATTGTAATTCATTTGTAATCGTCTCCTGTATATGGCATTCTGTACTATGAAAAAAAAAACAATGTGATTATTAAAATCAGTCCGTAAAGAATTTTAATCCCGAATGAATCCCGCAGCATAGCGATAGAACTCTACCATCGGCATACTAAATAAATTTTGAGCAATTTCTACTCTTGAAAAAACCATGATATAAGCACACAATTTCGATTTTGCACTTTCATCCATGGAAAAAGAATTTAAATATTCTTTTTTTAACGAAGAAAAAAAGATCTTTTGATTAATTATCATAATACACAATTCACATTGAGTATGCTTTGTACAAAAATATGAATTCGATTTACATTCAATTATAGCACACAACAAACGCGTTTTACCGAGATCAAATATCGTGCACTATGATGTATCTTTTGAGTTCCATATAATTTAATATCCTTAATAATTCGTCAAAAATAGTTTGTATAAAAATGATTAACAGTATATATTTTACAGCGTGTTTGTCGACCTGTATGCGCCTGTATGTGTATACACACAACCCGAAGAATTCATTCCACGTACGGTATATACGGTAATAAATATCGTTCGATAGAAACAATATAAACTATACAAATGGCTTGCCTATAAACAAAAAAAAGATCCATACGGTGATTTTATGTTAGTCACAAATAACTGATTTCAACTTAAATAATATTTCTTACACAACTAAATGTACGAAGTAAAACCGAAGACGCGCCTTTCGGCGGTCATTCGTTCTTTGGATGACTTCAGTTCAGAAAAGTCGTCGATCGACCGATGATGCTTAGTAAGGATTATATTTGTTTCGTTCTTTTGATGATTTGGAAGGCGACTCGTCGTCTTGGCGTCGTTGGTTGAAGGTCTTGTGGTTGCGATGGACCCCTGTGGTCTGCACGGGCTGCGTGCTGTTCCCGCTGAGGAGGTCTGTGAGGCCGCCGAGGGCTGTGAGGGAATTTAAGGCTCCGAGGGCGCCGGTCTTGGTGAGGAGTTGCGCGAGAGGGATGGCGGAAGCCAGGGGGTTGTTCGAAGAACCCGTCGAGCCCCCCGAAGTGCTACCCTCGAGGTTCGCCTTCTGGAGCTCCACACTGCGGGAGCGGGACTGGATTGATGTAAAGGGTCAGGCGAAAAGGCAGACCGCGTCGATCAATATTTCAATTTCAGAGCGGTTGAGGTTTTATTTCGCTCTACCTAGTACTGTGATAATTTGACCTTAAGATAAAAAAAATAAAAACATTAAGGCGAGGATTTCCAATTTTTTTAAACCCATAGAAAACCATATTTATTTACTACGAAAGAACCAAAACAGAATGAGAATGAGTTTTTTTTTTCAAATTATAGAAAAATCTCAATCAGTGATTTATTTTGAATCATTTGCTAAATAAATTTAAAAATTAAAAAGATAAATTTTATTAGTATGTTGATAGTGCGTTAGTTTTGTTGGAACACTGTTAAAACTGTCAAAAAAATTACAGAGAGCAACTTTAAAACAATGAAATTATTTGCCAAACGTCTGTTTTCTGATAATTTCGCTGGTGATAATGCAGTTATCAAGTCATGAAAATACAGACAGAAACCCTTGCCTCAATACATGGAGGAGCATTACGGATAAAAAATTCAACTTTAATATGTAGATTTAATGTACGACAAATAACACTCTGGCAATTAATTCAAACAATTATAGTAAAGAAAAACAACAAAGGCAAATCATCACAGGCAGTTAAATATGGATGGATATTTCGACGCGGCCTAAAAAGGTAAAAGATAATTCAAAGGAAGATCGTAAGGATGCCATTTAACTTTGGACTTTCGGATGGAAAGCTGGAATGTGTTGAATATTAAAAGACCACTTACCTCATATTGATGAGGTACTGTGCGAGCGCGACCGAGTCGGGGTTGCCAGTTATGGTAATGGTGCGGTCAGTGCTGCCACCTTCGCGCTCCTCGCAATTCGATATCCGGATCATCGCACCAGAGATTTGACGGATCTCGGCAATTTTAGTACCGCCCTAGAACATTAATTTCATAATTTTAATAAACTGACATCTTTAAACGATTGTTATGGTTTCAGTAAAGGGTCCAGTTTAAACTGATATCCCCTAAAGTATGTTTCAGTTATAGCTATCGAAGCAGACCTGGATCTTAAGATTTGAAGCCTTCTTCATCTACATCATCACTTAAATTAATAAAAATCAAAACTTTGCTATATAAAAAACCGTATATGTCCCTACCTTGCCAATAATGCACCCGATGAGTTCATTGGGCACGGTCATCTCATGCGACTGCTGGTTAGTAGCGGGCTGGTTGCGGCCCTGGTTCGCGGTGCGCAGTTGAGATCCGGCCAGGGCGGCTAATGCTGAAAAAAGATACAAAAAATTAACATTGCTGTACGACTTCCGCATGATATCAATCATCTTTTGCCTCTCATCCAGTAAACTCCCGCAACGTTGATTAGATGCGTTGTCCTGTACTGATAGTCACTGTCGCAGGCTTTCCTTTGTTTTATTCCAATTTTTGTGATGATAGGGGCGAATATTTGTTAATTAATATTCAAGCAAGTATTGCTCGACAGATTTTGAAGAAACTTTAAAAGTGATCGCAAATAAATCGAACCGTGTGATATACGTTGGAAAGGTAATTGCGGGAGGCTTAGTATGTAACGCATTGGAGCAATCCGCAATATTGCGTTTTAGTATTAGTGTTCATATCATTTCACAGTATTAAGAGTTAATGAATGTTTCTTTATTAAGTAAGGTTATAATATATACAGTAAAAATCTAATAATTAAGATATACACCCCAAAAAAGACAGTAAAATGTGCGACACATTAATGTTATTAAAAAAGTTATATGTGTGTAGTTTCTTACCTGCCGGGTTTAATCCACTGGTGTTAGCGGGTCCCAGGCCTCCAAGACCCAGCGCGGCGAGTCCGGCTAATGGTGATTTAGCAAGCCCTCCAATCTATAAGATTTCCACAGAACGATACCATTAGACAAACGAAATATTCGAATATCGAGTGCCAGCTGAGCATTGGAAAGTCGTTTATAAAGAATTATTTACAATTATGGTGAAGAATATTCAAACAAGAAACCTAATATTTAAAAATAAAATAAGAAAATGATCTTATTGGCATCACAATGTTTGTATCGTATTTAATATATTCACTGTGTATTTGAATGTAAAGTTACCAAATTTTATTCGAATCCGCAATAGTTTAGAACTGGCAGGGAACAGATTTTGAAGACTTTACAATGCTCTGCAACGCATAAATAGTACAAAATTATATCGCATTCATATACAGCCGCGATACCACAAATTGTTCTCGGAAACAATCTGAAAAACATGTCGCCAAAACATTTTAGCTCCAGCTGCTTGTTTTCGTCTTCAATGACATTGCCGGGATGGGATAGCTGGGTAGGGTAACCTGGGTACAAAGTAGATTATAAAAATAATGACTAAATTGCTCTAAGAAAATTCGCAATTCAAATATTAAGTACGATTATTCCAGATTATACGCATGCAAGTTCCGAAGGGTCACTAGGTCGATACGCGGTCACAATACCTGAACTAAACATCCCATAATTACAATCAACAGTATATATGTGACGTTAAGGTGACATAAGACGTTGCGAATTTTCTCAGCAGTGTATTCCGACCACATTGTGAGTTTTGAATGATGCTGCCCAAATCCAATACGCAATCGTTAGGAAGTGGCAAGAAATTTACAGATCCGTTTTCGTTTACAAATGTCATGATTTTAACACGGTCCCCACATGCGTCTTTATTGTTAATAATCGATCGATAAACTGTACATAAAGAAAGAAATTTTATCGGAAAAGGCGAGGTAAAGGCAAAATAAGGAAAGGTGCATTTATAAGGATTTTTGATAAAAACACTTTTTGCTTTATATCGTACGGTGAATTAAAAAAAACGTATAAGCTTCAATACCTCGGCGATGCCAGAAAACAAACAGATAAAGCTCGATGTGTTTTTGACTACATGTTTCGGCTATAGTACACGGTCGTATGTGCTGAAATTAATAAGGAGCGTCTATCTACATATAAACTGGACATTGATTAGGGGGTACCACCGGGGAATTTAGTGCATAAATGAAAGGGTTTTATTTATATACAGGGGTTTATAAGCACAGGGGTATAAACAGCGCAAAGAAAATGAAATTAACCTTTACGTTCCATACTGGGGGATCTAAATACTAAATATTTTGTAAATAGTATAACTGCTACAAAAGGGTTCGACACCACACATCCAAACCATTTTCAAGGGAGCCGGGGCAGCACCAATCACATAATAACACTCTGTACCAAGCAACCTCATAGAGATATCAATAGTAAATATGTTGGGAAGGTATCAGATTCTGGTGATAGATTATTTGTTAAGTTGGCAAAACCTTCTATTTTGACGTAACTTTTATATTAAATAATTATCAAATTTAAGATATCTTTAACGTTATGTTATCGAATGATTAGAAATCTATTTTGGACTACTAACAATCGGAAAAACGTCTACGGTTTTATTGAGATCAGCCACGGGAATATAATTCCATGAATGGGAGGAATGTGGAAACTTTTTAGTTGACCATCTTTTTTTACAGTTTAAAGAAACACTGAAGAGTTATATTTGCAAACAACAGATAGTATGTGTTGCTTGTCTGTATACAACAAATCCTATTTTAACTCAGCGTCTTCAATCGCATAACACATGTATTAGGTTGTGGAGAAAGTTTTTTTACATATAGTATGTATGAACGATAAAAATTTATCGATTAATCGGTTGCGATAAAATCTCTTTGGCTGTACTATTTGTATCTGCTTGTTTTTGATTACTTCTTTGCGATTCTTTATTGAGACATAATGAAACCGGACCATTGATTGGATCACGTACGAGAAGAACCTGCGAAAAAGTCCCTCATTCTTCACAGACTGCCAAAAACCGAGTAACTAGCAATAAGGTGATGGATATGCTCTGTATATGGTGGTATTGGAGGGGCGTTGCCCTGACCTTGCACCTTCAGATTTTCACCTGTGTCAGACTTCTTTAGTTTGTGTCAGGTTACCATCAAGAGAGAACTGCCAAAACTATGTGTTGCGTTTTTTTGTTTAGAAGTCTCAAAATTTCTACAGCAACGGGATCATGTCACAACAAGATGGCAAAATGTCATTGAACAGAATGGCACATATTACAATAGTTAAATGTAGGTAAAATGAAAAAAGTGACGTTTTCGTTTAAAATGTGAATAATTTCATTCTCTTAAATACATACATATATAATACTTATTTAAATATTTGGTTGGGTATGGTACAGGTCAATTTCAGATAAAATGGCATATGATTATTGTAGACAAACAAAGTCTCTGATCATTTAAAACTACAGGAACATAAGAGGCTAGGCAATGCGATTCAATAGATATAATGACCCAGGTCACGTATCGCACGCAGGACTAGACGGACAGAGTACAACTGAGCAGTGGAGGGAAGAGTTGCCTTGCTTGTTATACATCACGGAGAGATTACGAAGTACGGGTGGGGAGGGTGTGATTGTCTCTATGAGGTTACCGTCGAGTGGTCGGACTCACAAGGTGGTGTTCGTGTAGCGGCGGCGGTAGCAGGTGGTGGGGCGGCAGCGCGCCCACGAGGGGCGGCTTCACCTCGAGCAGGGGGAACATCGGTGCGCACACCGCCTGCACGCCACGACAATTGCAAGCATTGCAACATTTATATTTGTAATTATATCACCATCATATATTAAATATTGATAAGTGCTGGCTCACCACATGTTACATTGATTCAAATGAGCGCCGATAAAAATGGCTCCCTATTCCTCTCCTCTTCCTTCTACTCAACTAAGGTAATTTAGCTGCGATAACACATACATTTTTGTTTAAAAAGTCTGTCTTTATGGCAGGTGACAAGTCTTGTTCCAGTGTGTCCACACATTGTTTTCGAACATAGTTTTGCTTACTATCATGCCGAGATGTTACGTGTGTAATATTCAACATATCAGCATGATATAGGCTGATGATGTAGGTTTTGGGCCTACTGGGCGATACCCTGGCATCAATATTTTTAATATTTTTCGGAAGCATTCTTGTGCTAAAAAAACATATTCATCTTTATATTTCCTATGGCGTGTAAGATATCAATAATTATTGAGGCAAATTAATAAATGTGCAATCCAATAAGCACCATACGATGCCTCAATATCAACCACTATATGCTTTTTTAATCTGTGCTATGAAAATATTTTAATTAATAAAATGGGATAAAAGCCATTTAATTAATAAAATGGGATTTACTTTTTATTTAAATTGGGATCATAAATGGGTTTTAGTTTAAAGAAAATTGTAAATTGAAATCACCTATAAAATATAAACACCTTTCTTTACAAAGTGAGTAAAGCAAAATAAGCTACATCCACTTTTTAAATCGATATTTTACTAGAAACATAATTAACATGAGAATTGGACGTTGTTGTTTGAAGATTTGCTTCTAAATGACTCATTATCACTCACTGCCGTTATTAAAACAAAAATGGGACTCTAACATTCCTCTCAGTCAACAAAGGTATTTCATATTCCTTTTACAGTTTTAAGAAACAACAAAGCCTAGTTTCAAATGCGATATGGCGTAAATAATTCTAGAAAGTTTTACAAAAGTAGTCAATACAAAATATTATTTAAATTGTGAATTTGGTATACAACAAGTTGTTTTACTCATTAGGACAAAAGCGGAGATTATAAATTCATCCCAGGTTTTTCTTTATAAAAGAGATTCAAAAAAAGATACATTTCTTTACGATATTGTACACTTAGACCATAATCTGATATTTTGTGAAGACCTATAATTTTTGTTCAGGTGGTAATTTAGTTACATATCTTTATAAATGCACGCTTTAACGCAAGTAATGAAAAAAAAAACACTCATAAAAGTTGCTATTGAATGCTATGTTCCAAGCAAAAACTTGCATAACCATTTGCAATTATAATGATATTACGAGATAGCCAGTCGACGCAATGCAATTAGACAAGCTATTTTTTGTTTAGTTTATATAATAGTAATTCATCGGTGATACAATAACAATTAAGATGGAAAATACATTAGGTTACTATTTAAAATATAGTTTAAATAAGCGCTGACAGCATTTTTTTATTTATTTTTTGGTATTATAATTATCGTGAGAATAATAATAATGCATTATAAAATTGGACAATACAGTAATCTGGATTTTTTTTATTAATCAAAATAAGATACAGTTTTCTCTGGCGGTTTTATGTTATTTCCTTGAAAACAGTATCTATTATAAAACGCATAATAAAATCAGACCTAAATATTTAAATTGTGATTTATTTTTCATGTTTAAAATTGTTGAATCATACTTTCATCAAGTACTTTCTAATATTTAAATCAATACTACGTGTATGAATAAAACTAAATTTTTGCACGGTAGCATATTTAATTGAACTTATTATGTATGTCAACTAAACAAAAAGTGATCCTAAAAATATGCAAAAGATCAGAAGAAATCAACGTTAGACAACTTAATTCCCTCTCGAAAATGTAGTGAATTAAAATGTTAAACAATACAATCTATTATCATATTTCGATGTTTTATAAACAAATAGTACTCGTATAGAAATCGTTATAAAGTATATTATAATCATTTTTTTCATGTTTCTTAAACAACAAACACTTAGAAGCGTGTGAATGTACTCACATCTTGCGCTGGCACGGCGTAGTTTCCTTGGATAGTGTATGCCTGTCCACCGGCTAGGATGACAGGGCCCGCTACATTTGGCTTGGGCCTGTATGGAATTGTAGCACCTTTTGGCGGACTCTAAAATTTAAAAAAATATGTGCGTCAATATTTGCTATTTGCAAAACAAATCTACAATCTACTTTAAACAATTAAGAAGACAACACTTGTAAGATCTATGTTTTATTAGTTTGAAAATTATTTATATTCGAAATCAAATAGTGAATTTAACAGTTACCATGTCAGTAAAAACATACCTCTAACATAACACAGCAGATGTGATAAATGCACTGAGTGATAGCATCGCAGGTACCACTGATTGTCACAGCTCGCTCAGTTGAGTTAGGCAGCATTTCACTAGCTACCTGTAAAACAAATCAATAATTTTTACAGACTGTCCCTTCCTAGTACCCCTCCCTGCCATATGGTATGGAGAAAATAGAAGGCCAAGATCATTCTCAATGTTTATAAATATTAATGCGGCTCCTAGATATTTTATACTTGTGTTTTGAGGGATGAGTGACACACTGGCGCCTAGTCCCCTTTCCCTTTTCAACCATTGCTCCTTTCCTTTTGCTTAAATACATCCATTGTTCCTCTGCCCAACATAAAAGTTAGCAATGCAACTGAAAATCATATGAATGTTTCTCCATGTCTATGAGTAGCAGTAGTCATTAAACAACATATGAACTATGTGTCTGTTTGCTTCAATCCATATCTTTTATATATCAACATGGACTTGCCTGAATATTAGCTCCCGTGACATCGCGAATCTCTTTGATCTTGGAGCCCCCCTTGCCGATAAGCGAGCCGCACTGCGAGGCGGGTACAATAAGGCGCNNGCGACCCGCCGCCGCCGCCTTCATTGAACTGGGAACACCACTGGAAATAAAACATTTAATAATTTTTATTATTACTATGAAACATAAATAGTAGTAATCTTAAGCAATATTCAATTTGACATGCTCAGATATCAGATATCTCATGATTAAACATTTTAAGGGTGAAATAATTCAGGTTAGACACATCTAGAAGTTAACTCATCTTTTAGTTACCCTAAGAATTTTTACTTCATTGCAACATATCGCAAAAAACTATAATTTAAATATGTAAAAGATGTTTTGCATAACATTACAATATTCCATATCAAACCCAGCTCAGTATGTCTATAGTATGCAGCTATTTATGCCAGATTGATTTAAAACAGTCGAAGTCCATGCACTGATTACAAAAGCGGAAAAGAAATTGCGCGCGATTACGTTCGCGCCAAATTTGAAATTTAAATTACATGCAAAGGTACTTCCTGCACAGTTCAGGGATTTTATCAGGTGAAATAGGTTGCTGCGATCTAGTGTTTGCCGCGTTGCCTTGATCTTTGTGGAAAATGACGCAAGAAGAAGTAATTAATTTTTAAAGAGGAAGTAAGTAAGGCGGCCAGTAAAAAATAGTCATAACCTATACAATTTGGAAAATTTTCAAACTGTGCCAACCCCAAATCAGTGAAAAATGGGCAGGGTGTTGATATTTTGGGTCCCAAAGTGAAACGTTGAAAATTTGATATAGCATACTGACCTCTTCAAACTTTTTGCAAATAAGTGTGAAGGCCTTGAATATAGCACTTGTGTTGCCGGTGACCGTAACAATTCGTTCAGGGCATGATCCATCCGAAATATTAATTTTTGCTCCAGACTGAAATAATAATACATACAATTAATGACACAAGATAAGTTATTTTTTTTAATTACTATTATGCATTATTTTTCGTGTATATGAAAACAAATTTCTTAATTATCATGATACACTTCATTGTAGGGATGCATCCGATACAGATACCGATATGTCGGCGATACTTTGGGTTTCCCCTACTTTAAAATAAATAAGCGCTCACGCCCGTAACCCAGAGGTGTAGACAGAGTTTATGGATTTTCATTTGGCGCGATCCTGGCACACCTCTTTCGCTTCTTCTACATCTATGCATAAAAGCTCGTCAATTACCGATAGTCCTTATATCGCCCTTTTTTAGTATGTTACTAATCTGATCGATATAAATTCTTCCTCAATATCCCCTGCCAATGTTGCCCCTCATTTTTGCAACATAAATTTGTTTCGTTACATTCCTTTCATTCATCTTTTCAACATTCCCAAAGCCCCCAAGCATACCTTTCTAAATTCTAGTCACAACATTCACTTTTAAGTCACACTTTGTCCTTATAACAATATTTTTAATCTTATTATTCAATGGCATGCCTAAAATACATAACATGTAAAAAAAAGGCTAATTGGTATACGAATATAAATAATACTGTTTAAAATTATTAGGATGAGCTTTAAAATGACAATATTGTTAGAAAACGTAAGTTCGTGTATTATATAATTACTAGTACAAAGAACTATCCCTACCTAGTTCTCACTAAGCTTATTAAGCACATATGTTAAGGCAAGCCTTATAACTATAGACTATAAGGACGACAAGGAGATCATATTACAAACATCTGCAATATTTCAACAGTTATCATACAACTGTCATATAGTCTTTGCAGGGAATCGAACCGAGAACTATGGTACAACCAGTTACGATATCCAGTAAGTTATGCGCCCCATAATACAGAAAAACTCTTTAAACTTGAAAAAAAAATATGTAACTGACATTTTTAAAGAAACTTTAGAATTAATTGTATTAAATTGTGAACAAAATATGTTATCATTTATTTAAAAACTATACCTCTTCTCTAAATCTCTTCACAATTTCTCCCTTTTTGCCTATAATGCTGCCAACTTCCTGCAGAAAAGAAAAATAGATGATTAGAGACTCAAAATATTAAATGTATCTAAGACATTTATTGGGTATTGGGATTTAAATAACTCGGGCGCTAAAACACCACCATTGGCAACTATTGTGCAACAAGTGGCAGTATAATTAATGCAGTCGCGTTTAGATTTATCGTGCAAAAGATTTCCTGTCTGGCCAGCCAATAATAGACTGAGCATCGAGCAATTCTTTGCTGCAATAATAGATGCAGCGGGGATGCAAAGAGACAGTTTTAGAGTGGCTGCTTTGAGTTAGTTTGTTTCTGGCAACAGCACATGTTGACTCCCACAGTATGCTCACAATGCACTTGCAACTAGGCATCCAAGTCTACGTATAAACACTGATAACTGTACAACAATGGACCATTTTTCTTTAGTATTTAGATAATAAATTTTTATTAAGATAAATGAACATGCAACTACAAAATATAAATTAAGGTATATGATGAGGTAGGCTATAAAAACTATGTATAACATTTTTGTGTTTTGTGTGGATTATGTGATCATAAATAAGTAGATAACATGAGACACATAATGAGATATGTAAGCAAACAACAGGTCCTACTCTGCATATCATGAATTATTTCAATTAGAAAAAGAGACAAATGGACAAGTTTGATGAACAAGCCGAGTGCTGATATTTGGCCTTATGCCAAATACACTTTGTATTGGATTACAGCCAATTAAAAGTAGGTACCTCAATGTATAGGTACATATTAGCATCAATATGTCTCACATCAGTGCAAACTAGATATGTGGGTGTGCTAAATTAGTTACCTATGTTTAAAATTGTACATTATACACTAATAATAAAGTATATTTATGAGTAATGATTTACCATGTAATCTAAAATTAAATTTAATCCTTATATGGCTTTTAAGGCCTAGTAACTAAGCACACATGAGTAAAAACTAAACAAGATCTTATGTCAAGCACCCATACAAGTGAGCTTCTTAACAAGATTAAAATGCTGTCACATTAAAATACAGTATTTTCAAAATGTTTAACTCTTTCATAGAACATGGTAATTGAGTTACATTAGGTAACATACAAGTTTTTATATGCAAGATATTTTCAATTATATATGTTTAAAACGCAATAACATTGAACTTTGTTAGAAATAGATTTGATGTGTTACAAGCTAATGAAAATTTTGTTACCATTTTTAGTTATACAAACACATAAGATACAGATGTTATACAAAATTGAATAGTTTTTGGTGAAGCATGATTACATTCCACAGCACTTTAGACCATCACCTATTAAATAAAATAAAAAATGATTTCGACCAACTTAAATCATCTTTGTCCATCCTTCAAACAATCATTTCTAAGATGATGTCACTTTTTAAATAGAAATGTAGTAATATTTGCATATCACTGTTGGTAACAAAATAATAAATACAACCACTATGGACACAATAACCTATCTTTGGAAGAGATAAATAACACAATTACCAAAATTAAGAAATAATAAAATATATAAATTGTTTATTTAGAAATGGTTTGAAAATTC
>JWHW01014483.1:175038-196214 GCA_000931545.1 Papilio glaucus
AGAATATACTAGAAGAAACGCTGTTACAGTATGCTGAAAATGTGCCTTTGGTTATTTGGACATTCTAGCAAAGCATACTAAAAGTATACTACACGCACCGTTAAGGAATTTTTCACTTCGCAATCGAATTCTGTCTTAGACTGGCCATCTAACAGCCTAGATCTAAACCAATAGAGCATCTTCAATGCGAAGTCAAGAAGAAGATTGCAAAACGACAGTGATCGCAATTTGAGAGAGCTGTAAAACGTTTTCTTAGAAGAATGGAACTCTATATGTCTTGAGAATTAAAAAAAATTGATAGAGTAACGCCTCCCCTGTAAAGTATTATAAAATTGCTTAATTTTTTAATTTAATCTTTAATTATAGTATTAAACTGTTTCTTTTTTATGCGCTTCACAATTATATGATTTTTTAATCTAAGTTTCGTATAAAACAACTCTCGAGAAGTTTAATAAATCGTTCTTAATTATTTGTCCAGCTTCAATACTATTTGAATGTGTTAATATAGAGAATAAATAAAATTTGTAAAAAGAATAGTCTGTGATTTTATTTTACATACCTAATACCGTTTGCTCAGTTCATGTGGCTATTTCTTAACATAATTAGTTACTACTAAGAAGGAACATAACATTACACCAGACGTGAGTGAAATAAATTCTGAGACTTCAAATCGTTCTTAATTATATGACCACAACTGTAATCTTGTTATTACACTAAGTTGGTCAAAATATCTTACGTAATCTGCAGTGTCCATTTCTTTGTCTCTAGGATTATAAAATGTGAATTATTCGTATTACATGACATTTTTTTTTACATAACAAGGTGGTAAGCAAGCAAGCTGGTCACCTGGGTGTTAGGCGATAACAAATGAGTTGCAGATGCATTGCCTACCTTTGGACAGAGTAGAGGATAGACAGGAAAAAGGATATTTCTATTTCCTTGTGAAGTCGTGATAATTCACCGGTCGAGAGGATCATTCGTGTAACACATGTTGTTGCGGACACTATCACCGTTAGACGTAACAATTAAGTCCTTAAGAAATAATTTGTGCGACATTTACGAAACAGACAGATTCAATTGCTCTCTCTTCAGAGAGATTTCATAGCTCTTAAACAGTAAAAGCATTATAAATATAATTATATTTTTTATGTTAAAATGTGTTTGATTGATGTTTATTAAACTATGCATATTTCATGCATAGTATAATGAAGATAACACAATTCTCGTAATTTTGAAAATTGTTTCACTAAACATATTTTCTCATAGTTTGCGCGCTACGCCAGCACGCATTGAGGCGTAGTTTGCTACGGCGGTCTACAGCACATTGGAGCGTAGCTCGCTTCGTAGCATAAAATATAAAACCGTAGACCAAAATTTTGAACGATAATACAAAAATACTGAGTAATGAACATGTAAACTTTTTTTTTTAATCTGAACAATCTTATTGCATAACCTATGAGACCCGTAGAAGCAAAAGCAACGACATCCAATTTCATGTCCGGATCTGTATATTAATGCAATAATATTAAAAATAGATAAACTTGTTTTCGACAAAATATCGCTTTGATTAAAAATGCGATGGTGTTAGTTTCTGTACAACAATTTAACTTGTTTCATAATTTCATGTTAGAGGCGTAACATGAAATTATGAAACATGTTAAATTTATGAGAAAGCAAACACAAAATATGAAATTTATTGGTTACTTAATCGGTAGTAACTATAATTCATTAGAAATGTAGGTAAAATACGTCGGCAGCCTTGACACGCTTTAAAAATTGAGTTAAGAAACTAGCAGAATACTGCAAAGTAAACTCAACATTCTAGAACTTTTCTCTTAACACTTGACAAGAAAAATTTAATTTAATGTATGTTGTATCAAATATGTTACATTCAGAATTTTTTTATTTATAGTTCAAATACTTTTCTGTTCCGTGAGCTCGGAGAGTAAAAAAATATTTTAATTGTTGATGTATTACAAAATCCGCACCTGGTCGCTTTCGAGCATCTGTCCAGCGTCTTATGTCACGTTGGTGAAAAGTTAAAATCCTTAAATGGTTCTTACCTCTGACTAGCCCATGACGTGATAGTATAAATGTATGCCGTGGTATCTTTTAATCGAATTGTCGATAGAAAACAAAGCCAATTCAATAATATTTGCTTTTGTGTCTTATGAAATTATAGAAATCTCATTCATAATTCCAACAAGATTCAATAGGCTTAATTCACAGCGGTTTCATAAACTAATTAAACTTAATAATCCTCTAACATAAAACCCCCAGTTTTTAAATTAACTCACCAGATTCCGTTGCTTTATCTCCACCTTATCTTCTTTCATGCAAATTTCTAAGAATAATAACTGGGGTGGAAATTGCTTTAAGGAAATGATAATCAAGATTTTATTTTTCTCTTAAGATTCAGTAGGATTACTTAAATACTTTTTAGCACTATTTCCTTTTGTAAGTAAAGAGTTTGGAATTTCAGGGGCTTTACAAATGCTTATATCTCTAATAATGATTATTTCTTACGAAAATTATACCCTATACACAATGTGTTTTGCCAGCAATAATATTTAATAACTATCTAAATCATTATAAATTAAGAAAGTGGATATTAGACACATAAAAAAACAATGATTGGATGACTACGCTCCTTGAACGATTTAATACTCCTCTAATTAAGTATTGTTTTATTTTCAAGATTTCCAAGTTTTACATAACTTGTTAACTGTGATTTATAGTACTCGAGATCTTGTGGTTCTCTTGGTCAATCGGCTAGAGACCACTAAACACTTAACATTAACATTCCTTAACGTATCGATACGGAATCTAAGAACAAAACGTCGCTAAATGTTGTGACGAAGGTACGAACGTAGATAGTAAATAATTCGGTGGAAAAATATGTTGCCCTGAACGACATATGACGAAATACAACGCATAGGGTTTTCTTGTAGAAAATAGAAATTTGAATGTGTATCGAAATTCCCCCATAACAATAAGTGTAGATCACATTCTATGCAGTAGGTACAAAAAATTGTTGAACATTATACAGTACATTAAAATATACGTTCCATTAGTTTTACCACTAAAAATTATATTGGTCCTTTTTTTACGCCAAGATATTTTTTTGTTTGCGATGTAAATCTTTATTTTTGTTTCCATATGTATCTACTGTGAAATATTTCAGCTCATTTCTAACAACATTATAGAGTGGGGAATAAACTTCGATCCAGTAAAAGTTTTTTTCCACTGATATATAACTTTAATTCCATAAGGATTAGAAACAAAAGCAAACTACACACATGAATGAGGTTATCTCAAATAGTTAGTTTACGTGTTATATAACTATTTTATATCTATACTTTTTAAAATAGTGTTTGAGGGTATTTATAAGGCAATGGTGAAGAGTCTACGTCACAACATTTGGAAAAAATACAGTCGATGAATTTGGCGTAATAGTTAAGTCATCTACTAGTGACACGATTTTAAAAAGTTAGGTAGCTTTATATCAAACCGTCGGTTTTTGCTACAATTCAAACGAGGCCTAGCAGCGGTAAATCTTAG
Organism: Papilio glaucus; assembly: GCA_000931545.1. Taxonomy (NCBI): domain Eukaryota; kingdom Metazoa; phylum Arthropoda; class Insecta; order Lepidoptera; family Papilionidae; genus Papilio; species Papilio glaucus. The sequence continues at coordinate 178,600 of JWHW01014483.1, forward strand.
TAGCGCTTTGCTGTTGACTACTATTTTTACTAACGTAATTTATTTTAAGCTGTATTTAACCAATTACTATAACCATCCCGATAATATTTTCAATGTTTCTCCGTCTACTTACTTAATATTAAATGGAAATTTGGATGGATGGATGTATGGATGTTTGTTACTCTTTCACGCCTAAACGTATTTGGATGTTGGCACAGAGATAGATTATAGTATGGAATAACATATATATTACTTTCTATCAAGGAAAAATGTACGGTTCTCGTGGGATATATTTGATTTTGTTTTTGAAAAAATACAGTCGATGAATATATCTATATAAATATAAATATCGATAATATTTAGAATATAAATATATCTATATAAATATAAATATCGATACCTAATGTAACGACATTTAATATACTGTAAAATAATAATTAAAATTTTTGGAATAGCTCACGATGTTCCAACAGTGAAAAAAGCTAAATTTTAACCATTAATATTATAACGCTATATGGTAAAATCGTTATCATAATTTCGTCTTAAATGTACGAAAAATTGGAGGTTCTGTCTTATCTCCTGGAATGCATGTGAGCATTTCAACATAGACACATCGCATTCCGAGATCCAATTCAATACGGGTGCAATCGGAGTATTCATTTGATTAACTAAATAACTAAAATACACATAGAATTCTTACGCGTGCCGTCTATAAATAGCTTTAACATTATTTTACGATAACTATGTTCTCCAAATTGTCAATTTTTGTCAAACATGCAGAGGGTTAGATTTGATGAAAACTTTATAGGTTTACAAATGTCTACAGAAGCCATGCTAAAACAGATGACTCACACTAGAACAAATATCGTGGTACTCGTATAGCTTGGGAAATCTACCCACGACTTTGCTTTGACATATGAGGTAACTCAATTCATTACACGTTAATGAATTCTGTAAAGGTACGGCGATGTTTATATATGTAGTTAGAATACGATATGACCGTTTAGCTTTATACCTCGGAAATTTGGCCGAGTTATAAAGAAGAGAATTTAGTAGGAACAATTCAAATGCATTCTTAAACCAAAATGTCTGACATATTCAGGTACGACAAATTATCACCAGTTTAAAAATAACTCCGCAGAGTTTCAATCAATTCTTAAAAAAATGTTATGGCTCAAAACATTTAAGAATGCAAGAAGAAATACGACGCCCTTGACACAGTATTTCACAAATGGCCGAGTAGTCGCAGCCAAGTTTAGTAGCGTTATGGATATTAATATTTCAGTCTAAAGTGTCACTCTTAACATCTGTATCTTAGTATATTGAATTTAAATTCTTAAAAATAATAAATTACAAGGTTTTCTCGTTCAAGGTAGCGACGTTTGTTTCTTCGATAATAATATGACATTGTCAACAAAAATACGTTTTAAATGTAAAAGTTGAATCGATCTGACTATAAGGTATTACTAAAAAATCACTGTAGGTGTATAGCTCTTGTGATCCCTAGAGAGAATAAAAATAAAATAGAAAGCAATCCGTCCTTAAGCGCTAATCTTTTCTCGAACGCCCTTCATTAATTTTAAAAATATTTACTAAACTGTTAGTAAGTACGGGGTGGAATTTTTTGATCTCACCTAGAGGAAAAGTACTATAAATACTAGAGTTTTATTCGAAGGAAATATTCCTTTATTTAAAAAAAAAAAACAAATATCTAAATCAATCTAAAAAATGTGTTTACCAGACCCGAGAATAGAATTGTTAAAATCCGACAAAATAACACCTGTGCTTTTATGTCTTTAATCAAGAGTGTCAATTAAAAGAAACAAATATATCTTCCATACATGGTGAGTTAAATAAAAGGTTTGAAATCTAAGTTTTTATAAAGGTTCAGGATGTTATTTTTTTTTTCAGATTTTAACTTGTAAAATTATCTATCTCCATTACTACTTTTCCTTCAGATGAGGTCAAAAAATTCCACCCTTCTCCCCCATTTAGAATTTAGATTCCTAGTCTTTCAGACGCAATGAGATCGTTCTTTTCGTTCAACGAATGTAAGTAAATTCAACATAAAACTCTGTTAGTTTATGATATGCGTAAAGTCAGTAAGTACTTAAGATCAGTTGATAAGAATTATTGTTCCCGCATATGATAAACTAACAGAGTTTAATGTTTATCATATTCTCAGCCTATTCTTCTAACTTCACTTACATTGTATTTCTGGATGACTCAACAATTACAACAACACAATGAGTTAAAATAAAAAAAATAGGCTATTTTGTAAGAAAAAGTAAACATCGGTAAATTAACCATTACCATTACGTGCCTAACAGGAATGAAATACTCCGTAGGATTATTAGAGTCGTTAATGTATCACCAACATCACTTTTACGGATTACTGCGCACAGAGATGTAAGGTATCTCTTTCAACATTATTTATCTTAGAGTACAATAAATACACTTAAGAAACGCTTTTTATTGGAGATTAAAATGACTATTTTAAACAGATCGTTATTTTTATATTATTAACAATCAAGATCCCGCGGTTTAACTAGTCAATTCATAAGTTTAGGAAGTTTGTAATATAGCTCATTTTTTCATTTACTAAGAACTCGTAAAATATGGCTTAGGGATTTGAATACTTGGCGTTATTTAGAGCTTGATATTATGAGTATTGATACGAGCTCATTCCATTTCATATTTTGGATCCTATTGTGTAAACGGATTCTGTGGATTTGAGATAAATCTTAATTACTTTTTTATATAAATTTACAAAATACATATTCAGTATATTACATTATATTTATTCAGTGTTCACAGCTTTTAGTGTTTCATGAATGACATCTTGGTGATACAGACAGAATCGTCCGTTTCTCTTAATAACCAAATTCTTCTCTTTGTTATTTATAACCTGAAAACAATGGTATAAAAGATAAAAACAAACAGTTCCCACTCAAGTATAGAACTTAACTATAATTCTTAAGAGAGATTCAACAGATATGAAATATCGGCGGTTGAAACTAATTTAACTTATAATCCATTGACATAAAGTTTCCAACTAAAATATAGAGCCCGAGATGGTTTTGTCTATACGTCTTTTATATTCATTGTCATCAGTATATTTGAAACCAAAAGATTTACCAGTATATTTCAAACCTATAACTTTGTGTGATACAGAAATATTCAATTTCATACAAATCCATTATATTAAATAGGAAGTGCTTAAAAAATAAGGAAAATAATGACTTGAAATGCTTAAGAATATTTAAATATATTAATGATCGACGAGTGGTCGAGTGGTCGAGTGGTTTACAAACGTAATATATGATTTTTTTTAAATTTCATTACAACAAAATCTTTATGTTAAATCTCTTACACTTCCGTGCTTACACTCTGATATTCTTTAAATGTTCTCGAAGTGTTGTCTTAACGTGTTAATATCACACGTACAAGATACAGATAAAGTTGAAGGTGTTGTCCACAAATACAAAAAGAAAAAATACTATCGATGATAAAACTGGTGTACCAGTGGGTTTTGAATAGAAGGGTAAGGTTTGTGTACGGAGAAAAAGGAGCATAAAATGTCTTGCTGGCCACTGTCGACTATAAAGTTGATCTAAAATCATCAGAGACGTTAAGTGAAATTTCTTTCAAAATATTATTCTAATTGTTACAAAATGTTTAAAAAACCTATAATTTTACCTTCACTTTTGTATAAATAAAAAAATAACGATATAAAAAAATTGTTTTATGCTTTTTAATGGCTTATGTAATTTGCAATTCATTTTTGAAACCCTTTATCGGCGACGTGAAGTGCAGGCTGATTTTTGCATTAAGATTATACGGCCCTGGTACTACGAGTACTACAGTTGATGGCTTTAACATCATATTGCTTTTGCCTTGTTTATTTAAAATTCCGACGCCTCTTTCTTTAAAAATGAACTTAAATAATACGTAATAGTATTTTAAAGTGGCTTAATTGATTTTTTCTACATAAAAATTTGGCTCTTCACATTTTACATTTTTAATTTATTGTGTTGAAATGATGTCACTTCTGTTAATTCTTTCAATTAGTTTACACTTTTATGTAATGTTCATAAAACCTAGTTGCATTTAATTATTGAGGGACAAGGGAAAAACATTTTACCTGATAGTTATTAATTAGTAAAAATAACAAATACATGAAACATCAAATAAATAAACAAAATGTCACCAAATCGAAGTAAATATTTCGTCCCCACTGATAGTATCGATCAATCTAATAAATGGTTCACTGCACTCGTAAAGTTAGATTGTGCCATTTATTTTGCAGTCCTTTATTCACAAAAACTGTGGAAAACATTTACATTTTTTTTTGTAAATAGTAGAATGTACTTAAAAGAATTTATGCGTTATTTGTATTATATTGATATGTTATTAATTTGTTAAAAGTTAAATATGGAAGAAGTTAATTTAAGCAGTTAATTTTATATTATGCTTGACATTCTATAAGGTTCTGGTATTTTACAGATTGAGTCATTAAGTAAGTGTACTATGTGTATGTAAGTGTGTATTAAGGAAGTACTATCACTGTTATAAACATTTCGAATAGGTTTTAATTTTTACTTCGAGGGTAAAAATTATTTACTAGTAAAAAGGTGTTTGCGTAGAAGAATAACCGGTCGTAATAAACAAAACTGTGTTGTAAAAAAAAGAAAGAAAAGAATTGTAACATTCCCGAGTACTGAGTAAAGACGCTGAAACATTGTACCACCTTTTTACGATGCGATTTGAGAATAGTATGGCTAATTCTAGTTCCGGTTAAGGCGAATTTAACTGGTTGACATGTAGCCTGCCGAAACTTCCGCTGGCTGGTATAAGACTAAGTAAATCATATGTTCACAGGACTTTATGACTCGATCCTATCGACCAATCGAATTGCGCCTTTAGTTCGTCTTACCGAACCATCGTTAGTGTAGGACCATAAGAACAACTTGTATTGCATAAGAGACGGGAAAGCAAACTCCAATGACAATTTCTATCATTTCAGTCTTAGGTGGATCTGGATATATCGATATAGAACAAGGAAAAGCACGCGGATATAATTTTATACTTGTTCTTATCTTTTTGAATTTCAAATTGCAGAGTGGTGAGTAAATGCAATAGCTTTCACGAAAAACGATAATGTAGTTTCTATGTTTTTTGATGTTATTAATAAGGTACATGTAGTTACTAAGACATAATAGTAATAGATAATTAAAAGAGATGTATCACTATCAATTTAAATAGTGATATAACAGTGAAGTCTGCGCACTTCAAGCCCGCACCGATGTGTACTCTAGCCAATAACAGTTAATAGCTGAAAGCAATCAACCGACAGAGAAATTGCGAGTCGGATTATTATCCGCTAAATTCTCTGTGGGCCACTGCACGTAAAATTGTTTTGACAACTTTCATAAGTTCTCTTTCTCTCGTTCTCTTTTATTTGAACTATGGTCCACAAAGACATTGTAATTTTGGAACACAAATAGAATATTTTTTAAATTAATAAGACAAATTTAACGTCTACCACCTACATTAGTTATCATAGAATTGAAACTTCTTTAAAATTAAAGAAAAAAGGAAAAGAGTGATTTAGTGTGAGAGGTAGAGATGGTATCCCAAAAGAATATAACAATACAAAATTTGCATCATAATATCCTGTTTATTCAATGTTTATAATGAATGGCTGTCTTTGTTCTTCTTTCTACATTTTATCTTTTTTCTCTCTCAAGGAACGATATGTGCATAAACGTGACGCGTCCGTGTAATCACTTCGGCCAAATCACTCCGTCTATCTAAGAATCTATGTACAGAAGAAGTAAAAGACTCCAATTAGGGAAGAAGAAGAAGTCACGTAAACCACTCCAACAAAGGGAGTGAATTGTCATTAACTATGTGTCCGCTTTACGAGCATGGCAGGAAGTCTTTTATTATAAACGCGGTAGATTCTCTGCGATCAGATATTTCATAATACATAGACATATATCAATGCAACAATGTTGTCAGAAATTTAATCATGTCGGCGCGTGCTACTACTATTAAAATGGATATAGTTCACGTTGAAACGGCGCACTTATCTCAGTTAAGTACTACTGAAGTAAAAACGAGAGAATTATTCATAAAAATAACAAAGTAAAACTACGGTAACTCGAGACTTAATATAAAAGAGTGAAATAGAAGCACAGTTCTGGTTAATAAGGAAAATTTAATGTGCACGATGTTTATATAGCTTTAAATCAAGCTTATAGTTAGCCGTTTAGCATAATAGTTACGTATAAGAGAGAACTCGCAAATTTTATCCTCAAACGTGTGTTCGAATTTAGATCGTCGACGTTGTTTTTATGTTAGAAATTATGGAGGCCGTAAGTGCCCTTAGTCGTTTGAATAACCGCATGTTAACTACCCTTCGGGAGCCTATAAAAACTCACAACATTTAGAAGAGTTGCGTAGCTTTTGCCCAAGAGTTTAGATCTGTTATGTTTGTAGTTTTAAGGACTGCGTAGTGGGTGTAGTAGATCTAAAATAAATAAATGATCAACAAAAATAAACCGATGTACCTTAACAATAAAATTCAAAATTGTAACCAAGAAAAAAGACTAAAAAATACGTCAAAACTGTTCCGAATTGAAATAAGCATGTTGCGCATGCTGTTCACGAGAACCTATCTTTCCTTTATTCACGAGAAACTATATCCTTTCCCATACCAAATATCGCCTAACGCGGTTAAAGAACTTAAATAAATAAATATGCGCTCACGCCCGTAACCCTAAAGACGTGGGCAGAGATTATGGATTTACATTTGGGGCGATCATGGTACATCTCTTTCGCTTCTTGTACGTCAAGTTATCACTTCAATAAAAAAATGACAAACATAATTAAAGCTTATTTTCAATGTTAGTTGGAGAGACATAGAAATAATTAGACAATCCTGATCGACTATTCACAAGCTTTATTTGAATAATGGCGCCCATCGTCTTCATTTCAATCAATTTTATTATATGTTACTAGACATCGTCGGATACTTCTTAAGAAAGAGTCATTATCATTTTTTTATCGGAAACAAATAATTACAATGGTTGCAGACACAGCAAATATGATAGACATTTTTGAAGCGAATTTAAATAATATAAATCTGCAGTCTGTCTGGAGGCCAACGCGCTGTTGAATCTCGGTCTAGTGATTTTTCAACTACACGATCGTTAAGTTCGCTGCGTCCAATTGATTCATTGCTAGTTTCTAGTTCACTACCCATAGTCCTGCAATACCGGATTATTATGATCGCTCCAATGCTTCGACTATTGCAAATAAATATATTTATTCTGTTCCCACAGAAATATTTTAGTTAATATGTATGTTATTTTCATCCACTATAATTTTGTAACCAAGAATTTTCAAAAACGTAAATAAATAAAATGGTAAATTTTTCTATCATTGATTCAGAACCTAGTCGAACTAAATACACACTTTGTATTATCAAGCCGTAAGCCGTAAACGCGATGACATGCAAAATGAAAAAAAAAAATGATACCTTTACCAAAAATAACGAAAGAAAAAAAATAATAAAATTGAAAGATGGTATAGCAACAATTCATCAAACGTTAACTCCTATAATCTTTAATGGATAGTGGCAACTAACAGTTGCCCAAATGAGGCAGTCGTTAAGACTGTAAGGAAGTAATTGCTTCATGTTACATTGCTATTAGGAAGGGCTATAAGCGAATCTCTTACATATATCTATATAAATCAAAACCAATGTTTGTATGTTTGTTTTCTATGCCCACTTCAGTTGACAAAATATGCAACCACAAACTTTTTTTACTTTACGTGACATTTCAATGCGTGTACAATTCATTGTTATAGAGATAATGGTTTTGTGGATTTATCTACTTAGTCCTCAATCCGATACTGTGATTTTCGATTGCTAAGAAATAAATATAAATGATTAAGTATTGATATTTTATTAAATTCAATCATTTGAATTCGATTGCTTTCATGTACATTTTGTTTGTAATTCCAAGCCAGAACAATCGTGATAAAAGTATGTATTTGTGTAGCATCTATAAGTATAATAAGTTGGCTACGACATTGAATATTTTTTTATATTCATCGTTATCTTCAAACGTGGAAGCGTGTAAGTTTTAATTGCGACATGTCACATCGTTTCTCCATTCAGAGTGTAGGCTGGCATGGGACATTCATAAAGGAGCCACCAGCTTTTGTGTAAGAAACGGGCGATCTTGTAAGCTCGCAAAATTGTTTACAACTAAATCATTATTTTCAAATGCGTGTTAACGCGTATTTCTATTTTCTCTAATTATAGACGATTCAAACGCTAATTGTTGTTTTAAGACTGGCTAGTCCAGTTAATAAATAATATTAGTCAAGTCTAATGGCTTGTCTGATATAAACTTTGTACTTTTGTTATACCTTCACATTGTAGTATGAATATTTTAAAACATTGTGCACTACTAAATATTTTATAATAAAGATATGAACTCTAAACTACATTTTTCTAACCGTAAACCCTATTACGGTACTAGCGTGTAACAGTCCTTAGTCCAGATGTTTCTCGTGCGTCAGTAGCACGCAGTATTGGCAAGACGTGTAATCCGATTAGGTAGATTCATCTTAGTTCAGACTATCTCCGCAAGTCGACCGTTACGCGCGGCGCTACGACCAAATTAGATTGTCGAACAGATTTCACCTGAACCATACTCCTGTTACTCTTGCAGTAATAATACCATGGTTAAAATGTAGTTGTTAATAACGTTTTTATCTATATCTATACAGATAAATACAATTGAAGTGTCTGTATGTAATATCAAAATAAAATTTCCAGACTAACATACCCATGATGTGTAAACGGTACTTATAACGAAAATGAAATTTTTATAATGTTTGTCTGTCTGTCTGGTTATTCCGAGTAATTTACGAAACGACTGAGCCGATTTTTAGTTGCCTTGAACACGTGCGTTAATTCTTTACCATTTTTTTAACTTTTAAATTGAATATCAACAACACCGGGTGAAATGTAGCTCTATACAGATAAACAAATAAAGTTATTGTTAATATCAAAATATAATTTAGATACTGATGTTTTACGTTTTATTTTGTACGGTTAAAACAAATAATATAAAAAACACGATTTTAAACTTATATTCTGCGAAGTGATTAATATCTTTTATTTGATTCCACGCGGACGAAGTCGCAGGCCACAGATATTATCTATAAGATTATATAATCATGAATTTATATATAAATAATCACTTAATTATATATACGATAATTACAAAACACTCATGTCAGTAAGGTAAGGAGGTACAAACAGATTACGGATTACCGTTTTTATAAACTCCCCACAGTAAAGGCGATTAAAAATGCAAAGGGACACTTTGCAAAGCCTAAAGGACAATCAGATCAGGAAGAGCTCGGTCGTTGACGATTTGAGGCGATATTTGATGTATGCGGCCAAATAGAAGAAGCCGGTATTGACGAGCTCCAGCTCAGAGATGCCAGTAGTATATTTCTTTTGATGCCGAACTTACAGGCTGCAGGCATCTGGCCGAAAAAAAAAATGCCTAGCTTTACAACTCATAGTACATCATACTGAGCACTTTTTAAACACTCAACAAGTTGGCACTCTTTCGCTTGTTTTACAGGATCGATGCATATCCGTATACATATTCGTCGGGTACATAGCGCCTTCCTACAGTATGTCGCTAATCTGATCGATATAAGTTTGGCTTAAACGTATCCTCATCGACAATGCCATTCATTTTAGCAACATAAATTTGCCTTGTTATTCTTTTTTCATTCATCTTTCAATATATCCGAATAACTGAAACATATCTTCACTAATACACTTCGTTTATTTAACGTGCAATTATATTATTTTATATTAAATTAATGCTTTCAAATTATTGTCTATGTTGGGCTCTACACGTTTGAATGATTATTATCGAGATCTGGAGCCATTGTGTTTGGTAAAAAAAATTATATCACACACAATTTATTTCGAATGCAAAAATACACGTTTCAAAGAGTTTGCAATGAAAACAATGGATAAATTTATTGAAGCGAATCATATGCATTTTATCAAATTGAACAAAATTAAATGACAGGAAATTTTATTTTATTTGATCATTGAATAAGAAGGTTATGAACAAAAGTATTATTATAGATCCGATTTTATAGGTATTTATTTTATAGATTGTATCGTATGTCTAGTAATGTCGCATTGTCGACCAAATTTTAAAATTAACTACATTAAATTTGAACCTGTTTTAATTAAGTAGAATTAAAATTAATGTTATCAAATAAAGTCAGGCATTCGGAAACATTAAGGACGATTTGGACTTCGTCGGAAAGAAATGGACAGACACATGTCTGACTAAATGAAGAACGCTCTGATTTACAACCGGCGAATAATCCGTCGGTTCTTGAACATTTTATAACGCCGGAGCAAATTAAATTGTGAAGAACAGAATTTAATTAAACTCACGTGTATGTATCCAAGACTGAGATAGCGATGGCCTTTTTTTCTATCTTCGCCATGTGTGATGGCACCACTGGCCATTACCATCCGCAATAGCAAGAAGAGTTTATTGCAATTACGGTCTTATTAATTATCTCAATATATTTTCGTATACTTATACTGCTAGAAATTGTTCTCTTGTTTTACTTATTTTTATTAGGAAACAAAATATAATTTTCCGACCCTTTACCATTTAAATAAATCATTAATAAAAATAAGAAAGTGCCCCTATAATTTTCAATATACAATATATTATAATAATTTACAATTACGAAAAATCTTATATATTTTTTAAATATAATAAACATATACAGAAAAACTGTTTTGTTTATACACTTATATTTATTAGGACACCACACACATTTTCCTAATATATTATTTACAGCAATACTTTTACTTTTCTTTTGATGGATCATGGCTACTCAGAAACTTATCGAAACGGAAAAGTAGGAAAGTAGTTAAAAGTACGAAACAGTAATACAACACGATAATGCTTTTAGTATTAGGAGGCTTATGGGGGCAAGAAATAACACTATATCATTCATTTTTAATATAATTATGTTTTATATTATCAATATGAAAAGTTTGAAGCGCAGATTTCTTTAACCGCATTAGAGACGATATTTGGTCAGGAAAATCTCAACCCAAGTGCTCAACATGCGCCAGCAACACGCGTTAGCAACACGTGTCAGCAACATGCTTTATTTGAATTTGGAACAGTATCGAACTTTTTCATTTGGTCGTCTTGTATTCAATTGTAAATTTTATTGTTAAAATTTTAGGGTTTATTTTTGTTGATTGCTTATTTAATTTTGAACTATTGTTGCGCGTTCCCACCTGTTTATCACACCTGTCTCTGACCTGTGTTTTTTCTCTCATGAAAAAGTGTTTTATTTATTTATATTTTTTTTTAAATTTGAAGTAGTTATGAGAAATTAAATATTATTTAAGATTCTATTATAATTGATGTCATTTACTGTCTTTCAACTTAGTTTTAAAAAGTTTAATGTCAACATTTTAATAAATATTGATGATGATGCTATTTTCATAACGAAATTTTAAATTAAATACAATACGCTCTTAGAAACATGTAGCAGATGTTACACAGACTCGTTATCGATGAGAAAGTAAGAATAACAGAACCATACTAATGATTGAAAATAACTCTACCTAACCTTTGAGCTATGGAAATGTTTTTTAACATATTATTAGTTCACAAATTCATGAAACGATCACAAACTACATGCAGTTTAGAAATGACAATGTCTGACGTGTTAGCTAGTCAAATATAAATTCGTGTTTCAAAAGGTAACTGCTGCTGCGTATGACAAAACATTCGCTTTCTTTGTCTACGTCTAAGCCTCGCTGACAATATTGTATTTGTCTGTTTACCTTTGCCTGAGTCACAGTTTTATTCGAAAGTTCAGTCTAGGTTGTATTTCTTAAGCGATACTATTCACTTATATTTTATCTTTTGAGCGACCTTATTTTTTTAAGCCCCCGGGAAAAGGGTAGCTAAACATACGTTTAGCAAGTACAAGATTATTGATAACATTAGTATATTGAAAAAGAAAAACATTGTGATTTACAATTATCCGTTAATTTTTCTTTCATACACCTCAACAGATGTCACTTATATTTATATGTGTTAATAAACCTATTTATTTTTAAAAATAACTAGCGACTCTCTCCGGCTACGCACGGGTTATTTCATTACATACAACATCTTACTCCCTACAGTGGATGAATTTAGAAAAATCATTTTTTGATCTCGTCTACGTTATAACAGAAATCTTTTGAAAGAAAGCAAAATTGCAAGTCACTAGGCTCTATATATCTTTAATGTACTCAAAATTTCATTTAGCTTATTCATAAAATATACCGTAGAAAAAAAATTGGCTTTCTGAAAAACAACCTCAATTTTAGTTAATTAAAAAACGACTAGTCAAAAAGATCAAACTATGGCAATAAAAGTTACATAAATTATATTGCTATAGCTTAATCCATTTTACTTACTTAAAAACTTAAACTTAACTTTATAGATTTTTATGTCTTTTTACACTCAACGGATTGTATATTTTATCGTGGAATTTTATTCTAAATCTAAGTAGTGAAATAGAAAATGCAGAATGAAATATCTCGTCATGCTTGAAATGTACTTAAAGTATAATGTATGTGTTTTATGTTGTGTAATTTAATATATTTGCAACACTTTTTATATAATAAAATATTATTGGACACGTATTCAACAAACTTTAACAATGCCAAATATCACATGCATTTCCTGTCTTTTGAATGATTTCCCTTCACGTATTTATGTCTTATTAACATCTTGTCTAATAAGCCAAAGCAATATACAAAAAGTTTCATTCAAATCGAAAGACAATTTTATTTTTTTTCAGATATTTTTTGGGTTAAAACCTTTTGGGTTAATTTATATTAATTTATGGTTTAGGAATGCATAGAGGAGAAACAAAGTAATAAACATGCAAAATTGATTTTTATTAATATAGATACTAATAAATTCTTTCCCAGATTTAATAACTACCATACTTATTACTAAAACTAAAACATTACAATGGATATAAGTGCATCACAAAACATTAGTTAATTAAAAATCTTGGATTAAAATACTATACTAAATTTTTTTTCTGATTTAATCGAGTTAACAATGCTTTAAGAAAAGGGAAGAAAAAAAATCTTTTAAGTCACGTTTGTTACTATAATCATGTTCACGATAATTAACGCGGATTTCTTAACATGGGTGTGTGATATGACAGTATTATTATTCAGTATTGTTAGTAATAAATTATTACTAACAATACACGTGTAGTAAATACGGATGCGTAGTTCTGAGATTATAGTGTAAGATATAATTTCCGAAACTAATTGAACGTGTTAAGAAATAACATGATAACGCAATTAATGTACAAGGAGATTGGCTATAATGTACTACAGATGAGCTCTCGTATACTATATATTTTACGCAATACATTTGTTTGAAACAAAAGAATTATTGCAAAAAATAAGCAATACATTTTATAACTGCTCTAAGCTCCATATTCCTGAAGGTGAAATTGTTTAGTGCAAAGGTCACAACCAGTAGTTATTCTATGTTTAATTAATACTATGCAATAAAAGTATTATTTATTAATTGCATGTGTCTTGAGTTTGGTTATTAAACTTATAAAATAAAATACAAGGAACTATCTACACATTCGTTTAATATAATGTTTATACCGATTTATTTTGCATCATATTCTAACAAATAATTTGTTTCAGTTTGTAATTGAAGCCAAATTAGTGTAATTGTTGTTAGGCGTTGTGAGATCTATTGATTATAATTGAGATATAAATCGTTAGATCACTAAGCATGTGTTTTTCCTTGCTTCGTTATTTTCACTTACATTTAAAAAAATAGAAAGATCGTTTAAACCAGAGACTTAGATCCAAGCTAACAATAAATTATTATGTAGGAGTAGGTGTTGACAACGAGTGACATCGAGGCATCATTAAGGATGCATGCTGGAGTTGTGTTCCCACAAAGACGCTTTTGTGTAAACGGTGTTATTACAGCACGGTAAGCACGTGGCTAAGCGGTCTGTTTATACGTACAAACTGACAGTACACACTGACACCCTCACTAATTAGCGACGCCAAGGGTACACATATATTACATTATGTAATAATAATAAAATATAGTCTATACTAATATATAGATTATATATAACTTTTGTGTTATAAACGACCTCACAGATTATGAATATAGGAGTGTGTTTGTGTAGGTCGATTTAAAATAATTTTAATGAACGACGAGTTCATGTTGTTTACAATTATTTTAATGTTTTATACTTAACAATAACTTTTTCTTCTTTTTCTGTTCGAATCTTTGTAACAAGGATATAAGAAAAGCACATTTAACGTTGAGTTTAACGTTATTAATTAGAATGAGCTTTAAAAAGACCACAATACTATAGCAACATTACCGTTAAGTTAAAAAAAAATGCGCTCACGCCCGCAACCCAGAGGGTCAAGTTAAACTGAAAAGAAAAGAAAGATGTAAAACAAGTCAGCGTCCTACATTTGTAATTTGGGACAATAGTGAGTGTCTTTAATGTGTTCTTGTATGAAACGTGTATCATTTGCATATATTACTTTACATATATTTCTATTATGTTTGTTTACAATGAAATATTCGCAATTCCTTTTCTTTTGCTTAAAAATCGGAGTACGGAAAAAAGGCAAGATTATATTTTAATATTAATATTAATCTAACACCCTAATAGACCTAAAACTAAGACTAGTTGTTGCATAAATGGGTCGGGTCGAGCAGGGACCACGGCGTCATATAATCCCGACATGAAGCAGAAGTATTTTACACTTCTGCAATAGATTTAAGATTTAGGTGCCGGAATACTGTAGTTAAATTTGTCAGAATTCGATTTAGCAGCATTCCCGCATATACGTTTGTTGCGGGCAAATTGAAGTATATTCAACTCGCCTGATGAATACCGTGGCCAATAACTGTCAATAGCGGCCGAGCAATTAACCGTTGGAGCAACAAGTTTCAATGCCATTGTTGGCTTTACCGGATGCGCAACGAAACCGGCTTTTACTTATCTTTCGATTACAGGAATTTTTCAATGTCACTTAAAATCAGGTCACACGCTTGCTGGTTTACCAGCTTCTTCCATAAAACAAAATATGTACAGTATAAGTATTATATGCATTTTTATAATTTTTTATCTATGTATACAATAGCGATGTGTGTATGTATGTTACCTATAGACTCCGAAACGGCTGCGCCGATTCCGATGAAATTTTCAGGAAATGTTCAGATCCGCCCAGTTTTAGCGATCGGATAAACGTAATTAGTGGTACCCGGGCGAATTCGGGGCGGGCCACCAAAATGAAAATAGTGCAGGAGGTTCATTCACTTAGTGAAGGTTAAGAAGCCTATAGAGGGTTTTTGTTTCTTCCGTGATGGAAAGAAATGAAAATCGCTAACTAAAATAAGCGACTTTGGTTTACACCCTGAGTAAGCTGAAGTTCAGGTTTTATTAGCTCGGCGAGAGCTTAATTGCAACAATCTTGTAAAATATTAATTAAAACGCCTAGTGTTTAACTTAGTCTGAGAATATTTTGCTTTGAAAATGTAGCTGTATAACAATTTTAAATATTAAAGATTAAACAAATTATGCGAGGAAAGTGAGAGAAGTTTCTTACATTATAAAATATGGTGATATATTGAAGAAGGAAACATTAGTTAGATAAGTCTCAAGTAAGCCATAATTTTGTAGTAGTTGCCCCTACGACATAATTTATATTTGTAGATATCGAGGCTATATTAGTTGACGAACCCAATAAAAAATGGCAATGGAAATTGAATTGAAATGATGATACGTGATTACCCATCGTTTTTAACACGATGATGTTCACAGTCTTTTATTTCTATAATAAATTGTTTGTAAAATAAGTAATCTTACTTTATGTAACGTCTACTGGAGCTGCAACGGACCTGTAACGAAAATATATTTAAAATTTAGTACGATTGTTCGTATTTATTATCAAAATGATGTCACGATTGTGAAATGCTAACGAATTTAGCTTTGGAGTAAGAGGTTAAAACAGTTAAACCTGTCTAAACAAGCTATGCCTTATTTGTTTAGGTCAGTATGATATTATGTCATGTTCACTATATTGATATTGGTCAGATACCGTTATTTCATCGTTTAATACTACAGAAATTGGTTCGATACAAATTATAATTCTTTTTTTATATAATCTTATATTCTGTCATAATTTATACTGTCGTAACACAATCAAATGTATTGTTAAATAAGTTAAAATATTTAGTAATTTATCATTCATAAAGTCATTCATTGTACTCATTTCAGAGAAGTTTAATAATTAATAATATTTTTAGACAGCATAATAATTTCCACAGTTTCAAAAATTAATTAATTACCTTCAAATTGTTTAACTGCTGTTTTTTTCTTAGTAAAGAAATGACCACCTCCGTCGAAATGAAAAGCGACCTGATTTACAACCTGCTTTCAACTTTTTTTGTAAAGCGGAATGAGATCCTTTGCAGCAATTGTACCACAAAAATTTAATTTAAACGTACTTTGAGGGCATCAATTTAACACTTGAGGCCCTAGTATCCTTTGTTATCAGAATTATAAGTCAAGATTAAACTAGCTCGCTTTTAAGTCGGAGACACTGGTTTTGATTCACATTGAAAGACAACAATTTAAGATACAAATCTACTAAACTAAACTAACAGTGGTAGAGTCCGCAACAACAACATCGGTTGCACGAATGGGCCGGCTCGACCGGTGAAATACCATAACCCCACAGAAAAGAAGTACTGTGAGTTTCGTCTGACGAGTGAGGTGCCGGAGGCCTAATTTCAGTCCTCTTCCCCTTTCCTCCCATTAAAGGTAGGCACCGCATCTGCAACACATTTGCTTGTTGCGGATGTCTATCGGTTGCGCTCACTTAAAATCACGTGATCCGCTTGCTCGTTTGCCACCTTCTTCCATAAACAAAAACTAGTGTATTCTAGATTTTTCTACTTTGTTAATGATGATAGACCGAATTGCTTTGTATTATTAAAGGAGTTATTTTTATTCTATCAAGGTCCAAAACATAAGGGGGCTTCGTAAATGAAATAATATTCACAAAAAATATTATTATATTAGTATGTACTAATATTTTAGATATCCTCTTACTTTGATATTAAGAGAAAGTTCTGAAAGCAAGCCACTTGTTTTGATTTTGATCATAGTATACGATGAGCGATAAATTATATAATAGGATTATAAGAGTCTTGAAAAGATCAAAATAAGCGCCACTTATGATAAAGAAAATGATTCTAATTTTATTTATTTTGAAGAAAGTTCAGTATAAAAAGGCAATATAAAACTTTTGGGTTCCATCGTTTTTATTATTACAACTGTACAATATTTTTATTACTGTGGTGTTTTGACCAAAGACTTTTCACCAAAGCGACATAGGAAAAAGCTAGATTGGCTTGACCCTCGTATTACTATACCAGGGTGATGCCAAGATTTTTTTTACT
>JWHW01014492.1:1235-19346 GCA_000931545.1 Papilio glaucus
CACTAGCAATAGCGTCATCCTGGAAGGGTGTCTTCCTGGTGGAGAAGGGAAGAGACGGGAAGACTAGGCTAGCCCGGCTGCTTTGCGCGCCCCGCACTGCACACGTAACGTAACAATTAATTACCTATACAGCGCCCATTGGTCAACTCAGACCTGACTGAATGCTGATTAAATGTAAGCAATGTTATGCAAACAATATGCTACCAACCAAAAATGAAAAATATTGTTTTCGCAGCAACGAGAGAGAGAGACGGAAAAGAAGGACGTAAATGAAATATATTTTTTATCAGAACCATCCACTTCAAAAGTGGGATGCGAGACGTTGACCAAGTTCGTTTATACTTTATAAGTAACTAAAGATTTCCTCAGTAACCTACAGCAGCAGCCTCGGGTTGTCTGATGGACTTCGCACACGACGTTTTTCGTGCACGCTGACGCGCGTCCTTTACGCGTTTGTAGCGATACTAGGCGTCCTAATCGTGCACAATAGTAGATAGTTAAAGAGTATAAGAAAGTAATAAAATTCAGTAGACAAATAGTCATAAAAACTTAACACAAAACAATTCAATTTGTAGACATACATGAAAATAATTATGCAAATGATTGAAAAGTAAGAAGTAGGTGTTTCATACTAAACACACGTTTTCAATAAACATATAAAAACTGTCTTATACATGCTTTAAGAGAAGGTAAAAGAATTATCACACAAACATGACAGGAATTGATACAGTTCTAAAATTATAAAAACCAGTAAATACAATTGAGTTATTTACTTAACACTACATATAAATAACAAGAAGATCGGATCAGGCATATAACTAACATATTAAAACTCTAAGAACAAACCAAGGACTTATGAAACCGATCGATTGTGTACTTCGTTATAATCGGATCAGTCATATTTCAAACTGTCAGCAAATCATTCAAAAGATTAAAAAAAAAAGAAAAATAGGTTCTTTGCATTTGACATGGTACGACAAATTGTGAATGATTCATTCAATTCACATTTTACTGACAGTTACGCCATGCCCGATTATAAACTGACGATTTTCACAATCGATCGGTGACATGTAAGAGCTAAAAACGACACCGACAACAATCCATCAAATTCAAACCAGGCAATAACGATTGCCAAGCGGTTCCACGTGGCATTATTATAGTTTAATAAATTACATAACGCAAATACGTTAATATACATAATATAAAGCTTATGTAGATTCCATCGTTAAATTTCAATAACTTCGAGTTACTCAAAGTTGGTTAGTTATAGGGACGTCTGAAGCTTTGTTTAACCTTCCAAGTTATTCTGCCGCAAGAGGGCAGGAAAACCGACGACGACGAAAACCATATTTTAATCAATTATTCCGGCAACATGGAACCACTTCGACAAACATTGTTGTTTGTAAACAATCCATTATATAAGTAATGCACCATTATTAAAACGCCTAACACAAGCTTCGTCTCTGAAGTAAGCAACAGCTTTGCATATACCGAGTCTTCCATCTTACTCTAGTATATGCGTTCATCCTGCTCATTCCAAGTGAAGTGAAATTGTCTAAACTGTACAGCGCACAAAATGCTGCTAACTTCAGAGATGCAAAGAATATTAGCGAGTAAGTAGAGGGCGCGACTTGCGCGAGCTTCACACGTGTACGCACCAGAGGGCGGCGTGGAGGGGAACGAGTGCGGGCGCGGGCTCGCCGGCGCCGCGCATGCTTCGTACACAAACCAATATATTAGATGTTTTACAATAATTATATATTATATTATTATTATAACATATGTAGATTATTTAAAAATTATGGAGAATCTATAAAACAATACTATCGTTCATGTTAACCATTCAGTCAAAGTTTCTAAAGAAGACGTTCAGAACAGTCGATTTTTTTTGGCAGTGACTAAATTAAATTATATTTGTCTAAATAAATGTATTTTATCTGTTGCTTACTACTATACTAATTTTACAAAGGTTTGTCTTATTAAAAAAAAAACTTACATGGAATATTCAGTTTATCCGCTTCCATATTTAAGAGGAGACAATTCTCGTCAAGGGCTTCATTCTCCAGTTGGTACTCCTGCCAGCCCTCCACAGAGTCCTGAAGCGACAATTAATAAGTGTTTAAAAACACAGGCACTCATAAGCACTGGCGACAGAAGTGAAAACTCAAGGCGGGAACGCGCGACAATAGTTCAAAAATAAACCTTTGCATCTTTACAATAAAATTCAAAATTGAATACGAGAAAAATAAATGAAAAAAAAGTTCGTCGAAACTGTTCCAAATTCAAATAAACATGATACGCGATATTTGATAGGGGTTTAACAAAAAGCATTTTGTTAACCCCTATCAAATATCGCGTAACACGCGCCTAAAGAACTTAATCATAAACAAATTTTATTTACATTACAAAATTATGGTCTGGTGATAATTCTCTGAATGAAATTAGTAGTGCAGTAATGTCACTCGTTGCTAGAATTCTTATGTAAACAGAACTTACCTCTAACAAATCAGGCAACGCAAACGTGACGTTGAGTGGCTTCATCATTTTACTCTTGTAGTTGTGTTCCAGTAGTAGCGGCGTGTACAGAATGTTCTTCCATTGCCGGCTTAGTACTATTACTCCCTATAAAGAAAAAAAAATGCATTTGTTTCTAATATAGCTAGCTATATTATTAATCACGACAAACGAAAACCTGTGACCCTTGAACCGCAGTTTGTTATTATTTTTACTGTCGTAACTAACGGTAGACCTCAAGCGAAGATGTACAGGACCCTCAAAAAAAAGTTGGGGTATTTGTGTGGCCCCGTCCTCTTCCCCCTTTCCATCAGGTCCTCCTCTTCTTGTCTTAGCTGACTGTGTTGTTGATGTTGACAGGAACCGTTATAGTTAGTAAATAGATGATAAGTTATGATGTCAGTGTTTGGGTGTGTATGACCTGTCTGAGCGTGGAGAGCGACGGTAGATGGCGCTCGGCGAGGTCGGCCTGCACGGCAGCAGCGTCCGCCTGCAGCGCGTACCGCAGCAGCACGCCGCACAGCTGCAGCGACGGCTCCTCGCGCAGCTGCCGCGCCATCGGCGTGTGCCGGCCGTACCGGCTCTGAAGCATAATAATTAAATAATAGGCACTCACGCCCATGTTGTGTAACTATATTTTCCTCCCTGTGAACAACTTCGGTACCTTGGGCAGCGTGTGTGTGGGCGCGCGGTCAAGCGCGGCGGCCATGAGGCTGGCGGCGGTGGCGGCTAGGCGGCGCGCGCGAGCACGGTACAGCGCCACCACGCGGATGCCGAGCCGGTTACATGGGTTCATCCACGCATTGATCGCCGGCGACGCCGTACTCAGGAGGTTCCAATCCAATCTAAACACACACCCGCTCTTCTATAATAGTACCCAATATGATATGCTGCTTTTAATTGCTTTAAATGCTTTTAATACAAATTTTAAGCTTGATCACTAATCCTATGGTTGTCCACGACCTGATGTGACCTTAACTCAACCGAAAAACATGTAATAGTTTAGAACTTTTAAAAAACTTAGGAAACAAAATATACCACGTAGAATTAAGACACAGTTCTGAAAGTTATACCTAGTTTTTCGGCAACCTAGACAAGTGTACATACTTAACTTTGTAACCTAAAGAAACATACCTCGTGTAGTCAATCTTCTTTGTAATCGGCGTTCGTGGCGGAGCAGCGAAGTTAAACCAAACTACCTTCAAGTCTATCGCACAGGAGGACCTCTTGCCGTTATCTTTGACAGGTACTATAGTTGCCGTACTGTCAGACGGTTCATCCGGACCTGGGGTCGTGGGTTCAGGCGGCACTGGAGGTGGCTGTGCCGCTCCTAAATTAGGAGTACTGGGCTTGGAGTTTGATTCTCTCTTCCTGAAGAGATCTTCGATTCCCGAAGTCCTGTATCCTTTAGAGCTTCTTTCCTTGTCCGGTTTCAGCTCCTCAGCGGATTTGACAGATCCGCGGCAACTCTCGCTGTCGTTCCGCGGTGGTTTCTTCTCGTCGTTGGCTTTATGAGACTGCGAGTGTTGCGATACCTTGATGGATACACCTTCAAGACCGCATTCGAACATGATGAAGCCGATCGAACTTTCTTTTTGGGTATCCGTTGCACCATTCTGACAACACTGAAAAATTCATTCATATCATCCGTCCAAATGATAAGCCATCATAAGTTCGTGAAGCTTAGGGAAATAAAGATTACAAATCGCAATAAAAAAGTTTAGTACATTAGTATTTACCGTTGTTTCACAGCCTTTGGTGCAAGGATCAATTCTGGTAAATTTAAAATTGACTTTGGAATGTTGGCACGGAATGCCGGTCACCGTCGCGTCCTTCAGCTGAGAGGACTCGTTGCGTATGCGGCGCAGTTGACCATGGACCTTTCCTGTAATAATTTTATTGCATGTAGAGTCAAATTCATTTAAAAGACTTGTATAATAAGCAAGTCGTGGCTAAGTAAATACTCACCAACGTTCAGGGTGATAGTGGTGTCCTCGCATTGCTGTTGTGATGTTTCAATAAATACGGGCTCCCCCCTCTCAGGTCCTCTCTTACGTCCGGACCCTGAGGATTGGGCTATAAGAGCTCGAGGCCCCTTCATGATACCGAAGGACTTTTTACTTCCCAAAGCCCGCAAGGTCGGTCTGTAGTACAGTTGTATAGATTCCAACGTCTTCCTAGAACTCACATATTTCGCCACAATGTTCTCGACTGACAATCCAAAAAGTGACACGCACGTCAAGTCTTGTATGTTATCTAAAGCTGAGAAGGAGATCATATCTTCTACGACGGACGACTGTATGAATATAACGTTGACCTTGGGCACCGTCACTGTGGCTTGAAGTTGGTCGCATATTGTCTCCTCATATACGTTTGGCTGTTGTATGATTGCCAGTTTGTACTTGTCGTCCTTATCCGGTATGATGCTCGGGTGGTTGCGCGAGTGCAGCTGCGGCAACCAGTTCAGGACGTATTGCTTCTGCTTCAGGACGTTCGCGCTCTCCACGGAGGAAATGCAAAGCAGTCTCAAGTGATTTATGACGGTTATCGGGTGAATATTGGCCAGCACCGGGGTCAAAGATTCGACGAACTTTTGTGTACTTTCAAGGACTAAAGGCGTCAGCATAACATCGATTTCTCCGCGCAGTTTAACAAACAGGCCGCTCTTACTGTCGCTTGACGTTGTGGCGGTAGACGCGGAACTTTTATCGGTGAAATTTTCTTGATTGTCTTGCACGTTCTGCTGTAACTCCCACCAACCTTGAGGGTAAGGATGGGCCTTGATTTGTGAATTGAAGTGCGGTGTTAGGTTAGAAAAGGGGCCGTGCTGACTTTGGGCATTGTGCCCATCTTTCTTTGAAATAAGTTTCAAGATATTAACCTTTCCTGTCGGTTCGAAATTAGGTAGATATTTCTGACCGATGTAAACCAGAGATCCATCGTCGGCCCTTTTAAACAGCGGCAAAGTGAACGCATCTCTCCCGGTGGGCAGTGAACATGACAACCAATTCGAGCATTTGTACTGCGGCAGATTATGCATGTAACTGGCCATGAGCAGAGGCGAATCTACAATAGGTTTATTGGTTTGCATATGCAGATTGACAAGGGTCATGTCTTCTTGAGATGATATCGCAGAAATGAAGGAAGTAGAGGAAACTGATCCACTTTCTGAATCTGGCTGCACGCCGGCACTGAGGTTGCTAATGGTGTCGGGACAATCGACTACTTCCGATCTGGGGATGGAGTTGGTCCATTTCTCGTTATTTATATCGTTAATACCGAACGAGCTCTTATCCTTTGGATTGCTGTGGCGACTGCCGAAGGAATGTTTTAAGCTCGACGACCGGCTCGGGAACATGTCTTCGTCCGCAGAGAAGAATGCTTCGGAGTGGTTTTCACTGGTGATGGACATCGTTCGTTGAACTTCTTGCTGCAGAAGTTCCTCGTGGGGCGGTTGAGAGTTCAATGAATAATGTGATTCCGACACGGCAACGCTCCTCGCCGGCACTTTGGGAGCTACAAACGCTTCGTTTTCAGTCGGGGCCGTCTTTTTGGCTAATCCATTCGTGCCGTCCTTTACTCCACAGCTAAGGGCCAATTTTGAATCTGACACGCTGCTTTCCATTTGTGGGACATTGAGAATGCTCTTGTTGAGTTTGGAGTCACTGTCGATCTTTGAAGTACCTAACGGCACCGTCGAATCCACAAGGCGAGCGTATGGGACGTCACTTTTGGTGCTCGAAACGAGGACGTTGTTACTGCCTTTGCTCATGCTTGTGTACGAGAACCGTCGCGTCAGACTTCGCCTTTCTGCGCTCTGAGGTGATTTGTTGAGGGCTTGCGGTAACGGCGAAGGAATCAAAGTGGAAACATTGGTCGGTTGCAAGCAAACGTTCAAGTTGTTGTAAGGAGGTGTGTGGAACACTAGTTGTCCCGGATGCAACAGGCTCTGACCGTAGCCGTACTCTCCTGGGGACGTTTCAATGACATTGAACATGGCTATGTTTACACCTTCTAGTATGTCCGATTGTGTCGGCTTTAAGAAATTGGGTCCATTTCTATTCGAGCCAAAGAATGCACACCCGCCCGAGCAACCGCATTGCGTGCTCTTTCCCTCGTTTGGCCATAGGAACCACAATCTTTTAGTTTTATCATCGTGCAGTTTAAGAAACTTTTGCTGTACCGTGTGCAGGTTTCTCGGCGCTTGAGGTAACGACGACGCCGCTTCGATTAACACCGGCCCGAGCGACACGGACCCCACGCCTACCCAATTTTCGCTTTCTGGCAACGTCTGTTTGTTTTGACTATTTGTGCTGCTATTGGAATGATGGTGGGTGTTTGTTTGCATGTTCGTCTGCGTGTAAAGCGCGAGCTTAATGTTTGGCAGCAAACCCGTTATGCCGGTTCCAAAACCCGATCCATGGAGATTGCAGAACGTTAATCGGATTGGAGAAATCCACGATTGCAAAGTAGTATTAGAATCGGCGACATAAATATCGATTAAGTCAATCGCAACTCGTATCATGCGGTACTTGATTTCGTTGGGGGTGGGGCAACGGTATTTAAGACCTAAGTCGGTTTCTGGGCATAGCACAGTATTCAAACCGTGATGGCACTGTTTTACTGAATTCGGAGGTACCAATTCGTTTTCGCTGTCGCATATCAGCAACAAGAATGTTTCGAGTGAGGAAATAATTTGATAAAGTTGTGGCAACGTTAAGCGACCAGTTAATTGGCCAAGTTGCAGTTCCATCATCCACGCATACTCCACTGTGTCATCTTCTACGGAGCGATTCGTGTCGCTGAAGAATCCATTGCCTCGTAGTTGAAATGACGAGAGCATCAAGTGTCCTTGCTGCAAAGCTCCTGTACTGTTGACGTTAGGCCTCGCCAAGTTGTTCGGCGATATAAGTATTGAGGGGCTAAGTAGCAACTGAAGTTTGGTTTCTTTAAATCTTTTGTCCATTTCGAAGCCGAATCTTTCGATGAGCACAACTGGACACGGTGGCTCGTTTTCACTACAATTCTTCACTAAATGAGCTTGAATATCGTGGATTATGATGGACACGCTGACGTCCAGTGGACGACAACGACGAGGGTCGAAAGGCTCCTTGCCAGAATCACTGGAGTCGTCCAAAGATATATCAACATGTTGATTGATACTACTTCTGTCGTTGTGTTTTGTAGGGTTATCATTAAAGAAAGGATTGTCGACGCTTGGCGTTTTCTGCATATCCGTGAACCTTTGGTCTTCACCGAAAATATTCTCCAATAAATTCATGAAACTTGTGATTATAGTTCCATAAGCTAGGAGGACTGATGGGCCCACTTCCAGCTCTACGCTGACTTTATCCGGTGGTAGGGAAGTACGATCAAACGTGTTTCCATCTATGACCCAATTCATTTGTGGCTGTTTCCTCATTCTTGGTATTCTCATTGGGGAGAGAAGAATCTCTTCTTTTTCCGGTGTGGTGATGTCGGCTTGCGGCTCCGGACCGAGAGGTGGAATCGGGTGGTAATTATACCTGACGCTCAGAGCTACTATGGGAACCGACCAGCAATCTACCCAACCTTGACTTTTGACGCATTTTCTACGCCACTTGGAAGCTTTGAGCCGACAAGGTACCAATTTCATATTTTTATCAATAGACAGCAAAAGCAATCTAGATGTGTTCACTTCAGGTAAGTACAAACTCATGTCCACGGCTTCTCCTTGAACCCAAATCTTCAAAGGTATTACGTCTGGAAGGAAGTCGATGAATGGCAAATCAAATGACACATCTAGTAGGTCGCCGCAAAAAGCTACGTGATTGTTTTCCTGATTCGTTGAACTGCAGTCGATCCAGTTGTGTTGATTGCTTACCGTCAGCACTTCGCACTCTTTCAATAGCAATGATATTTTCCATGTGTAAGGAACGAAATGCAAAATATCAGGACGGGCTTTGCTCGACCAATCATTCGTCAGGTCTTGGAAGAAATCAATGTGTGTATATACAAAATGAGCCGTTGCCTTGCAGCCCGTCAGCGACAGTTGCCAGCACTGGTGATGATTCCAAACTAAAGGATAGTGACATTTGACAGTATACTCGAGAGTCTCGCTTTCAGCTAAGCTTCTATACTGTAGACTCGTTGTGGCTTCCAGGTGAAGTAGCTGACCTGTTATCTTAGTTGTGTATCCATCTTGAAGCACGATCCACGGCAGAGTAACTTCCATGTAGGACCCGGCACCAATGTTTATGTGAACAGCGTTAGTTTCTTTGTTCTTCGTAAACAGAATATCTATAGTTGCTTCGTTTAGCGTAGACAGTCGGATATCAAAAGATTGCATTTGCCTTCTGTCGCCAGGTTTCGGTTGCGCTGTTACTTCTAGAGATTTGTAATTAGGCGGAAAGAAGAATTTGAAGAGATTGTCCCTTTGTCTATCGGCCCAAGGTCCGTAACTAAAGTCTGTGCCTTTTCCACATTTGATGTCAACGCCCCAAATGGGCGGCGCCGACTCCACGATATCGCCATTCGCTAGCTGCAAAAGCACGGGCTGCTCCGGCACAAGTCCCGGTTCGTCCATATAGAAATATACTTCAATGTAATTTGAGCTCATCACCACGAAGCCCTCTCCCATGTATCTCGGTGGTTCGTCGACCATCGCCGTGTAATTGGGACTGGGTGCAAGAATAACTTTGCAGTTTTCCGCCTTAGCTTTGACAAAGTGCATCAAATGGTCCAAGCTTGACGCCGGTGGCTTAGTGCTGTATACTAGATGTGCCTCCTCGACGCTAATAGACAAAGTCGTCGGCACAAGTTTATTGCCGAAGACTACGCGGCTCGTGCACACGTCTATCTTTATGACGGGGATGAGGTCGCGCCAGGTGCGCGCCATGGCTGCCTCGGAGCGCACCGTGTCCTGCGCTCGTCTGCGCTTCTCATTGGCGTCATTCATTGCTTTGTCGCGGTCGGTGGAATCGTCGTCGTTTCGTTCCTTTATAACCGGCTCGAGGCCGAAGGTTTTCTCAAGTTCGTTGTATAGATCGCATCGATTGTAGAAATGTAATTCGAAACCGTTTAACATTATTGAAAGGCGTGTATCGGAATGTGATAAATCTGTAACAAAATCAAAAAATTAATAGTCATTATATGTCTCCAAGTTTGAAATGTTGACTACCATTTACTAATTAAATCTACTGCCAATAGAATTCAACATCATCAGAGTCTATTTATGGCAGTAGGATAAAATATAATCACAATTTAACACAAAAATGCCAGAATATACTAATCGACTATCACATCATTATTATAGTATCTTCATATCATAAAAAGGATAAAAATTTCAATGAAAATAATACCTTCAGAAACATCTTTAGGAACATAGGATCGCCACCATCTGAATATCAGATATCCATCTTGTATGCGCAATGTGTAGTCATAGTTGATATATACTATGTCCCGAAACATAATCTTGCCAGAGAGAGCATTGAGGGTGAATGAACCTGGAAATATTACACACTTTAATGACTTGAACCATTTACGTATACACGGCTAGACATTCAATAATGTATACAAGTGAAGGAAACATTTTTCTCATTCACAATACAAAATAGTTTGCGGTGATATAAGACTTGAGTAGGAGAAACTATAGAAGTTTACTCCACTTTTAACAGTGGTAGAGCCTGCAATAACATCTGTTGCACGAATGGGCTTGATGGACCGGTGAGATACCACGACCTACCAGAAAACAGACAGGAAGTAGGAGTACTCTGCGTTTTATCCTGATCAGTGAGGTGCCGGAGGCCTAATTTCTGTCCTCTTCCCCTTCCCACCATCTCTTCCCATTCCTCATAAGAATACGATGGGAATGGGAAAAAGATTGGATGGGGAGGGGGTTAACAGGTAAAAGGAAATATCCCTTTTCCTGTCTATATCCTCTGTTCATTAAAGGTAGGCAATACATCTGCAGCACATTGCTTGTTGCAGATGTCTATGAGTAGCGCTCACTTAACAAAAGGTGATCCGATTGCTCATTTGCCATCTTCTTCAATAAACTAAAAAAAAGACAACAATAATCATTTTCATTTAACCAATATTCATTGAAGAACTTAATCAATATATCATAACAAATAAATAATTCTCTCCATTGAAAAGTAAATAACAAGGCAAAAAATAGTCAAGATTTTGTAGTACAGTTTGTAGTGTTTCACTTACTCAGGTCAGGTCTTGCAAAATGAGAATTATGTGGTGCCCCATATCAATAATGATAGGCAAAATTGCAGGGAGGAGATGTATAGGACGAAGAATGAAAATATGGTTTCGATGATGATGATAACCATCAGGGAATGGACTAGTATTGCCAATGTGGAAAAACTATTTTGCTTGGCACAAGCTAGAAATAATTTTGTTTAGCTGACGGCCAACCTCCAGTAGTGGAAAGAAAGGCACTTAAAGAAGACGGAGGATGCTAATGGGTAGCCATTACTTAATATTGGATGGGCTTCTTGCTTGTTTGCCAATCTTAACATACTGAAGGTTAACTTAATAAAACCCATTGTACAATCCCCCATATTTCCAAACATAATTGATTATTATAAATTAATATCATCTACCTGTCTTTCTAGTCTACTGTTAGTCGTAAGGCTCTCTAATTGAGGTCTTAAGCATAAGTATTTTAATTATATTATATTATCTATACATATAATAAAAATGTAACTGATCACTGTCTGAAAATGGAAGATATTTGACAAAAACTGTTGTTGGGGGCCTTTATAAACGCAATAAAACACAACACAATGATTATTAGAATTTTTACGGCCATATTGTGTCGACCCCACATATGCGGGAAAAGGGCAGGGAGATGGTTAGGTTAGGGTACTATTAAGTGGGTATTATCATATTGTTTAACTAAAATTGCAGGGCGAGTGAAACCACAGGGCACAGCTAGTATCATAATATTTTAACATAATGATATAAGTAAATAGATCATAAGTTATGTGTAACCTTCCTTATCTATGACAAAAGTTTTAACATAATTAAAACTCATTAGAAGCCAAATAAAAGCACACAACATAAACATTTACTTTGTGTACCATATTAATTGTATTAACAAGTCACATTGGACATGTTCCAACCTCAGCATATTATAAATATATAAAAAAAATTACATTTGTTCAAAATTGCTAATCTCCTTAAGTACTTTGTAATCAATTGTTTTGAAATTTCTATAAACCATTGTATTCATATACATTTAGTATTTTATATATTTCATTTCCAATATTGTTTACCCTTTAGTATCTCTTGGGAATGATTTTTTTGGTTACCATTAGGCTACCCAACATTTTATAGCCTAATTTCAGTCCTCTTCCCCTTCCCACCTTTTCCTCATCAGGATAGGATGGGAACGGGAAAAGGATTGGACGGGGAGGGGTTAACAGGGAAAAGGAAATATCCTTATTCCTGTTTATGCCCTCCTCTGTCCATTAAAGGTAGACAACACATCTGAAACACATTTGCTCGTTGCGGATGTCTATGGGTAGCGTTCACTTAACATCAGGTGATCCGCTTGTTCGTTTGCCACCTCATCCCATTAAAAAAAAATGGCCTGTCATTTGCAAATTTAAATGTTCTTACTAATTACCAATTTTCATTAAGATTAAGTAACCCATTATGTCTGACACGAGAGGGATGTCTTGTACTGGTAGTCCTTGGTCAAGCAGGCTGATATTCTTCAGTGGATTACATCTTCGTGGGTGTAACATGTGAAATGAGCAGCAACAAAACACTTTTAAGCCACTATCAACACTACATATATATAGCGCATAAGTTTCACTTTTACAAATACTCTATGCAACAAGCGGTAGGACAGTTCTAGAGAAGTTGATCATCATCAGTTTAACAGAGGGGTAACCCTCAATCTGCCAACCAATCTGTACAAACTACTACTACAGCCCAGATACAGATAATATCACAAGATACAGTGTTAACTTAAGCCTGTTGGTTTTTTTTACTACAGAAATAAGTTATTTGAATATACAATTAAATATTAATAATTACATATAATAAACATTCGAAAATAAATTATCATTTCTCCAAATGTCTTCTAACTACATATTTCTATTTGAAAGAATCATTAAATTGTATCCTTATTTAACATTAGGAACAGTCAATACAGAAAAGAAATTTTTATTTTTGTGTAAAAACTTGGATGTGACAAAAGGATTACTTACCAATCTTGAAGTTCTCATCTTGAAAGTAGAATTTGTTAATGAGCCTGGTAAGTATGTACCCGAGAACACGACTATTGTAGTACGTTATATAAACGACCCAAAGGATGGCAGATATCAGGGACACCAGCAGCAGGGCGAAGTTTCGATCCATCGTGATCTCTGCGAAATCTATCGACGATGAGTTCCATCTCGCCGCCACTGGATCGACAACTGATCCAGTCGCGTTATCCCTAATAACACAAAACAAAAAGCAAAACAATAATAAACCTTTATGTGTCATCTTTTATCAACACGAGAGTAGTAGTACTACACGATCACAGCACTTACATTATGATATTACTAAGATTACACTAATATATTTCACATATTAAACAATTTATAGAAGTCATCAAATAATTAATCACGACACTCGTTTCCATTTTATCTTCATAATCAATTTAGTATTCGCGATACCATCATTTTGACAGGTCCGAACAGATAATTACGTTCCGATGTCAGCACCGTACGCAGTGAATATGAGTTCTCAACTGATACTTAATAATATTGAATAAAACTGTTGAAATAATGACGTATTTTTCTAATATAGTTCAAACTAAGTTTAGCATTTGAATACCATAAAATATTTTTGTACAAAATCTGTAAACAGTTGTAAAACAATACGTATTAGTACGTTGCCATGAAACCAATAAAAACGATGTCAATTTTGCACAAGAAAACTGCAGACTACAGAAATTTGTGGGAATAATGGATACAACTGTTTCTGAAGCACATCTAACGCATAGAAAAAATAACACAAAAGTTAGGTAGTAAAATATACTTTTAATTCAGATTAGATTCCCGAGGAGGGTTGGCGTCAGTGGCCCGGTTGTTTTTTAGGTTGCGTGGTATAAAGCCTATACAATTCGGACTAGGGTCATACTCATACTGTGCCGACCCCACATAACGTGGAGAAAGGGCAGAGAGTTGATGAATTTAAGTTAGATTACTTTGTACTGTCGATAATAAATAAACTAAAAAAGGCTAGTCACACCTCACGTCGTCAGTTTTACAATTTATGAGACAAGATAATTACTATCACACAGAGTACTGTAGACAGAGACAGCTATTTCATGGCGCTTGTTATTGAATTACTTTCTTATACTAAAGGGCTACTTAATTCCTTGTCATATTAACAACATTCTAAGGGATTGAACTTAGTAGGTAGCCGATATAGGACAAAGAATGAGTTCATCGTTCTCATTAACAGGACATAAATTTAAGTAATAATGCTAACAAAGTGGATATTATTTAAACTTTTCAAAGTAAGATTATCTGCCAGTAGTCTCAGAATTTCATGATTATCAGTTATGTCCTTAAAGCGCGAAAGCGTAACGAACAAATTCGATATCGTATATACTTTGGGATCTCATATAAATGTTACGCCGATTCATATATCAGCTCTCTAGAGTAGATGTCTATTTTTACAATGCTAAAGGAAGTATGATTTCAGATGGGTGATACCGCACAGGTTGGACTTCATCACATTCGTCGGTAAACATGTATTAGCGATCGCACACGATATATACATTATATTTTACAACTTTAAAACCAAAAGCGAAATTGTATACACTGCAAATAACACAACGAACGGCGATGGCGTCGATGTTATTGCAGGTGAGTTACGTTTGAATTAATTTATAGGTATCTACCTCAAAATCTTTATATATATTTCTTGTGTGCGTGTGTATGTCACTGAACTCCTCCTAGACGGCTGGACCGATTTTGATGAATTTTTTTTGTGAGTTCAAGATGAATCGAGGATGGTTTAGATTAAAAAAAAAGTAATACATAATTACTGTGTTTATTTATTATGTCGAAAATAACAAAGGAGTGCGTGCGAAGCTGCGGGCAACTGCTAGTGTTATTTTTTGCCAAAATAACTTTACACACATCTACTATTTGCCGCACTCAAATTCCTTTGTGTTATGTTAAAGTGCAGTTTGAGAATGTGTCGGGAATAGCTGGTTGAGCTCTCTTTGACGTGGTCTAAGAAGATAATTCATTCTTATTTATCAAAGTCAAATTTGAATTTCGAACAATTTGAAAGGTTATAGACAACCTAGAGAAGCTTTGCTAAGTATAAATAGTCAGATTTAGAGAGGGCTATTATCTGCTGGTACTAATGGTCAGGAAACTACAGATAATGTCATACTATCTCCTTGTACATGGTTAAGGGAGTATCTGGGCTCGACGTCACTCTCAGGGAACACCTGCAACATAAGTGTTGCTAGGATTTTTCAATGGGTTGAGTTGGCTGGAATAAGCTCTTGTTTTGCCCACACGCAAAATACGTTACTTAGACGTTGCCCTTACTATTATACAATACTTTATTACTTACCACGTTAAGAATTTAGGTAGTGATACTTGTCTCTTTTGCAGGACACAGGTCGAACATTTTCGTCTTCGCTGAAAAAATTAACAATCCGAAGATCTTTGTCCTTTCATATCCCAGGTTTAACCAACTGGCGCTACTCAAAGGTAAATTTATGGTGTGCACATTAATTTATTTTCCATAAAAACGCAGTTTACATTTCTTATTTCTTGAATCGTACAAAAAGGCTATGGTCATTTCCAAGAACAAAGTGAGAATGTGGTAGAACTAAAATATTAGCTAATCTTAGTTACTATGAATTTGGTACTGTTATATACAAATAAACATGTTAGTATATATATATGTATGACAATATTCAAGATTACCTGCCTTCAGTAAACCAGACGGACATAGTCAGGACGACTAGATTTACCTAGTTAGAGACAAATTCAGCATAGAATATTCAATATTTTTTAATAGAAGAAGGTAGCAAACGAGCAAACGTTTCACTCGATATTATGTGACCTCTACCCATAGGCATTTGCACAAGCTAATGAGTTTCAGATGCGTTGCCTACCTTTAATGGACAGAAGAGAGGATAAACAGAATAAGGATAGTTCCTTATCCCCTCTACCGTTAAATCCTCTTCCCCTTCCCATCTTTTCCTTATTAGATAAGGATAGGAAGGGGAAAATGACTAGGATTAGGCCCACTTCTTTACACCTGTCTTCAGTGAGGTCGTGGTATGTCATCGGTCGCTCATTTGTGCAACAGAAGTTGTTGCGGGCTCTACCACTGTTAGGAAAGTATAGTTTAGACTTTTTTGCCATAAGTATATCTTATTTGTTTCATCTGCAGACTTAGATGTGAACAGATATAAGGGTCTTAACATGATGGAAGGAGATTTGATAGCTGCGTTCTCCGGCTTCCCGAACTACCTGATGACGGTGTGGAACTGGCGGACCCAGCAGCGTCTCGTGGCTCTACACACCGGCGTCATTAGGAGGAGGCAAATTTATATGTCCGTGCATCTGACAATCATATACCTAGTAACTATGTAAAAGCAATTATATATATGTATATTATTTTATATTTACACCCCGGCTTCGCGGATAGTTTCTCCATGCAACCTCCCTGCTTAAGGTTATCGCGCCAACTGTCAAACGACTGACAGTTATGCCAAAAGCGCTAAGATGTAGGTAACATTAGAAAAGTTAATATGGTCGTAACTTTTTAATTTTTTTTTCATAAGAACCTTCTCTAGACAATCTCTCTTCTATGGACGTGTACATTCCAAAATTTTAACCGAAACTAGACATCACATAGCAATTGCGATTGTGGGTGGTTGTAGCCCCAACGTTCGGTTTAAGTCCGTCCAAGTGTCACTATGGATGGTTGTAAGGATGTAAAGAAAACGGAGGTCGAAAATGCATTTTACGATATGTTATCAATAATTGTTTAATTAGAAGAAAAAGAGAAAACCCAGCGAAGCGGGCACTTGCAGCTAGTTAATTTATGCTACTGTAGTGGTTGGGTTTAGTTATAAACAACTCCCCAATATTTTTATGACGTATGACTTGTTTACTTTATAACATGTGGGCTCTGGAAACAGTAAAGGTTCTGAAGCAGATGCCCAAAAAGCAGTGTCTTGACTAACTACTAAACTAATGTTAGTTTTAAAAATATCCATTATATTGAAGCGATGTATGTCTGCTCAGGCCAAGTCGTACGCACATGCTGCTGTGCGAGTGCTGGGGCGAAGGTCTGATCGTGTGGGAGGTGGCGCAGTGCTACCGACGCTGCCTGGTGATGCGGCGCGCCAAGGAGGAGGTCACCGGCTGGGAGATATCCGAGCCCGCGCTCGTAGGCGTCTGCTGGACCAGCGACGGACAGCTGTATGCCATCGACAAAGATGCTAATTTATACAGTGTAGGTTTGAAAATAATATCAGAATATTATTTACAGATAAATAAAATAAATATGCGCTCACGCCCGTAATCCAGAGGGGGAGACAGAGATCATTGATTTCCATTTGACGCGATCCTGGCACACCTCTCTCGCTTCTTCTACATTCAAACGCACACAAGCTCGTCGGTTATGCATGCTTCTTAAATCGCCTTTTTTTAGTAAAAGCCTGGGGTGCTTTGAATGATATTTATAAACTCTGCGTTTATAAAGAAAGAATTAAAGGAATGGTAAGACCTATAGTGGATAATTAGCGGTATTCGAAAAAAAAATTTGGACAGTCCGTACTGGGAATCGGACCTAGATCTATTCTCATACAAAGCACTCCACGCTTTTAGTGACATTATATTTCTCATCAATAATTTTATTCTTGTGCTAACAAATATTTTTTTATTTTTTTACATTATAATTTATTGAATTTTAACGTTATTATTTTAGACTGAACATGGAAAAATGAAAGTTTTCTTTAATTATGTTTATTTTTTAATTTTCTAAACCGTATGACATGAATTTTGCTGAACCTCCTTCGTTTTGTAAAGGTACTGTCAGATGGCATAGGAATGGTCACACACCTCGAGTGGGCGGAGAACCTGAAGGGCTCCGACAAGCCCAGCATATGCTCGTTCGGCAACGGGATGCTCGTCTACGGACCCGATCAAAAGCTTCGAGTAAGACTGCACTTAATGGCCCTGATCTTACTTTTCTGTTTACATAATAATGAAATAACTACTGCTGACTGATTGAAACTAAATTATTGTTGTTTGTATTAACAAATTGTGTTTAATTCAGACCATCATTTCAATGGTTACTTTAAAAGAGGGACGTCCCATCGAGCCAATCATTAAAAAGCGTAATTTTCAACCGTCCATACAAAGAAAGCTAAATACGTTAAACGATATCCAAAACTATTTTAACTTCTATTACTTAGAAGGCCGCGGGCAAGATGTGGCTTCATCACGGGAGCACATTGCCACTTTACAAGTAGCCCTCAATATTAGGACTGGACTACACAATCCACTAATAACCCGTGCGCTAGTAGGCAGATTTTAACAGAAAAATGTATCAATTAAA
>JWHW01014731.1:9404-24591 GCA_000931545.1 Papilio glaucus
ATGTCTTTTTTTATAAAGACTGGAGTCATCGTATTACACGATTTAAGAAAGTGAATGTTAGAGAATATGAAAAATACAATCTATAGATTTTAAAATAAAAATTGATAACGATACTGAAAAACTTCCAAAAGAGTGAATGAATGAACGTAGTCTGGAAACATTGTTTGAAAAGCAAGTTAAGCCACATAAGTATTTACTTCCGATTAATTACTACTACAACTAGAAACAAAAATACCCTGAAGAATCTCACACTAATCTTTATAACATATTTAAAATGAAAACAATGATTGATGTTTCCCCGAATCGGAAAACTTATAAAACTTTTCCACTCTGTGTCTAAAATAATAAACATTTCCATTTCTTGCTGTAAAAAATACCCTTATTAAAATCAAAAGACAGACGACGTATATAAGCAACCCTTTTTTTTTAATTTAAACGAAATGAAATCATAGGATATCGGATATAGGGATTGGATGTACTCACCGATGCATGGTCCGTCCGGCTTGACGTCTTCTGCTAGACTGGTGGATCTATAACTCGAGCTTTAATGCGCAGGGTCCGAGGGGATAGGGTGCGTTCAGAGGGTGTAGCGGGAGCGGGCCCTAAAGGTGGAAGGTGAAGACATTGTTATATAAGACGTGCTAACTTTTGTACCTAAGAGATGCTTAGCACTTTATTAAACGAAATTTATTTTCATCTATATTAGAAAGTAAAGAAGGTTCTTTATTTTGTAACTTTGTTTTAAGAAGGTTGTATGTGCTTTTTTATCACTATTAGGCGATTAAAAAAATTATACTTCCATTGAAGGTGGCAAACGAGCAAGCGGTTCACCCAATATCAAACGCTCAATTAATCTGCAAAATGCTAATGAGTTGCAGATGCGTTGTCTACCTTTACGGAAAGAGGAGGGGATAAACAGAAAATGCTTATTTCCCTTTCCTATTCATCCCCTCGACTGTATATCCTCTTCCCCTTCCTTATTAGCAAAGGATGTGAAGGGGAAGAGGGCTAGAATTAGGCCTCCGGCACCACACTCATCAGACGAAACGGAGAATACTCTACTTCACGCCTGTCTTCTGTGAGATCGTGGTGTGAACCGGTTGATCTTTTGGCTCCGATGGCCATTCGTTCTACTAGCAATATAACAATCCACTTAAGGTCTGTAATTTAGCCAACATGTTGATTACCATATGTACTATACACTACAAAGATTCTGTTGCGGATCATTTTCATACTTGGTATTGTTGTGGTAGTTTATTGGATGACGGTTGCAACAGCCTTGATACGGATCCTTGCCACCTTCTTTCAGGTAGAGGAACAGAATATGAGGTCATTTCATAAGAAGTAAACCTAAATTAACTAGACAAAAAGGACTGAGAGATGGCTTTATGTTTAAGCACTACGTTATAATCTCTATGGCGGCCCTCGCCTTATGTCTAGCTCTGGATGTCTTTTCCCTAATTATGATGATTACAATTCTCACTGTCACGTGTGTGGACGTAAAAGAGATAAACTATACTCATCACAAACCAATTGTAAATATAGACGACAGAATCACCATATTCAGGATTACAGTTACATATAAAAATGCCAATAGAAACTGTTTAAAGTACTAAATAATATAAAGTACTAATAAACAACAAAAGTACTAAACCAATCATGATTAAATTGAATATCTATGTATTCTCTGGTCCAACTTACAAGCTAGGATTAAAAACTTGCAGTATTCGTCATTGCAAATTAAATGATTATTTTTTTTAAAGTTCAATAATCGGATGTTCATGGTGTAAGTTAGTTTATTGTCAATATTTCAATATATTTCGTCATCTAGTCCGTCGTCATACGTCACGCGTGTTGCCAGGCCAGAGATAATAAGTGTTACCATGAGAAGCCGGACGGATTTCGCTAATAAGAAATAAAACAATTTCAAAATGATACAACACACCTTTACCACGTTATACCTTTCAGCATGAATGAGTATCTCCACTTCCATTACCCCACCCCTTCCCCTAACGCCCGATACGAGCTTTTTTGTCTTTATAGTGACGTCATTTATTTATATAGCGTGTCCCTTTTAGTCGTCACCTACTACAGTTGTTTTAGTTATTTTTAGAAATACTTATGAATAAAATAAAAATTCACGCCTGTGATCCAAAACGGTAAGCAAAAAATTATGGATTTCACTTTCGCATTAATCGCAATATAATAATATATTACAGGACATCTTCACAACGTCGATTTAAATTAGTCGATTTAAATTAAGCTAAGCATCTAAGCCATCCCCTATCTAGACAATTTTCTCTAACCTTTATTGACTGCGTTTAGTTTGCTGTCATTTGCACAGAAAAAATTACAAGGACTTTGAATAGGAGCAAATAAAAGGAAAAAGTCGATAACTTAGTTATTTATTAAATAAAACATAACGTAAACATAAGTCAACTGCAAGTTAAATTACTTATTTCTAACTTATCTTTAAAGTAACAAGTTAAGCAAGGTTTGTACGACCATAACAACCAGCTGCAGTAGACCTGGTAGCAGAGCGCCACCGATCCCCACCAGAACATCGTCCGCCAGGTCCGTGATCGCTGTGACCAGGGTTGTAAGAAGCCCCTGCATATTTGCCACCCCCGTTGAAGGGGTGTCAGGGTTGGCACCGATTGCATATTCAGGTAACGA
This sequence comes from Papilio glaucus, assembly GCA_000931545.1. Lineage (NCBI taxonomy): Eukaryota > Metazoa > Arthropoda > Insecta > Lepidoptera > Papilionidae > Papilio > Papilio glaucus. The sequence goes on from JWHW01014731.1 coordinate 12,081, forward strand.
CCTCAAGAAGTTGACTATAGCTAGCGCTTGGGAGTAGAGTTTAAGTAAAGATGTCTCTAGCGCCCCTAAGTCAACTGGTATGAGACAACTTATCGACGGTGGGAGAGTATCGAAAATCGAGAGTAGAGATAAGAGAAGATTGTAAACGTTGTTCAAGAGAGGTAGCAGAACGTTGACTAGAGGGTACACGGCAGGGAGTTGTACGCTTGTTGCTGATACGGGCTGCAATAAAAAAATATTGTATAGAGTATTCTGATGATTTAATTTGATTTAAATAAATTATTAATAAGACTATATTTATGAGCTTACAAATAATTAATAAATCTAAATCAACAAAAAAGACAGAAGGGTGCCTTTAAATTCAAAGCTTTATCCCATAATTATTTACTTATATATTTTTTAATTATACCGTTAAGACAATTTTATTTTAGAGTAAACTACTGACATTATTATCTAAAATCTGATATTTCTATTATTTTATTTTCTAAATTGATTACCTATTGATTTCTTTTAAAATCTCACATTTTCTTTCGAATTATTGACTCACCGTGGAAACAAATACAGCTACAATACAAACAAGAGTGAATCTAATTTTATTCATATTTTTAAAAATATGATATTTACCAAAAACAAAATATACGTCGAGACCTTACATTAGCTCTGTGACAGAGTTTTTATTATACCTAACTATATATTATATTTCTGTTACTACATTTGCCGCGCATTCCACTGGAACAACATTTATAATGTAATTTCTGATAAATATTATCGTAACTTACTAAAGGCGGTTATCAAATTTGTAACAATTTATTTCACTGTCAGTATTACAAAAGTTAAATGATAAAGAACACCTGTAATCTATTTATCTATTGAAATTAAGCATATTTTCATTAATCAATTGGAATTCATTAAAAAAATTATGAGAAGGTTTAATAGAAACTATTTTTTTTTAACAAAAAGGTGGCAAACGAGCATGCGGTTATAGGAAGCATGTTAAGTGACCGCTACCCAAAGGCAATTGCTACAAGCTAATGAGTTGCAGATGCGTGGCCTACATTTAATGAACTTTAGTTCTTTTGACACAATACACCATTACACTAAATTTAGTGTAATGGTGTATTAGGTCAAAAGACCTAAAGTTCCATAATTATGGGGGGTATGTAAACTTTAACAAGGTTCAACCACTATCAAGCATAATTTAACAGGACATTTTAATATGAAATTAAACATGGTGATATTAAAATAATATTTTGCATGTTTTGTGGAAAAAATTCCGCTTAACCTTGCGACTGGTGGTAATAACTTCAAAAAAAGCGAAATATATAATACCCTCCTTACCTTTATTGTTTAAATTTAATAAAATTAATGGCTTTTGCCTGCAGCTTCGCACGCATTTCGTTTTTCATTTTCCACGCTGCAAATTTCCGCCGATGATTCCGCGTATAAACTTAACATAGTATATCCATGGTAATCGATATTGTGAATGAAGGTTTTACATATTTTCCTATCCCTCAGTAACAGTTTTATTAACGGGGTAAAAAAGGTACCAGATCAAATTTTCTGTAGTCCTAAAGATGTGTGTCCAAATTTCATGATAATCGGTTGAGTTGGTAATGAGTTAAAGCTTAACAAACAAACAAAGTCACATTCGCATGTACATACAATATTAAAAGCTAAGATTTGTAAATACGTCCTAAAGAAAACATTAGAAAGGAGGAAATCTGCGGGAGACGTAATGTTATTGGTCCGTGGTCTGGAAGCTGTTTAATGAAAGTTGAAAGATTATCGAACGATACGATAACGGTATCGAGAATGCTATGCTTTTGCAAAAGATTCTAATGGAAACAACAAAAAACCTTGAATTCGGAAATTTTAGGACTGATAAGTGTCCACAGTTATAAGATGTTGAGCAAAGAATATGCGAATGAAGTAGGAGAAGGCAAACGTGCGGGTCCCCTTACCGTGGGTTTCCACTGGCGTGTAAACTTGTCGCGATACAAGGTTTGTCTCTAAAAAAAAATAAGACGACAATATGTTTTGTGTGAATGTTTTAGCAATATATACCCACGGTTATGTTAAATTTGAGATTGTTTATTTCGTATGGTGTAATTTAAATTTTGTTTTTCACGTGTGACAAGAACTCGACAACCAGTTGCGATGTGATCAGGTTTCCAGTTTTAGTCGGCACGTTCGTACTACAGCTGCCGGTGGTGATTAGCACTGTGACTATTGAGGCAATTTGGCTTAATCCATATTGACAAGCCATGACATAGCATCTTTTTAACACGCTTTTATTTGCTATTTGCTTACATAGTATGCAACGGAATCTTAGAACGTGGTTCCCCCTTCATAAAGTCGGATTAATTTGAAACGTTGCACGCTTATCTAAGACCAATAATAATCTAATAATTTATATAGTTTGTTCCATTATCCTTACCGAGATCTTCGGAAATTGCGATTATTTAAGAGTGAGAATACCGCCATCTATGTGTTAAAATTTAAATAATAATAGATATTATAATATGTAATGGAATTTAGCGTGTGTTTTAGCTTTTAAAACTATTTTTATTATATTTGTTTAGTAACTGTGCTGTGTTTACATTCCATATTGCACAAAAATAGTTTATCGGTACATTAGATATTACTATATAATGAAACAAACGTATATATATTATGTAACGAGAATATTTTCACATTGTTTGTGATATGTTTATGATAAGACATCGTTTATATAAAGTAAAAAATTGTTTTATTTGACAAAACTTAACCGGATCTGGAATAGAGTATATTTATTTATTGATTGATTTAAAATGCAAACTCGACTTGTAGTTTTATCGGTTTTGCTTGCAACATTGGTTAGTATTCCTAACTATTTATTTTTAAATTGAAATGTTTGATTTATGGAATTATTTGCGCATAATTTAGTGTAGCTTCATCTTTATTATTTTGAGACCCTTGTAAATATTTAAATATACATACTTTAATATCTACATATAGTTTGTGAAGTAAATAAATACTTTTAAACTAATTTAATTTATTTAAAAAAAAATCTGTCAACCAGCGCCAATTTAGAAATGATAGTCGCAACATTAAGAGTAAACCCAAGTCAGCCGTTATTTTTATTTCATATCTAAATTTTGTAAATATTCGATGATTCAATAACAATAAGAAAGAGATGTGTTATGGACACCCGGTTGGGACGGACCTCCTATCACTATACATTTTTTGTGTTTGTATTAAGTAATGATAAATTAAAAAAATACTATTTTAATGTTATAATTACAAATATTTTTGTATATTCTCAAAATTGATGGCAAGCTTAGTATCCTAGGTGATCGGCAAATTAAAAATCACTGCAAAAAGATGTCGGTTTTTGGTGGCGTTTTTCATTGTTATACTTTTTTCGGTCTGGCACCTCATTCAGCAAACAAACAGATATCGTGCGATAAAGAACTCCGTTCTAATTAGTTTATGAAACACAGACAGACACATGATTTCACTGACAAGTTATGTTATTATTTGATTTCTAGATATATTTTGATTTTGTTTTATTATTACAGGTAAATAACAGCGAAGCAATGATACCAGCTTATTCCGTCTCCGCTTTGCGACTAGCGTTCGACGAGATATCTACAGTGTTACCAGTGGCCAACCAATTGGCCTGCCTCCTGATTCCCTTCTTAATAAACTTGATAAATAACTTGAATAACTTATCGAACATCGTTCAGAATTTGACACCAGCAATATTGCCGTACTTCGGTTGCACTTTGCCACTTCTATATGCGACTTTGACAGATCTAGCATCGGTTTTGTTTCTGTATATCAGTGTTCTGATATCTTTATTCAGGTCTAATGTACTAGTGGCCCCAGGCCTATTGTTAGGTCTTGTATCACAAGTATTAAATTTAGTCCTAAGTCTCCTAACCGGCCTTTCAGACGGCACGGGATTGTTAACTGGATTAATCAAACTAATTACAAACGTTATCGTAGAGTTAGAGAAACTTCTAATTTAAGTTAAGGGTCTGAATGTGATTTAATATTGATGTTACTTTAAGTTATAGTTAAGCACAATGTATTCGTTCGTAACGTAATGTAACGTTCCGTATTTTAGACTTATAAATTATTGTAATCCTTAATTAAATAACTGTTATTTTGAAAATACTTTGTTTTTATAGTACAAAGAGGTATAAAACTGTCTGTCATTATTTGCAACAATTGGTTGAATAATAGGAATTATAGACGCATTGCCGGTCATTGGCGAGGGGTACGCAGGGACTTGAGCCTCACAATATCGGAATTCTTCCGTGAAGAATTTGAAAGTGACATTTTTTAAATCAACATGACATTGCCGTATTCGGATTCAAAATATATAAAAACTTGAATGCTCTGTAGTTTTCACCTTGCTAAAATCTACCCTTAGAAGGATCAAGCCCCCCCCCCCAAATGGGGTTAAAATATAATGAATCAGCCTTTTTTAGTATATTTCCCCACTACAGGGACACAGGTCTCCTCTCCGAGAGAGGGAGGTTGAAATATAAACATCCATTATTCCATTTAAAAATGTCTGAGTAAATAAATAAAAGTAAAATGACGACGAAAACATTTTTCAGGTGCAGTTTTAATAGGAGTTTTATTTCAAAGTCCCCGCCATTACGATTTGATGGCCAGTTACTGTGTAAAAATAGCTTTATTTTCTTTATTCTACATTCTCAAGAAGTATATAGTAATTTAGCTGATGTAACCAGAGTATTAGGATCAGAAGTTAAGTGGCCACTTTCTATTTCCAATAAATTTAAATATTTTTTAGTATTTTCGTATACAAATACAAGCTGAAATTCTGTATGGGCTCTTTCATATTTGTTAAAAAGGGAGATTTTATACTATTTTTGTCTATCCTCGTTGTCATCGTCGTGGTTATAGTAGTAATCATCATGAGTTACATCAGCTTATTTAACGTTAAAATAAGTGATTTAAACTTAATAAAATTTCTATCTATTACTCATTTCGTGATATTACAGTTTAGTGTCAATATTAAAAACAATGGGTATAATTTCAAATATCGATATTCCATAATTGATTCCTCGTGTAAGTCGTTCTCAGTAAAACAAAACTTTATCACACCAGAGCGTGATCAATCGTGATCAAGAACTATCTCGCGAGAATCACAATTTTACCGTACATTATAAAACACTGCAATGTATAAAATAGTCACGTATTACAGTTTAAGGTTTCCATCAACGTTGTCAGATAGTATTTTTGATTTATGTACAACATTATACGATTACTGATTAGTGAATAATGTTACACAATGTGCGAAGGAGGTTTCATATTAAATGTTTGTTTTTTAATTGCATTGGTAAGCATTATTGTATCGCTACTATTATATTACGTAATTTAATACTCAGTAATTATTTTCTTTCTGTGTTACGTAAATACATAACTGCCTTGTGAAATGATCTAGCCGTATTTTACAACCGATTCGACTTAGGGTCTCCTAAATAGTTTAATATACTTAATATTAAGAAGATTTTAAATTTTCTTTAAGCGTTATTCTATTTCTATCAGTTTATTATTAGAAGATTTATGTTTTAAAATTTGCACACACTTAATGCTATATAATTGTTGTTGCTTTATAAGTGGGTCTATATATTTATGTGGTTCTATTTATTATATTAAAAAAATCTTAATGTGAATCACATTCTCTTCGATAATTTCGTAATAATCATTGTTAACTTTATTTCAACTGATGTTAGTATCAAATTAGGTTGAATTACGTATTTTAGCAGATCACTTAAGGTTTCGTCAATTTAGAAGAAGAATTAAAACTGCCAGGCAGAGATATTTCCTTCATCAGATCTTTTAGTATTTGCTCTAAGAAGTACATTTTATTTATTACAGGTAGCAACAAGTCCGATACCACAAGAAGTAAATGTTCAAACTTATCCTGGAGCATACTGCGACCAAAGTGCTTTAAGAAACTCTTTGATAGGATTAATGAACGGGGAACGAACAAGTGACAAAACGTCAAATCAAATAGCATCAATATGTCCTAAACATCAACAAAATGATATATTCTTGAAAATATTATACGATAGAATTATAAGTAATCCTTTGATGGCAGATATTATTAACGATATTCAACGTAGCAACAGTGCTGGTATTTCAAATCATATCCAAAATCCAAAAAATACACCTAATATAATCAATAATTACATAATACTGCCACCAGACTTTGATCACGGACGGTCGTTAAACGTAAAGAGAGATACTAATACGGAGTGCCTATTTAATAACCCCAATATCTGTGCACGAGTTAAGAAGGATGCCGGCAAAAAACCAGATGATTTAGCAGAGAACTCATATTCCAAACAAACCAACGAAGACGTAGTCGCTGACGGTAAAAAAAGTCAACCATTTGTAAATAACAATCAAAATATATCCGACGACCAATACTCTAATAGTAAAATGTTATCTAATGCAACAACAACTAATGAAGGTAGTAGAAAAAAATCTTTGAAAAGGCCTTCACAAACTAAATCTCCATCGACACAACGTAATTATACACTAAATACTAAAAATACAGATTCTACAGAATTATTAGATATTGAAAGTGGAAATCAAGTAGTGAACAAAACTAAAAGTTTAAAAATTAAGTCAGTAAGTAAAAGTATGCCATCAAAAGATAAACAAAGAAATCCTGACGAATTAAAAAATACCGGGAATTCATATAAAAGTAGTGAAAAAATTGATAGAAAGCAACATAGAAATAGATCACTGAAAGCTACCTCTTCTAGAAAGAAAATCAATGGTAACACACTGAAATATGGCGACCAAGCGAATGGCAAACAAGCAATAACACAAACAGATGAAGGTCAAAAGAAATATTTAAAAAGTAATGATTCTAAGAGACCGAAAGAGAAACAGAAAATCAGTGATACTAGTCGATCAAGAAATACATTTAATTCAGTTCCAATTAACCAAGATTATCGATTTCCCAACATGCCTTATGATTCGACAACAATGTATAAATACATTGATGCTATAATGTCAAATTATCAATTAAGTAACAGTGATTACAAACATGATTTTCCATTTAACTTTAATAATTTTTACCAACTTCCACAACTTTCGAATACCTGGAACAGTAAAAAACCAAGTAGAAATAAATCGTATAAACGACGAAAGCAGCCAAAGTCGTATAGAAGAAAACATAACCGAAAACGGATCATTTCAAAAAGAAAACCCTCGGAAAGGAAAGTTGTTAAAGAAATTACTGGATCACTTAATGAAATTAACCCAGGCTCTAATAATTTAGATATCGTAGCACCTCTCTATTCTCTCGAAATAAATAAAATACCCCATACAGGTATTATTAAAAAAGATAACGAAACTATAACATCATTTGGAAACATTTTGGAATTGAAAAATATTACTTCGAGGGAAGAAAAAGAAAACATTGTCACAACAATCTTCGACGAATTATCGCTTATTAATAATTCATTGTCTGAAGAAACCTTTTACAATTCGCACCCATCGTTTATAGTTGGTATGGATGATAAGGTACCAATCATTTTCGAAAACAGTTTAATGGACGATTATTATCCAGATTTTACTGCTGACAATGAAGCTTTGCAGTTAACTACAGAAGAGACACATCCTACAAAATATCACGGTGATAAATATTATTATGTAAGTAACAAACATTTTGATTTTGGAGATTACGTAAAAAATAGAAAACGCATAGCACTGAAGAATTTGAATAAAAAATCCAATTTATTTTTTAGTGACACTGAAAGGAATCAGAATTTAACGTCTATTAGTCATGGAGCAAAAGGAAACAAGGAAAACCTAAGTACAATACAATTTAAATCGCCTCCTTTCTTGGACAATCCCGACTTCAGAACGCGAAAGATAGATTCAAATGAGATGTACGAACCTTACTATCATCATAATATTTACCAAGATCCCGATGAAGACTTTAACAAATATTACGTAGACGATACGGCAGTGGTCTACTCAACTCCTATATCAGCTAAAGATAGCGCTAAAACTAAATCATGTAATGATATTGACGATGGTTTAACATCAAAATGGAGGAAAATTATAGATTCAAATGTTGAAACCGTCTACGCTCCTTCAAAATTAGCAAAATACGGCCTTGTTCTATGATCGACGTCTACTATGGTACATAATTAATACATGATATTACTTGTACACATTTGTAACTGAAATACAACAGATTTCATTTTATAATTTAATTTGAATGCAGATCATCGTTAAAAAAAGTTTTTGTTAAATTAGATAACGCAATTTTTTATATTTATTCTTAGTGTCTTACTATAAAAATATATTACTTCTACCATATGTTTATTTTTATATTCGTTTATATCCGTTTCTGACAAAAAAGTTTTTGGTCTTTACGCAAATAAGTTTTAAACATTTTGGAAAGAAACATTTTAAGTAACGAATAATAAAAAAAATAATTATGGAAAAAAAATAATTTCAAACTCGAAATTATTAACAAATCTGAGGAAAAATGTATTTATGTTATTTATTTTGACCTTACATAGCCGTAAAAGCGGTTTATGCGTTGTGAATTTTATTTATACTAGCAGTTTCCCCCGCGGTTTCACCCGCCCTGCAATTTTACTTAAACGAAATAATATTACCTACTTAATACTACCGTAACCTCATCATCATCTCCTTGCCCTTTTCCCACGTATATGGGGTCCACCAGTATGACAGCACAGTTTAACAATCACGTATGATTGTTTAAACTGTCACCGTAGTCCATACTATATATGTTCTGGCTACGGTTTTTACGTCCGGCCGCCTGTTTAACGCCAACTATCAATAAGCTACTAACCTAACCTAACATTATACATTATTGTATGTATAGATAAAATAAAAATAAAATACATGCTAGAATTGAAACACGAATAATAAATTCGATTTTACTTTTTCGTAAATGTATGATAAAATTTCCTAAAGTGTTATGTCAATTTCCCCCCAGTGTACGTTTACTCGACGTATTCTACAAAGGAATTTCATTACAAATAAGCACACAGAGTCTGTTTGCTTAGGTCTGTAAACTGAAATGTCTCGATATATGTTAACCGTTTTATAGTAAGTTTGCTGTTCCAATAGCCTGATATAAATTTCAATTGAACGAACTTTGGCACTCATATGAAAATACAAAGTCATATCTGAAAAAAGGATGTTAAAGGTATCACAAGAAATTTAGCCATAGAACAGCTACAGCGGATAGAAAATTTATGGTAATATGACATCCCCAGAAATTGCCACACACGTGAGAGAAGGAGAGAAAAAAGGAATGATGGGCCTACCTAAAAACACTTACACTTACTAATATTTATTACTCAATAGCCTTGTCATGTAGTAGATTTATTGGTAGCAGAGGTTCTACTTAAAAAAGTCTGTAACTTCACTTCCTGGCGTTTATTACGTCTAAAAATGATCCACGTGTTTTCTTCGTTCGAAAACCTGAAACCTGCTGTAACTATTTTAATCGGAATCGAGAACATTCTAAGTTTGAAGAGCTTCTAAAATATTAAAATCTTAATTATATGCATAGAAAATACGTGAAACCAATTATTAAAGGTGATTTAAACATAGTCAAAGATGATGTAATCGTCAACTGTGATATTGAAATAGAAATAGATAATGATAATAGTTGTTGAAATTTCTTGGAAAGAAAATGTGAAGAATTTCTAAGAAAAAGCCTAAAACACGTTCAAACGATAACATTTGAATACTTAAACCAGTCGAGTTGTTTTTATTTTACAGTCAGCTGGATACACTCTAAAGTAAACTATTAGAATAATTATAACAAAATGGCTCACCGTTCTACAGCGTTTGTTGTTATTCAACTTCTCATCGTGCAGGTAAATTTTATCTAGTGTTACAACGAGAATCGTCATTGGTTTTTAAACTGCTGAAAAGATTTGAGTAATTGTCGCCGCGAAAGCTACATTAGTAATATTGGTTATATTTTTATTATTATTAGAATTCGCTCGGGGTACTAACTAAATAGACATAGATATAACTTTTGTTTGTCTTGGTTATCAGTTTGTCAAGTGCGTACCTTTTTTGTAGAAGTAGACTCATTTCAGAAGTCGTGGAGAACCTGGAACCTAATATTTCGGCGATTTAGGCCATTCCAATTTCTTTTGGTTACTCTAGTACCCTACATGTGCGTTGGCGTTATGTTGCAACGTAGTTGCGTTTTAGATTTCGGATTCCTTTTACTGAGACGTGGTTGCACTTCGCAGTTTATAACTTGAGAAAACTAGTATGAGTAAAAGTTTAACATAATATATAATTATGAATATTTAAGCACTCCAAGTAGCTTTCCGTGCTACTAAGTGCAGTCTGTATGCGAAGTCGTACAGTAAAGTTTGAATATATTACCGACCATCGGGAACAAAACTCTGCTCTTAATGCCGGCGGGTTGCACAAAATTTGATAGATATGTTCTCTAGCTACGAATACTAATGCCTTTTATCTCTTTACATTATTTTAATTCTATGCAAAATTAAATAATTTAAAAAAATCTCTAATATTACAGGTGGTTTTATTAATGAAGTACGTTTCGACTAGACTTTTACACATTGACTAATTTTTGTACAAAGTTTGTATTGTTGTAGATCTATTGTGCTTATCAATATATTCCTGATTGCAGACCGTGTACAGTCAGGTCGTTAATCGTGTGGTACCTAATTGCGGCCAGAATATAGTACCGGAACTTATGATCGGCGCTCCGACGATGACGCCTCTTGTGATGGAGAGACCTTACGAAGTCGCACCGACAATAATCCAGGACAGCAGCGTAGCTAACAGCTTGGCAAATGCTCTTCAGTTGCTAGTTGTAAGCAACTTACTGAGTACTACCCTGCCAAGCCCCAACTGTGAGGTGCTGGCACCTGCGTTCACGCCTATTGAGATGCTGGCCCCAAATTACGGCCCCGTAGAAGTAATCGGTGGTGGTTTGATCAATCCTTATGGTTCTCCTTGCAACTGTATGCCAAGTTACAATTACATATACTAAATAATTGTATCAAATTTTATTGCAGCATATTTTTTAAAGCATGTATGTAAATAATTTAAATAAAAGCGTTCTAAGATTATTAGTATTTTATTTTGTCTTTATGGTAAAACAAGTAAACAAAAATGTAAATTAAAACCAAAAAATACACCTTTTATAACTTTTTATGTATAAATATGTTGATTGAGTTATATTTAAACTCCTAGTGGTTAGTATACCCACCTACTAATAAATAACTGTTCTAATACACCCGGTATACGATTCAAAGCGAACTCAAACTGTCTTTGATCAATGTCGAACCTCTTAAATGTCATAGGTCAGCGCTGTATGACGTCAGTCGATTCTCTAAATATAGAGCAATTCCGCTCCGCAATGGCTGCCGAAGCTTCCAGCAAACATTGTTAAACTAATTGGAGTTTATTTTACGGATAGAATTTCTATTTTACTAATAAATCAGCCTTTTTAGAATGTTCCCCACTGCAGGGACGCAGGCCTTCTCTCCAAGAGAGGTTCCCCCTATTTTAGTAAGTAAGAAGTAATTAATTGAGAATAGCAATTAAATGTCTCAAGATCTTTCTAGAATATCGTAGGAGGCAACTTAAAGAGGACTCAGAAAATAGACTCGCGAGTCCTTTTGATATGTTAGATGCAACAATGGGAAGGGTCACAGATACGATGAATGCTTTTTTATGGTGAAGAGGAACGGAGTTAAGAAGAAAAGGAAAGGAATATAGTAAAGAGTTTGTGACATACGACACCATATTTAAACGTAGAAATGTTTTACTCTACTTCCGTCCATTTCCTATAAGGTCCTGGTATTCATGTGACAGCTGCTACTGATTTGATGGTGACTATTTTGGTGTAGTTTGGAACATATACCCTGGTCCCTTCACCTATAAACCCTGGTACCATTACTAACACTTTCGTGACACAAAAAAATAGTGATAATATTAATAATACATTTTAAAAGATAACATTGATAAATGTACTCATAGGCTTTTTAAATGTGGTATGATAGAAGTGTGATAGGATCGAAATGGAAATGGTCTGACCTTTGTCTGACTGATGATAATTATTTTTTTATAAATATGTGCTCACTAACGTAACCCCTTTGGCTACCCAAAGGGGTTACGTTAGTGATATTACGGATTTACATTTGGCGCGTTCCAGGCACACCTCTCACGCTTCTTCTAAATCCATACGTATAAGCATACATGCTCGTCGGTTACGGGTACTCTTTATTTAGTATGTCAATGATTTGATCGTAATAAGTTCTTCTAAGACGTCTCCTGCCAACGCTGCCACTCACTTTTGCAAAATAAAGTATTGTTACTCACTCTTCATTCAACCTTTCAACCCGAACCACCGGAGTACACCTTTCTCATTATTTTAAGAAACACAATGAACTTTCTTTAACATGACTAGACATGTTAAGTAACCAAATTA
>JWHW01014731.1:29526-57025 GCA_000931545.1 Papilio glaucus
CTTATAACTGTATATTATACAATTATTTCAATGTGTACCCCTGTGTAAATTAAAGAGACGTCTTTATATTCATGGAAAACACTCGAGGCAGCTTTTTCTTTTATCTTAACAATGCACAAATTATTCTTATATTCCCTTTTGATGTTTTCCATCATCTGAAGATGCAGGTGCGTTGCCTATCTTTAATGGACAGAGAAGGGACCTGTCCCTAGGGGGAAGGGGATAGACAGGGAAAAGAATATTTGCTCTTCCTATTTGTCCATTACCGCATTAAATACCTTTCCTTATTACAAGAGGATGGGGAGGGGAAGGGGCTGGAATAGGGCCTCCAGCACCTCACTTATCAGACGAAACGCTGAATACTTCTAGCTCAAGCCTGTCTTCTGCGATGTGGTGGTGTTTCACAAAGTGAATATAAAAAAGATTTAAATAAGTTTGTCAATCATTTATTTAATTATACAAAGGGCAATTAATAAATAGAAATAAATACTAATAAACATAATAATCTAGTAATAAAAGCTGAATAAAAAATTAAAATCTAAAATAATTTTAACACATTCAAATTAGGATTATGCACAGACGACGGGTTTACGTATAAAGAATTTAGATTGTTGGAAACTGTTGCCATTGGATTCAGTGAAAGGGCAGTGTTTGATGGTAAATTGTTATTGGAGTTAACACAGATAGGGCAACGACAAATCAATGCTAATTCTTCTAACAATGGTCCTGCTATCTGTCCAAATACAGGTCTTTTTAAAGCGTTCCGTTTTAACTTAGCCAAAGACGCATTTTCTATTTGTTCAGCTAAGTTTCTACACATTATAATATTTTCTAATGGCGTAACTGGTACTGTGACGCAACTCTTCCTCTTAATGCTTCTATAATTGAAGAAGTTGCTACATCAATTGGTGATCTTGATGGGTAAGTCTGCAGCGGACATTGTGCTAGAGTTATCTGGAAATAAAGTTAATATTATGATTAAATACTACATACTAAATTTCATATAATACCAAAAAATAGCATAGGTAGGACTGAATGGAAGGTCAGGCAAAGCAACTAAAAATCTCAGCAATTTCCCAATCCGGTCTGAGGAGTTCAAGCTTAAATACTCTTAAGATCTTTAAGATAGACACGCTCCTCAAAGTAATCTGTGGCTAGAATCGATGCCTAGTAAGCAATTAGTTTATTATTTAAAGATCGTGTTGATTACAGAGTTGCCGATTAAAGAGTACATTTTATACTTTATTACTAAACTTAAGAAACTAAAATATTAAATAAAAGTAAAAAGTGAGGAACCACCTTCTCGCAAAGGAAATATTAGTGAAGATCAATTTTACCTTAAATAACAAAGCTGTAACGAGAAATCTCAGCATTTTCGTAGAATTGTACTCCAAAAAAGCCTATGAATGATTATATATATTTATCTACAGAAGTACTATTTATATAAGATACAATTTCTTAACATCTCCTTTCATGATCGTGTTTCGTCCAAATAGATCTTTATCAATTCCAAGAAATATGATAGAAATTGTATGATAAGCTTATCGCTTTATTTGTAACAATTAGTTAATTAAAATAATTTTCATTTTTTATTCATTATCACTATTATTATTTTCATCAGGTAATCTGGGATTACCCCAAATTTTGGTACTATGTATGAAATGAACATATTTTCTCATTCATCAAAATTATAATTATATATATTGTGTAGGGTAGTAACTTTTAACTGTTAATTAAAGCCTCTTACTTGATTTTTTTTACAAAGTCTTGCAACAGAAAAATATTCATAAAAATTACAAGAGTGTAAGAAATTGGTTATCATCCTAATAGCGGAGACAATATTGGGTGGATAGATCAATTTTTATATTAAATTTATATTCAACAGTTGTATTGCTCGCCACAACATCTGTAGCTCAAACGGCTCGACTCGACCGGTGAAATACCACGATCTGACAGAAGACTGGCGTGAATTAGAAATAATGTGCATTTCGTCTGGTGAGTGATGTGCAGGAGGCCTAGGTCCCGTAGTCTTTCTCTTCCCACTTTTTAAAAAAAAGGAAAGGATAGAAAGGGGATTTGACGGATTTTGATTTGTTGGATATGTCGCCTACTTCTATAAAAAATGTATGAAAGTATTCCCATAGTAAATGTATTTCTTGATAATTTTATGTGTAAATCTTACTTCTGTGAATAGTTATCGTTACTTGACGAAATAGTGTTGCATTAAATATTTCAAGTATGTGGCAGGTATATATACGAAAGTCAACATTTCTTCTTATTCAATACAATTGAACAAAATGTGGAAAGGAATAATATACACTTTTGGACTTATTTTCTTTTATGAGGTAAACTTTTTTTTTTTAAGTAAAGGTTTAGAAGGTGCAAAGAGATTATTATATTATGCTTCAAGAAAGCTTACATTTTAGTTTCTTTAATCTGCCTCCATGTTGTTTACAGGTTTGTGCAGGTCCAGTTCAACAATTTATACCCACACAGGAGGCCCTGACAGCACAAATCAAAAGACCGCACATTACTTCTGTTCCTGTCGATAGCTCGGTTGCAAATTCACTAGCTAATGCTTTACAGTTGCTCATTGTGAGTGATGTTATTGCATCAACCATAAATCCTCGTGCAACTGTACCATCTTGTATGTTACCAACAGTAACTGCAGTTTGCGATCAGATACCATCATCTGTAATTTATTCACCGACCGTTGATTTTATAGCACCTAGAACTGAATTTATTACTCCATGTTCTTCTCCAGTAGTAGAATTTCTAATACCACAATCATCTTGCTTGGAATCCGTTGTAAATGTAAGTCCAGTGTCAAGTTTAGGTTCAAATATTTATAGTTTGCAAGAAATTGTACCGGCGTTTCCTAATTTTGCATCAACGAGCGGACCACTGTGCCTTCAAGAGTTGGTGGGACCAGCGCAAATAACATCGTTAGATTCAAATTTACCTAGTGGCTTGGCAGAGTTGATTGGTTCACTTAGAGGCTTAGCACCAGTTACAGAACTATTATATCCACCAGGAATGCAGGGGACATTGACCCTCAACGTTGGACCTCCTTCGCCGATGCCTTGTGGCAATCTAAATGTTGAAAAGATACCTTACACCAGCGTCAATTATTTTTATTAGAATATAATTCATAAGTAATGTATAATGCAATTTATCTTTATTTGTTAATCTACAATTTAAATTATTGAAGAAAATATATAATCAAAATAAAAGTATAGTTTTTATTTACATTTTTGTATTGCCATATTTTAAGAATTTTGAAATTCACAAGAACAAGCAGCATTTTTCACTGGGATTTTTAATTTTTAATTTTCTCTTTTTTTATTATTCCTTTTATATTTTAAGATACTTCTAATAATTTCTTATTATACACCCAGAGGACAATGTAATCTCTACTATATAATATTATAATTGCGAAAGTAACTCTGTCCGCCTGTCTATTACGCTTTCACGCCTAAACTACTCAACCGATTTTAATGTAATTTGGTACAAGAATAGTCTAGAGCTTTAGGAAGGACATAGGCTACTTTTTACTTCGAAAAAAAGGGTTATAAGTGGTTGAAATAGGTGGTGAAATTTTGTATGGAAGATTCGTCATTTTTGAGGCTAGAAGCTTAAAACTTATTTTTTTTGGCTTTTGATGAGATATGAATAAATTTTACCCTTAAGGGGGTAAAATAAAAATAGGGGATTAAAGTTTGTGTAGAATGGAATGTATGTAAGGTTTATGTGAATGTTTCGTAAATTTGCGATAAGAGATAAAATATTAGAGAAATACAGAGAAAAGTCACTTTTCTACGCGGACGAAGACGCGGGCACACAGCTAGTGTCATAGTATTTGTTTTATATTATAGGAGGATAGATCGCCATTTATTTCGTAAGATGATGGTTAAAAATGAAATAATATTAACTATATACACTAGCTTTCACCTCTTGATACTTTCGCAGGCATAAAGATCAAAAGAAAATGTATGTTTGCATGTGAAGTCATTAAAATATCTGAAACGTAATACAACCCAAAACCATAGAGATATACATATAAGATATGGAAAAGTGCTCAAAACATAAGCGTGGTTGACTAAAAATTACTGTATACGTTTAATCATAACCATAAAGTTTGAATAAATGAAATAAAAGGAGTACAGAAATAAAGAAGCTTCATAATATTTTCTTACTGTTTCATTTATTTAATCCTTAAAATATGTATTTGTGTTAAATAAATTAAAATAAATTAATAAAACGCATCAAATACAATTGCGTTTGTGAATAAATATATATGTTTGTACTATCTCTAAGTATTGTATTATTTTTCAACTTTCACTTCTGCGTTTGTGTTTTCAGTATAAAAAAAAACAAGCAAAAACATTTACAATACAAATAAATAGTGAATAACAAAAAACCCTATCAGTTGATATAAACATATTATACCGAAAACTGTAGTAGCATTCATAAAAACGCATTACTCTTCAGCACTGGTTTTTGTACAATGTTGGCGATCGGTATTTGTTGTGATTTACGTTTTATCCTTACTACTTGTCCTTTACGTGGTGCGATTGAAGTTGATGTTTTTTGTATTATAACTCCTGAAGTTGGCGATGTACTTATCATTATTGGTGTTGAAACTCGCCTTATGAATATCTCTGGGGATGCTGTCTTCATGATGGGTGTAGACGGGCTTATGGTATCTGTTAATGTTTTTTGAGATTGTATAATGTATTGTGCTGAGATAATCTGAAAAATAGAAACATAATTCGAGTTACAACAGATAACATTTGAGCACATTTGTAAAATATTATTTCGTATACTAAAACTAGTGATCCAACTCGGCTTCGACCGGGTACAACTAAATTGATCACCTGAAAATTTCATCGAAATCGTTCCAGCTTTATCGGAGTCTATAAGGAACAAATATATACACATCGACTTTTACATATATAAATAGATAACAGACAAAACTATGTAAGAAAGAATAAAATAATTAATGACTTTGGTACAGCCGTAATTAAAATAACGTATGTCGTATAACTTAACTTTGAACCAGAAATTGTTGAGACTATAACAAACATTAAAAAAGTCAAAAGTCTAGAATGTGCAAAATGCAAATAACAATGTTTCGGGTGATCATTTACTTGAGATTGTCCATTACATAATTTATTATTTTAAAATATTTTTATTACCTCTAAAATTACAAAAGACCACAATGAATATAATATTATCTTCATTTTTGTAACTTTCATGTGTCTTTCTTGATGTGTACAGATTTTCTGTCGCAAGTTCTTATATACGATTATAACATTATTTGATCATATCTAATGTCATTATTATTATTCGATAACAAACGTACGTGACATAGTTTAATAACAATTTTTGTCACTATAGAATAGTTCTTACGAAATTAAAACGTGTTGAGAGATAAATTAAATCGTATTTTAATAGGATAATACTTGAATTCAATTAAGTATTAGTTCAAATTTTAAAAAAAAGTGACTTAGAACAACTTAAAATACTAAATAAGAAGCTGTATACCTAAAAGAACCTAATCCAGTATTAACCGCTCGTTAACAGCTAACTTATGCCCTTAGCTAGATGGTAGCTCCGCTAATACACACCTCAGTTTAGTTCCTTGTTGTCCTTATTCATTCGACTTCATTTTGTGGGAGAACTTTTTAGTTTCGGAGAGGAGGGTTCCAAAAAAGGCCTCAAATATACGATAGAAGAGAACTTACGCTCCTTATGAAGAGTACCGATGCTATGTCTATTCAATTTTTTTTTAAGTCTTTTCATAAGATATTTATTTAAAAACAGCATAAAATAATCACCCAATGTCCGTAACATAGAGGGTCTGAAGATACATTAGAAGATAATGCTGTTGCTAAAGATTGATAGTCATATATTTTTTATGTACTCTTACGTTCAACCTCATAATTACAGTGGCTTTTTAGACTGAATAAAGACTTGTCGATTAGGCGATTTACAAAGTTAACGAGTTTTTTAAATAAATTAATTAGTAGTAGACTTAACTAGAAGTAGACTTTGCGACACAATGTATAACATTTGAAAGTATTAATTATAAATAAATATACTAAGCAATTTTACATCATACATAAATTGTGTTAGTGCTTCGATTGTTAAATTGATCGTACATTATTCCTGGTAGTGTAACAGTTATCATAGTTTTGTAAATTATTATGACACTGAGAGTTGCATTTATAACAATAACACAAATATATAAAAGCAATACCACAATGTTTTTCAAAGGTTAGTTTACTGAAAATGAAGATTAATGTAGTGGTTTTAGCGATTGCTCTTCTGCTTTGCAAGGTAATATTTAAGGGAGGCGATTAATTAGTTTTTATTTAAACACAATATAATTCTAAGATACCACGCTACCGATTTTCGACAGAGTCTAAATTTGTGTGACACTTATCACAATTTACAAATAAATCGGATCTGGTCGCGCAAAGGTGTTAGCTCAACTCCTATTACATTTAAAAAGAAATAAGTTAATTTAGGAATTGCTATGTCTGTTTATCCTAAAGCACATATTTATTGATGTTCAATTTATGCTTAGTGTTAAAACATAATTATTTACATAAAATAAATGTTAGTGTGAATTAAAAAAACTGTTTTTGTTTCAGGTACATGCTCAATTCTGTGGCCCCCCAATATTACCACCACCACCTTTGCACCAGCCTGTGTATCCGAATCCGCCGCCATTGGTACCCGCACCTCAGGTCACGCCTGTAGTTGGAACGACAGTAATTGATACTTCTCTATCAAGTGCCCTAGCAAATGTTCTACAGTTGTTGATCGTTAGCGATTTGATAGAATCCACTTTAAATACTGCTCTGGGACATCATTCTGTACCAGTGACTACTCCTGTTTGTGAGCCGGTTGTGCCGCAACCGATTGTCTATACACCAACAGTCGATGTAGTAACCCCTGTTGCAGAATTCTTCTCCCCCCCTTGCTCTCCAATAACAGATTACGTTCCAGCACGGGGACCTTTTGTTGATATCTTACCACGCCATGGTCCAGTGATCGATTATTTACCCCCATGTGCACCAGTTATTGATTATAAACCACCGTGTCTTCCATCTTTCGATTTCTTACCACAGTATGGACCGGTTGTCGAATATTCACCTCCATGTTCTACAGCAATCGATTTAAAACCACCTTGTCCTCCAATATTTGAATTTGCACCACAATTTGGACCCGTGGTAGATTATTTACCAGCACCTGCGCCAGTTATAGATTTTATACCACCTTCTCCTTGTCCAGTCTTTGATTTTATGCCACAATACGGGCCAGTAATCGATTACATACCGCCTTCTGGACCTATTTTTGATTTTGCACCTCCTTGTGCATCATTTGTCGAGCCATTACCGAATTTCTATGGGGAATGTGTAACACCAATCCAAGTAACGTCGCCTAACTATTGCGGAGGATTTACAGAATATGTTCCAAATGTTACGCCGATGTATGGAATGCAAGATATCATTGGACCAGTACAAGTGGCACCTGTAGTTCCAAATTGCTACAATGGTTTAACTGAAGTGATAGGTCCTCGAGTATCTGTTGGACCTGTAGCTACAGAGATAATATATTCGACAAATGTTCCAGCTCAAATGACATGTAATCTTGGAAATATGCCGCCATCTCTGCCGTTTGTAAGCGTGGATCCACTACCGTGTTACGGTAATAACATTGTAGGAAATACATATTTTTATTAATTTAAATAATATTTCATTTGTTATTTTTTGTAACTAAATTAAATCTTAATTCTATAACATGTTGTTTAGTATTTTTATTAACAATTTTATATAAAACTATATTTAGCAACTAACAGAGCCAGATTTAATTAACAACAGGGTTTCAAATTTTTAGCAGCTAGACTGTTAATACAAAAAAGATCCCGTCCCATCAGATTCCAAAGAGTATCCCTTTTTCCGAATGTTATTATATGGATGAACCCAGTGGAGAGCAAAAAACAATTTTTTGTCTTGTTGAGTAAAAAGTGATAGAGTTAGACTTATAAACTTACATTTATACTATTTTTTAAATATTATCGGATATAACGAAAAAAAAAACCAATGCAAATTATCATGTTAACGTTAACAATAACATCAATTTATTCGATCCATTATTCATAATCGAGTAAGTCTAGCGGCCCTGGTCTAAAGCCCAAAAAGTCATAATGTAAATCTACCCTGCATAAACGTAGTTAATATAACATAAAAGTGAAATTTTTAGGGAACTCCAAGCATACGTTTATTACAGACGAACTTTTAAAGTCAATGCTATAAAGTTTTAGTATTACCCTTAAATGTTCTCCGTGATAAAGACGATATAGCATATTGTTTAGATGTGTGTGTCACGTGTATACGTGTGTGCAATATAGAATACTATATAGTAACAAATTATTTGTCCCTTTATAGCATACTTGTAACGGATGAAAATGAAATTGATCTGCTATAAATGTGAACTAAAACAATTTTCATAATTTTACTATAAGTGTAATTCGGCAGACGTTCTGGGACGTTCGGACTTATTTTATTTTTTATTATTATTGAAGAGGCAAGCAAGCATGACATTATTTTATTTTACGTACATACCGAGCTACCTAATGGAATGGCCTGAGTAAAAACAGAAGCTGCTAGGTCTTATGTTATGTATGTAGATGTCAAAATATGTCAATGATGAACGACTTACGATGCCTTCGAATGTTGATGAACCCATGCCCGGTCCATGTTCTAGGCACACATTTGGAATCAATAACAAAAATATACTTTGAATAACATTAATCATTTTATCTAGCGTATAAAAAAACAATTTACCAATATAAATAATTTATTTAATGAAATAAGTTATTAATCTATAATTTTGAAAAAAATACATATTCAATTCAAATTACGTAATAAACTTAAAATATTTGGCAGCAGTCCTTTATTGCATGGACTTGGTGGTTGAATCAACGGCAAAGAATTAATGTTAGGAGAAGGAATAAAGTTGGAATTCAACATCGGTGGCGTGATCGTGTTTGGAAAAATGGTATTCGAATAAATAGGATTCGTGGCAGCACGTAAGAGCGTAGGCGATGACAAGACTTCCTTGACAATAGGCGATACAAGCTGCAAGGCTAGTTCGGAAGATCCTCTATTGCCTTGCAACAGATTACAAACAACCATCAATTGAAGAGTATCAGTCAAGTGCTTGCACATCGCTGGTGAATAATCTGTTATAATAGTTGTAGGTGTTGGGAAGACATTGGTAGTTGGTATTTGGTGAAAGGAGTTGCAGGTATTACAAGGAGTATCAAGTATTGTTTGTGATGCAAATGATGACGCCACAGGCTGGGATATTATGTTTCTAGGTGTTTCGATGAAAGCTTCGTTCATCATATTGCATGGCGGCGGTCGGTTCACACATTGCGCTATTGCAAACTGAAAATAAAAAATAAGTCTTTAGAAACATATTCATGATAATACAGATCTATAAATGTTAATTATTCTTACTTTTAATTAAAATAAATAAATAAACGCTTACACCCGTAACCTAGAGGGGTAGGCAGAGATCATGGATTTCCATTTGGCGCGATCCTGGCACAACACTATCGCTAAAATACTACGAGATTACTTAATTATAAATTAACAACAATAACACTCTTTACTTATTCTTATTACGCGCTAGGTATGTGGAGCACAGAGTCAAGAAACAAAAATGAAGTCATTGTTTTTTTATAAACTATTGTAATTAATTTTTAATATGTAGTTGTTGCCATTTTTTTGCATTATTGAAATAAAAGTTTTCTTTGTAACAACCTACCTCACACAGAATAACAGTAAAGCATGACAACCCTAACCAAAGCTTCATCGTTATATTTTTAATCTACGATATAGTTTTACTAAGGCCACTTATACTTTGCCATAATATTGAAAAGTGCTCAATATTTAAACCTGACTTATCTTTCAATCGTGTCCTATCAAGAAACCAATTTTATTATTATTAAACATCTTGTTAATTTTTAGATAAAATATTTCAGAGTGATTGCAATATTTGATATTAAAAATTGATAAGTGACAAAACTTGCAATATATAGGTATTATTACAGAAATTCTTGCGTAAAATAAATGTTAACAACCTTACGTCGATTGCTAATATTCCTTACAAGGAAGATTAGCAATTAACAATCGACGTACGGTCGTTCAAGACGTACTTTTCTGCAGGCAAAACGTCTGCATTTCCTTTTGGTATTGCGCCCCTGAAAGTCGTCGCTGATCACTTAACGTTAGATCCGCTGCTAGTTTGTACCGCTTATTCTATAAAATAATGTCGAATTGAACTTTTGCCGATAAAAGTTAAGGGCAACATTACAATATTACACTTCGTAAAAGGCACAACAATAACATTACAATTAGTAAAAAATAAAATCGTGAAAAAGTAAATACTTAATAGCTGATACTCTATTTGATTTGCACCACAGTAATGTTTAATACGAAGGTAGGTTAATAAAAGGTGCCATTATGGGCAACTTTCGTGCCATCCGGGGAAACTTTCCCTAAAAAATAATTTTGCAACAATTATGTGGACTCTAGCTCTTCTATTTATATTTTAAAAAATCCTATCCATTGGAAAAATTAACGTTAGCTTAATTAATACATATTTTATTTTATAACACACGTAATATTTAAATTTACGTTCAATTACACAAAAAGATTACTTAAATGCATTAAGTGCAGTGTAACTTAATGTATTTAAGGGGATTTTTATTTCTTTAATACATTGTTCAAATGGTACTTACTAGCTACTACTAGTTACTACTTACTTGGAAATTGTGATAAAATGTGCGTATATGTGTTAATAGTTTTGTTATCTCTTGTCGCTGATCTAGTAAGTGTTAATATTACTCTCATAATATTTGTTTTTGTTGTATAACGAGGCAAACAGACAAACAGTCCACCCGTTGTTAAATAACAACCACTAAATTTTTTAGAATAAAATCGACGAAGGTTTTTGTTAAATATGCGATTGTATGTACAACGTTTGCAATAAATTCTTTAAGAGGTTAACTTTTACATTTGTGTTTTACAGACGACCGGAAGTTCTGCAAATAAAATGTTTTTAAAAAACTATCATCGTACTTCACGACCCTCAAGATCTGAAGAAATATGTCTTGAAAAGTCTCAAGGAGGACCAAAAATAAATAAGGAGTTGATCCTTCCACCTCCTACCGTACAATTGCCACGCGGATTAGGTTACTTTGCTGCAGCAGTACCAGATGTAAAAGAAGCATATTTAGAGAGTGTTTGTTTGGGAGGAACAATTCAAGAAATCGATGATATGCTCATACCCGTAACCCATTCTGAAAGCTGCATCTCATTAGCTTCTCCACTATGTCCACATCGTGGCCCATTAATTAATCCTATTATTTTGTAAAAACAACACTATAAGTTTGTTTATAACTTTATTTGAAAGTTATATTTATAAGTTTAAAATTAAAATAGCACTAAACACTATATTTAAAAAAAAACATAAGTATTTCTCTCTTTATTATTTATTTAAGTAACGTGATACTTGGAAGTTTTTAGCAATTTTCAAAGGCGTAAAATAATTTTAGGATATATGCAATGTGCATAATTATAAAAAGTAGGTGAAAATCTTTAGAATTATTTTAATAATAATTGGGTGTTTTAATCAGTTTTAATGTTAAGAAAATCATATTTTCTCATCGGCTTGCTTCTTTTATTGATTTAGATATGTATGTATATTTCCCAATTCTTTCCCGTTCGGAAAGGGTGGGAAGGGTAAAAGGAATTAGAATTTGAAATTAGGCCTCCGGCACCACACTCATCAGACGAAACGCAGAGTACTTCTACTTCACGCGTTTTCTCTGCGAGGTCGTGTCTATGTCACCGGTCGAACCGGCCCAGATGTTGTTGTTGCGGGCTCTACCACTGTAAAATACCTATCTTAAATCCTTCTTTCAATATTTGAACAATTGTAAATTAAAGGGCTTTATAAAGTATATAATATTTCTGTGGTAACGTCTTTTAATTTGTTACTTATCAATGTAAATATATTCAATTATCTACGGTTTTTGTTTGTTTTTATTTCAACAAGTGCTATTTAGGCACTACTCGTTTTATTTCATAGGTACAAAATACCAGAATAATCTGTGCATTTAAATAGTACTAAGGTTTTAATTAGTTTTACTAGTTTAAGGTATATTGACTAGTTTCTTTCGTCGTCCCTAAATAAGGGCACCGAGTGCGTCCCTGACTACAGGCACCTCGACAGTTAATTAATTAATTTGTCTC
The DNA here is from genome assembly GCA_000931545.1 of Papilio glaucus. Lineage (NCBI taxonomy): Eukaryota > Metazoa > Arthropoda > Insecta > Lepidoptera > Papilionidae > Papilio > Papilio glaucus. The sequence goes on from JWHW01014731.1 coordinate 41,865, forward strand.
TTAGTTTGACCGATTTTTGACGGAAAATGATATTTTATTTATACCATAGACATTGACCATAGATATGTTATACTTACAAAATCACCGGTCAAAAATGTTCCAAAGACAATGACCGTGGGTTTCCCCGCCGAAAACATTCACACCAAACATATTGTCGTCTCAGTTTTTCAGTTCAGAGAGAAACCATGTATCGCGATAAGTTTATACGCCAGTGGAAACTCACGTTGACAGCAACATTTACACATGTCAAACGGTGGAAAAAGGATAGCGTAATTAAAATAATATAAAAAGGAGACATCTAGGGTTTGTCACTTAAGCATAATGAAATCCCAATTGGGATGATTTCAAGTCTTCTCTTTTCGACCTCTAGTGGCATATCTCCAACTTTTGTATTGTTATCATTGGAAAATCCACACGAGTGAAACATTACATTTTTGTTGGCAACCTTGTTTACTGATCACGTTTTTTAATCTGTCAAAAACTAAATGAAACTTAAAACGGCTGAACCGGCTATTTTTGAGTTTTTATTTAAAATCAAACATAAAATAAAAAACAAACATGGTAGAAGCACAAAAGTACAGAATCGAACAAGAAATGACCAAATTGATCAATGAGTTAGATAGAACTTATTTGAGAAAAATGCAGGTAAGATATTATAGGTTATGATCTCAGCAAAAGATATTATGCAATTTATCTTAGACGTTTAATTTACTTATATAAATTAATAACTTGGAATTTCACCTAGTACTCGGAATCTTTACTGAATTATTACGTTACTTGAAACTTAGCATTTTACTAATTATCATTATGCAGTCCTTTCACAACTTTATGGTTATTTGCATAATATGATCATTTGTTATAAGACTGTTATTTCAATTTTATTGTTAGAAATTACAAAAACGATAAATATATTTCAAAAGAAAAGAAATAAGGACTTCCTTTATTTTATCGTCATTGGCCGTATCTAATTAAAAAAATATCTAAATGTACTTTTTCTATCAATTTTTTGGAAAATTTATATGTGAATATTTACAAATATTTGGTTCATCTACTTGTAATAAGTATGTGTTTGAATTCACACCTATAGAGAATTTTACAGCACTTTCAAAACAGGACTCAGAAATATGGTTCATGCATCAATAATTTAACATTTTAAATACTTGATTCTAAAAATCCCTACTATCAATCATAAATTCGCAAATGAAATAGTTTGGTTACTTCCATTAATTTAATCTTTATTGCACATAGTAGAAATGACAGACTCAATGCCTTTTTTATGGAAGAAGGTGGCAAACGGTGAAATGATGTTAATTGACCATCAACGAGGGGAAGGGGAAGAGGATGGAAATTGGGGCTTTAGCATCTCACTCCTCAGACAAAATAAAATAATTCGACTTTATGCCTGTCTTGGTATTGCACAGGTTAAGCTGGCTCATTTGTGTGATCTGTTGTTGTTACTGTCTCTACCACTGTTAAAAACTTTAGTAGAGACATTCTCTAGTCATTAGACATAGACATAGACAGTCATCACAGTCAGACATTCATTAAAAAACTGGTTTAAGAAGGTGTAAACATAACTTTATCACTAACCAAAACAATTATTTAATTTTAGGGTGACATGCATAGATGTGCCGCAAAATGTTGTGATGACCCACAAACATCATTAGAAAGAGTTCATGGATGTATTGATAATTGTACAACTGCACTAAACCAAGCAAATGAGTATGTTCAGGTAATGGGACTGTTGTTACCTTAAAAATGTACATTGTTTTTGTATAACACTAAACCTCCCTTTTAAAAGGATGGTAGTCTTGTAAAGGCTATGTATGGATGGAAAGAATTGTTATTTTAATTTATGTTAGCTGAATAAGTTGTTCCAGATAGTAAAGTATACTAGTTTTATAAATACCTGACAACTCTAATAAGGAGACAATTTTTAAAGTTTTCATTTTAGCCGCACTAAGGTGGATATTGTCATTTGCTTTTGTCAAGCTCATGTCGTAAATGTGTCTCATTAGTCTAGTCGCATTTATGCACTAACAAAAATCTGCTCAAGAGGATAATTGTATAATTTCTAGATTTCTTATCATGATAGCCCATATTTGCTAAACACAAGCCTCCCTTATACCTTCCATATGTAGTCTTCTTATTTCCAGCTATAGACTGTTTACAGGTCAATGATGCATTTAGACGGAAGGACTATTTCCTATATATGAATTTCTTCTAACATCTGCCGTTGCTAACTTAACTCAATGCCATTTTATGAATAACCTGTTTCTGGTTGATTATCAAATTTTAATTCAACTAACACTACTGCCAAGTTAAATGTCATGAACTTGGCAGTAGTGTAAGTTGAATTAAATCGATTTCAGTTTTTTAGGAGAAAAAAAGTTGATCATACTTCTCGCAATTCAAATGACAGTTGAACATTTGACAGGTATCTAGCTAATTAATCTGTTGATCAGCCTTTCAAAAACTGGGGGTAATACATATATGAATGAAAAAATTGTAGGTATTGACATGATGCTGATGTATTTACCCCTAGTATTCTTTAAGCTTAATTAGAAAATATTCGACATGTTTTTATCAAAATCCAAACAGTCCGCATAGTTATAGTTAATAGATATTTTTTGTATTATATTTGCAGGGTGAGATCAATCACTTCCAAAATAGATTACAGCGATGTGTTATGGACTGCAATGATGCTGCCAGGGACAGACTGGGACCTAATCCTAGTCAAGAAGTGGTAAGAGTTAAATTTTACTAAACAAAACAATAAAATTTAAGGAGTAATGTAATTTCGGTTCTCTGCTAAGTAAAAGAGGACCTGTCAGCCGCTATAATCAAAAGGAAACGTAAGTTGCTTTTGGTATATTTGACTTTGAATAGGTACAATTATCAGTGGGGTTAGATACCATACATAGGGCAACACATGCCCCATGATGTCTAATATATATTTTTAGCAATGTATGAATTCTTTGCTAGATTAGCAATATATGTAAAAGATTTGGTTACTAAATTCATCTTGTCTTGCTTTCAGGTTGATAAGTGCACCATCAATTTTGAGAAGTGCGCTGTTAAATGTGTAGACAAGCACATGGACCTGCTGCCGAGTATGATGAAGACAATGAAATCTGTATTGGCGAGTGGTAAACCACCTCCAGCTCAGAACATCTAGGAAAGAACCACCACTGCCACTGCATGCTATGTGTAATGTGGTGGAATTTATTTTTATATTGTAGATTCAGTTTGGACTATACAGTGCAGTTTGTGATGGTGATTATGAATGATTTAAGACATTGTTTTAGTTTATAGGTTGAATGGTACAAATATTTTTTTATATTAAACCAATATTGTTGTTGATGATTTTTTTTTAAATGCCATACAAATTCACATAAGTGTTATACATAAATTACCATCTTATACCTCACAGAAAGAACAAATATAAGTTTTTTTTTACTTATTTCATTATTCTGGTTTGCATAGAATGTGTACATTTATCTCATGAAGACGTGAAAACCATATTTGCAAGCCAACTATAGCCAACTATCATTGGCTGTTGTGTCTACACACATACTACAATTTAAATGTTGGTCGCTGTTAACTTGGTGTGTTGATATTTCAGTTTACAGACAATACAAATTAGTTTGACTTGCACAGCCCACAGAAATGCTGGAAATATTTTAATTTGTTTATTGTGTGAGGATGTATGTTTGTTAAGAAAGACTACTTAGGTTATGGTTTTTCCAAAAAATTTGAAGGTACATACTTAAACTAATCTTACACATCTGGGACTCAAGTAAGATACGATAAGAGTAGAAGGTTTGTCTTCATAGACAATGAAAAAAAAATTGAATTACCATGCAAATTTTGTTATCCTTGTTGGGATTTGAATGCAAGATCTATAGTTAGTAAAAGTTAGACACTCTTACCACTGAGCATTAAACTTTGCTTTTTTAGTTTTTTTTTTTAAAATTGCGTATAATATTTTTTATTCTATGTTGTAGTTTTATATTCTAATATAATTTTATTTTTTATATTAAATTAAGCAATTTAATTTTGAAAATGTGTAATCTAATATTATTTAATATTAGATTCAGATAAATTAGGAAAATCTGAATGGGAAAAGGGGGGTGTTAATCGTAATTATGAATTTAATAATTAAAAATGTTAATAAAAATAAAAATTTTGATTCAATGATCGAATGGGTATGTTTATTATTTTTAAATGTTTATTTAAACGATACAATTTTTATTTACTAATATTTTTGAAGTATATTTCATGTTTTTCGTAATTACAGTGGATTGAGATGAATAAGAAAAGAGGCCAAATGTGACAATACCTAAGGCACTAGTATAATTTAAAGTGTATTTTTAAAAGTCACAAAAACAATTTAAGAACATCATGTTTATCCTCTGTTACTTATTTAATCTATAAGTTGTCAGTTTTTCGAAGATGATTTTTTAAACTTTTGACTTTCTGACTGCAATTGTTATTTTGTGGTATGTAAAGTACCTATTATTCTTATTGTATAATTAATTTAGTTTTTTCGTAATCTTAAGTTCAATTTCTCTATTTTTTAGTCAACATAAAGGAAGCTATTATTTATGTTAGTCTGAATAAAATTCAAACCAAGAATATCTTAAAATTTATATTTCAATCCTTGTGATTCTAAAGTTGTTAACAAGTTGATGAAGTGTTCGAATTTGACGCGTATGTTCCTACTCTGTCGCGCTCTCATTGTCGCGTATGTTCGTCTCGCTCACATTATTCAAAATGCGTGCTTTTCACCAGCTAATTTCATTTCGTACACAGAGAATACTCGTGGCAGATAATATTCTTTGAAATCCAAAGAATGTCTAGTTAACATTACTTATTTTTGTCATTATTGCTTTTTATTTAGTCAATTAACACATTTTAAATTGTAATAATGTTTCTATTTCCAAACGCATAGATTTCTTAACAATTTTGTAACTGTTTTATTTGTTTTAATAATCGTCATATCGTTGTACTATGTATTTATTCTTACATTGAATATCCCACAGAGTAAATTAGCTATATTACCAAGTTACAACTAATTATCATCTGCACCTATCAGGAGTTACGGTTGCTAGGCAGCCAGAAAAGAAGAGAGGATGAAGCCTCATGGCTTAGGAAGGGTTTGTGAGACCAAAGTAATTTCCTGGTGGAGGCAGGTCAGCACATTTTTGCAACAGGTACTGTAATATACCTAGAATACAATAGCACAGTATAACGTCGATTAACCGAATGTCTAGTTAACAGTTCGTATTTACGTAGTAATGTGCCGGCAGAATACCATCATCTCCTGCTGAGATGATGTGGCCATGATGAGTCCACTGGCTGAGGACGGTAGGGGACCGATCTTTGTGGTGATCAAGGCCTAAGTCCAGCAGTGGACGACTATCGGCTGAGACGACGACGATGCCGGCAGGATGCGGTTCAGAAAATATACCAGCAGAAAGCGTTAATGCTTACTGCCTTGCGTTTGAAGCACAAGATGAAAGCGACTAATTTCAGACATCCGTCCTGAGGAAAGTGCGTGATTTAGCTCCGAGTGTAGTAGGCTCACGTCAAAAGACCAAAATAAGGACTTCTTCAAACGTAAATTTTGTAGGCATACCCACTATGTATAATATTGATTATATATAACATATTTTGTGAGCTAGCCTTCTTTCTGAGTTTTTTATATTCTTAGGTTCTCCAGACACCCATATCTCTCAATTCGTTCGGATAATCGACGCCTTACTGTTTTTGCTTTATCATAAGTAGTATTTATTTCAGACCTGAACCCCTCCAAAGAAACTTTCTGCTATCAGTTATTACTTAGTAATGTCAGTTGCTGGTTTTCCCAGTGTATAGAGTTTCTTATTGAAACAGAACTAACGCAATAACCTCAAAAGTAACAATTTCTCAAATTATTACAATACAATTTATTTATTATATAATAATATGTAATAAATAGGCACGATGTAATATTCTTAGAAATACGACTTAACGACATAGCTAATGTTGGCGTAATCAATTATCAATAAAACATACAAAAACATTTTTTCATGTCTAGTTTAATTCATAGACTACACTTTACATCACTATAATGTTAAAAGGAATTATAATTAATTTCTTTATTTTTAGTTACGTAAGTACCTACTCTACTATGAAGTACAATAAAAGAACTATAATGTCCTTAATAGAATTATTTTTTCCAACTTTGTATATAACTACAGCTTCCGGTACATTTTGTTAAGATCTGTCCTGTTACTTCTACCGGAAGAAGTAAGTACCAGAATGGTACTTAACGTGTTCTAATATTATGTCCTTTACTTTTACTGAGCTACCAAATATAGGGACGAGCTTAGATGTTTGGAGTGTACTTATTATTGGCGAAGAAATGTATGCTTACCGTACCGTACTACTCTACATTTTGGTGTAGTAGTAGTAAAGAGAAATAATGGTATTGTAGTAGAAAATACCCTTTAGTATGAGATGATCCAATATCTATATAATTTAGTATAAAAAAATTGTAGTTTAAAATACATATTTAAAAACAAAACATATATGTTTAACATTCCAGGCCACAGCCCAGTGTCTACCTTTGGAATGGGACACATCTTCCCGAATATATTCCATACAGGACTTTGCTCATTTGTCGTCCATACCTGAGTTTAATAGCGGTGGGGTTTTCCTAAGGAGTAACAATGGTTTCGAAGGTGATTTTGTTCCATACCCTTGTCACACTACGGTAATGGAAGCTCCAGTTTGCATCTGTCTAGATCCTATCAGTGATATGATGTTTTTAAGTTCCAGTCCGTTTCTTCAAGTGCCTGATCATTTAACAAGAAGCATTGATGCGAGTCATCCGAACACTTGCATTTTGACTATCACAGAAACACTGCTTATAGATTTACCAGATGATCCTTCGTACGATGGAATGTTCTTCGGATGCGATGGTTTCCCGCAGACAACATTTATAGACCTAGAATATTTGACAGACCCTGAGAAATCTATCTTCGAATCCTGCACTATTCCGCCGTTACCGCCTGTTTTGGGATGCGGTAAATATTTGCGACAAGTTACAATTCAACCTCCTTTCTTTTAAAAAAAACGTTGTATGTTATATAATAAAATTGGTTAATATATAAAGTTTGTTTTCTTACCAATAAAATCACATTAAAAAATGAAAAAACTGCGAGGTATATTACGATAAAGCCGTTGAATTAACCTTACTTTAGAAGTTTGTAGATTATTTAAATTCGTCCCTTGCAATAGATAATGCGTTATTTCTTAGTAGAGTTGGTTTCCTTTACTAACACGAATTTTATAAATTGCATTATAGGTATATCAATTGAGTTAACATAAGGTCTAGAGTCCTTTAGATATTTGGGTCATTTTTTTACATTCAAACATGACATCTCTATGTATCCAACGATAATTGTTATTCTATATAAAGAATAAACTTTTCCGAGTGTTCAGTACGCAGTGTTAAATTTAAAAGAAACATCATCTGTTACACGAATGGGCCGGCTCGACCGGTGAAATACCATCACAGACGACAGGCGTCAAATAGAAGTAGGTATTTCTGCGCTTCGCCTGATGACTGAAGTCCCGCAGGCCTAATACTTCATTTTCCCCTTCCTATCCTTTTCTAGTGGGAATGGGATTTGACAGGGGAGGGAATGGTTGAGAAAAAGAAATATCCTTTTACTATTTACCCCCTCCTCTGTCCATTAAAGGCAGATAACGCATCTGCAACTCTTAGCATGATGGAGATTCCTACGGGAAGCGGCCACTTAATATTGGAATAACCCCTTGCTGGTTTATCACCTTCTGCTAAAAAACAATGTTGAGATCATTTACTTAGTTATCCTATTAGTTAAAGTTGAAGTTGCAAAAGTTGTTTACAGACAAAAACTTGTTATCTATTAAGTACGTAATATTACGATAAAAATACATGTCGCATGTAACTTCGATAAAAGTAAATCATTTGATAATATGCTAAGATAGGTTGCTTAACATTCGATGCGACTTCCTTTTATAAAATGGATGCATTTTTATATCGCTTATATTGTATAATATTGAACTAAAACGGTAAGAATACTTTAAGTAGCTTGTGTTTAAATTTTTGCAATTAACATTGTTCGTATTAAAACACTCTTGTAGCCAGTGGTGTGTTCTGATCTTATATAAATTAAATGTTTTATACCAAGTTCACGTGACTTGTTAGCGTGCATGTCTAAAAAACAACGAAATCTGAATATTTCTTTTAATTATTTAGTATTGGTGCATAAATCATAACGGCGCAAAAGCTGTATGCTTTTATGCCGTGGTGCTTTATGTACCAATACTGCTTTATTTATGAGGCTGGCTAGAGCTCGGATTTGTAGATGGCATGTTTCAAGAATAAGTAACGCAAAACAGTATTGCACTGAAATTTATGGATGGGTACTTCAGTGATACTTTGCAATGCTGTGCGCATGTCATGTCAGAAGAAGGTCTAACTACCAAATAATATAAATATGAACTTATTTTCGCTTTTTGTTTCAGATTAGAATGTTGGTATTTAACACACAAGCAGTCACACTTATTATTTTAGCACAAATATTATTAATAAGTTGTGCTAATTTCGATCCACAACAATATGCATTAGCAAACGCATTACAAAGTATTCTATCGCCAGCAAATACGGAAAAAGCAATGCAGATTATTCAAATGGCAGCCAATCGACAAATCGGCAATGCTCCATGTGTAGAAGAAAAAGTAGCACCGATCTCAACACCACAAGCCCATCGACGTTTAATACCAATCGCAGCTTTGCAACGCCTTGCAGCACCGAATGCAGAACAATTTCTCATACAAACCCCTCAATATTCTCAACCCAACGTTCCAAATATGCAGAATATACCAGAAGTTGTGTCCTATAATGCACTGCCAATGCAAAATCCAGTTAAAAGTACGCCTTTTACGATGCGTAATGTTCCGAGGATTATGGCAACACTGGAAGTTCCGCAAGCGCCATCAGCTAAAGAAGCTAGCTGTCCATGTGCTGCACAAACATTGGTGAATCCATTCTTACCCGCTGCTTCTCCTATATCAGCGTTATCTCCACCAACATCGAGTCTATTACCTTCTGCTTTTCCAATGCAATCGCGAGGACATTTCTTAAGAAAAATACCTATACCACCTCCAACTCTTTAGATTTAAATTGTTATTAAATGTATTTATTTATTTGAATTTGTTTATAATAAGCTATTTATATCTTTAGACATTAAACATTATCAAACTATCATCATATTTTCATGTTTTTTATTTATAGATAAACCTATCAAGTTACTAATGAATTCTGTATTTGTAATAATTAAGGAAAGATAGTTACATACCACAATGTTACGACAGTAGATTGAACTATATTGTAATTGATAGAATTGGGTACATATAAGGTTATACGATTTAGAATTCAGACATTAATTTACAGGTCTTTCAATTACAACTATGATAGAAAAGGTCTTATTTCTTATTGCTATTATTAGTACTGTGAGTATTCTGCCATATTATATTTTTTGTAATTCCAATACATTTCATATAATCTTTGGACTTGATTTTCTGTTTCAGGTTAATAGTCAACTCTATCCAGTAACAATTCCCTGTAACCAAGGAGGTATTTCATCTGTTGCATTGCAGCCCTGCTATGCTAAAGTGCGTGCCGTACCGACTCCGACGTTTGCAGGTCCACCTCCAGTTTTAGCAGCACCTAGTTTGCCTCGTACTGTGTTACCAAACGCCAATATTGCTATTCCAAATCAGCAATTGCTTTGTCCTTTAGAATATTCAATCATCGGTCCATCATCCTTACCTTTGCAAAGCCCATCCTTAGTATCCGAGACATGTTACTCCCCATTAACAATTCCTGCTCCATATCCAGAGTTTATTTTAACAGATTATACAAATGATTTTTGCGTACCAGAACCACTGCTCGATATATCTTTGGGATGTTTGGACCCAATACTGACACGTTATGGGACGATAAGTGAAGTTTCGATACCAGAAATACCACAAAATCTACTAATTAGTCCATTCCTACCGGCTGCTTCACCAGTTTCCCCGCTAGCACCACCAGTCTCTCCATTGTTGCCTCCTGCCTTACCATCGGAATGTTCATGCCATTTTCTCAAAAAGATAGCGATTCCACCTCCGTTTATATAAGGTATTATTGTTAATCTGAAATGTTTATTTTATTTATAAATAATGTTAATACATTAAATAGCGATATGGATAAATAAATTTGTTTAAGTATTACGAATATTTTATTACATTTTCGAATTTTATTTCATTATAAATAATACGAAAACGTCTTTTTGTTATTTCTCTAGAATTTTAGCCGAGCAACCCATTGCCATACAAATTTGTATTTTGCACTAACTGTGTCCAAAAATACTCATATTTAAATATATATTCACTGCTCATACTTTCTTAGAACAAAAATGTTAATAATAAAATGATTGAAGATGATGTCAAAACAGATATTTGACAGCGGTGGGATTCGAACCCACGCCCTTTCGGACTGGTGCCTAAAACCAGCGCCTTAGACCACTCGGCCACGCTGCCGTTGATGGACATTCTTAAATTTTTTCTTTTAATTTCTTCGTTAGCAAAACAATAAGCTTATACGACTACGTATCCCTAATGAGTGGTCTGGTAAGGTTGAGTTTTACGTTACGGTAACTTTAAACGTGCAGAGTTTTATATTACAAATAATTAAAACAGGCGTGAAGTAGAAGTATTCTGCGTTCCGTGTTAGGAGTGAGGTGCCGGAGCCCTAATTTCAGTCCTTTTCCCCTTCCGACCCTTTCTTCGTAAGGATAGGATGGTAACGGAAAGAGGACTGGACGGGGAGGGGGTTAACGGGGTAAAGGAAATATCCTTTATCCTGTCTGTGCCCTCCTCCGTTCTTGTTGCGGATGTCTATGGGTAGCGCTCACTTAACATGAGGTGATCCGCTTCTATAAATAAACCAGTTATAAAGTATTTGTTCCCCGATTGTGGTCAGTATAAGATGTAAAATTTAGGTCGTTAAAGTAATTTTTTCCACTAATCTTATTAAATCGAACAACTGCCGTTTCATTTTACGAAATAACAAAAGACGTGATCACTATAATATATAGATACTATGCAAAATATATGCACGGGTCAGCTAAATAGTATTATGCAAATGGCCTTGAACTTGTCATTCAGTTGTTGACATTTGTATATTGCTTAGTTGACATATTACATAACCTTCAATAATGTGTCGACACATCCGATTTGATACTTTTATTAAAATTTTGTTTTAGACGGCGACGGTTTTGTTTTTAATTTGTATCATTTAATTTTAAATGTATATGTTGCTAATTGGACTGTATTTTACATGATGTTTTTGTAATCAAAGTTAATACACAATGCCGGCACGATGTTAAAGCGACTGAATTACGCGTAGGGGACGGTGAGCGATGGCTAAAGGAGTACCTCGCGTACTGAACACGTAAAAGAAGCGAGGGAAACAACACATTACCAAATGGAAATCTAATCTCCACTTCAGTTCCTCTCACATTCGTTTCTCATATTCCACGGCCTAAAGGTTTGTAAGATGGGTGCGCGTATAATAATTTCGAATAAAATAACATCGTCAAAAAATGATTATTGTCAAAACATAAAACATTACCATAGCAACGGATATTGTTAAAAAAAGTATAGTTTTATGTACCTCAGCAACAGTTTTATTTTCAGCTTAAAAGCTAAGTACCCCATTTTCTGTACAATGTCTGTTACGATAATGAAGCTATAATTAAGAAGAGAAGACCATTAGACGGCTCAATGTCACTCAAAGAGCAATGGAGAGGCAATGCTCGGAATCTCTTTGCGAGATCGCATCCGGAATTATGTGATCCCAGCAAAACCAAAGTAGTAGTTTGCTCGAAGAATTGCAAAACTTTAGTGGCAATGGGCCGGACACATTGGTCGCAGAACGGATGGAATGGAGGCCACGTACAGGTCGCCGCAGCATCGGTAGAGCCCCCACAAGATGGACCGATGATTTGGTCAAGGTTGCGGGAGCATCTTTGTGGTGATCAATTGGGAGGTGTTCGTCCAGCAGTGGATGACTACAGGTTGAAAATATTTTTATTAATAACGTGAAAATTGATATTCATCCAATGGACAACGAGCTTTTATTTAAGAAACATTTTTCAACCAAAATTCTCCAGGTTGGTTGGCGTCCGGCAGGTGGTCGGTCTTATGCAAAACGGTATGGACTGCGGTCATACTGTGTCAACCCGATGTAAAGAGGAAAAAGGACATGGAGAAAATGAGGAAGATGTTTTTAAGAAAATATTTAAAACCATTTAAAACGATGCATGTTCATCGACGTTAACTAGACATGCAAAAGACATTTTATCTTCCATTGCATAAAAACTACGTAATTGCAGTTTACGAGCTGTCTTTAAGCACTTTCCAATTATTAAAATCTTTTGTAAAAAAATTACACAATTAAATTTAAAAACACAATCGATTACATTAGAGTTTCTTAATCTGAAGTATGCTATCATTATTAACATATTGTATAATATTGAGATTGTTTTGATAACACACGACCTGTAAGATATTTTAAGTACATATAACGACCGAAGATCAATATAATTAAAAGATACTCATAAGTTATCATAAAGTAAATATACTATTTGTTTAGAAAAGTACTAAATATAATAATATAGTATAATGTTGAAATATAATTTATTTGTTGTTCTTGCAGTTATAATGGTATATTTTTTGTTGTAAAATAACGTCATTTTTATTAAAATAATTTATTTATACCTATTGATTTTATATGGGTAACAGTAATTTAACATCAGATCACCTGCTTGCTCGCTTGGTGGCAAACTTCTACTTCTACTTCCCGTCAACCAATCAACGTACGAGGTTGTTTCGAGGCCTGGTGCTATCTATCCATCAATCCAACAGTTATTAGAAAGACTATTAACTAGTTATAACAGTACTTGGTACGTTCTAAATATGCCAAAATGTTTCTTAATGTTTTCAGTTTGCTGCATCAAATATTACAGAAGGATTAATTTTACGGAATGTGAACATTCTGACACCGAATAAAGTTTCCAATGGCCAGTTAACAGACTCGCAAAACGCATTACCGCAGTACAATATTTTATCTGTACCAAAAAGACTGATATTCTCTGGCCAAACACCGAACAGAATGGCGCGCAGAACCAATAACAATGATTTATTGGCTAATAAGTTGAGGTTATCCGCTCTGCAGAATGTTTTGGCTGCGACTGAAGCTTATAAAGTGGGTAAACGATCGTCTAATCTATTAAACTCGCGTTTTTCATTATAATAATCGAGCTAACAATAACATAATAAATTACAACGAAACATTTCTTAGTTTTAAGTATTTATTTATTTATGTATTTAGCTATTAAGAAAATAAATTATGTGTGTGGTAAAAGTTGTATTGTTTATCTTATTCATTTTGTTATTAAATCAGAAGATTAAAATAAATTAACCTTTAAAAATTAAAGTAAATGCAAGAACTGTAGTTCATTAAACTAAGGTTTTTTAATCCCTCACTTGGTGGCGCTATTATTGAAATAAATATTATACAAAAATACGTGTCAACGGTCTAGCTAAAAATTATTAAAACTTATTTAAATAAAACTCAGCATAGTTCTAGTAGAGTCAAAAATTGTAAAAATTAATACAGCGAGTTTTTGGTGCAGGACTCCCAACTACCTGATGTAATATCATAATCATCGTTGTCGTGCGTTTTACGATTCGAGAGCGGGAGCTTAATGTTACGATTTTTTTCACTTTACCGTTTTGGCAAACTGACTTGCTCATATTAGGTTGCGTGTTAGTTTTAATATAGAGCATATGCACCGTCAAAAACGACTCTAAGGCTTTTGAAGTAAAGTCATCATGTTTACGAAATTGCTTTTTTAATCCCCTCCCCCCATAGAAGAGCTCCCGACGTATAAAAGTTTACATATTGTTGGTGTGTAGGAGAAGAAATTTAAAGGACTCCGATATTTCCTAAACAATCAGCCCAAAGATTGTCTGACGACTTCCAGGCAAATATAAAAATGTTTTGTAAATTCGTCAAAAATACCAGAGGAAGGTCAGTACAATCGAGAATGAATGTTGTTCGTGATGATAATGGACCCTTCTGAATGACGAAGTAGCAATTCTGAAGAGATAGAAGGGATATTTTGAAAGTTTTGTTTGAATGTGAGACGGCATCTATTTCTAACACGGCAACTACTCATGAAGTACAGGTGTTGGAAAGTGAGGTAACGTTGAATGAGATTGTGATTGCGTTGAAAAGAATGAAATTGGGCAAAGCACCTGGGTATGACAGGATTTCTCTTGAAATGCTGAGAGCTGGAGAAGGTTTGGTTGCAACCCTGCTCTGGGTCTTTTTCAATATATGTTGGAGAAATGGCCTGGTACCCGAAGATTGGTGTAAAGCCGTCAACGTTCCTTTATATAAAGGAAAAGGCTCACAGCATAATTGTAAAAATTTCAGAGGAATCAGCCTTCTCAGCATTTTGGGAAAACTTTATGCTAAAGTACTGATTGTAAGAGTCATGAAAGAAACAGAAGAAAAAATGTGGGATGTGCAAGCAGGTTTTAGGAAAAGAATGGGTTGCATGGATCAGATCTTTTCTTTACGTATGATCATAGAAAAGTTTCTGGCTGTAAACCAAAAAATGTTCTGCGCCTTCGTAGACTTAGAAAAGGCCTATGATAAAGTTAAAAGAGATGATCTGAGGTCAAGTTTAATTGAGTTTGGATTGAACAGTGACCTTATACAAGCATTAAAGTCTCTTTATAAATATTCTACTGCTTATGTTAGAATTAACGGGGCTTACTCAGACTGGTTTAGCATCAATAAAGGTGTAAGACAGGGCTGTGTAGCATCGCCGTTGCTGTTCAATCTCTTTATGGATGATTGTTTGAAAGCTTTGAAAGATGAAGAGTGTGGATTAAGAATGAGTGAGCTAGTTGTAAAATGTCTCTTGTACGCCGATGACCAGATCATATTTGCGTCATCGGCGGAGGACTTACAACCTATGCTCAATGTAGTGAATGATTCATTAGAA